>CAJVGC010000060.1:39250464-39532543 GCA_910822075.1 Senecio squalidus | reverse complement strand
AAATTAAAATCTTTTTGTATTTTTTCTGTTTTGATGAATCAAAGAAAATTCTAACTATAACAACTACTGAATAACAATTAAATAAAACTGAAATTTTCACATTATTTTTGCGTTTTTCGAATAAGGGATCAGACTGATACTGAAACATAGCATTGTCATTCAATTTTTGTAGTAACGGTTAACATATCAGTTGACGATTATGGTATATTTGTTCTCTTAAACTTAACAAACATTCACTTGACACTTTTGCTTTCCAAATGGTTATCTCGCTAAGATCTCCCAATATTTTGAACATAGAAAACAACACACAATTTGAATTTTTAACAGTCATCAAATTTATATCATAATTAGAATTTTTGTATTTGTCCTCTTAACTTTTCAGCCTTTTCAAATCTATTTTCACAAACATTAGATGTAATATCATAATATCGATTTCGTATGTCAGTATTACATCAACTACGCATGCAATAAGGGCCAGTGATTCTTGATCGTTGAAACAAAAATATCACTCAGAGAATAAGCGCTTCTTCAATCTTTATTTGGAATAGCCGAGTTATGATCTTCTTTCGATCTTATAACTCTGTTCATCCATCAAGATATTTGTGAAGTCTTTAGGTACTTCATCACCCTTTATTTGGAATAGCCGAAGTATGATCTTCTTTCGACCTTATACTTCTGTTCATCCATCAAGGTATTTTTGAAGTTTTTTCTTATCTCTTATTGCGATATTATAAATTTTTATTTTTATTTTTATTTTATTTATTTTATTTTTTTTTTTTTTTTTATTTTTTTTTATGTTTTTTTATTTATTTATTTATTTATTTTTTTTTTTTTTCAATTATATAGATCAAAACATTCAAGAATGTTATCCCACAATCACTGGAATGGCCCTTAATTGCAACAAAATATTACTGACATACTGTATTTATTTTCTGATATTACACCCAATATTTATTATTTTCGAATCAATCCAGCGAAAAGCCACAAACACTACAAAACAAAAGCTAATTAAAATATATTAAACATTTAATTTCGACCGCTTTGTGTTGTTTTCAGTGTAGTATTTGGTGGAATATCTATTGCTTCATAAATTTTTAGCAATTCAACTTCTCCAAACATAGTAGCGTATGTTGCTTGGTGCATTCTTATCTCTTCTAGCAACTCCCTTCTAATTTGCGGCCAACATTTTTCATTAAGACCGAGACATGAAGCTACTGAACTAAATGCGCAATTTCCATCAGCGAGTACATTATGTATGTTCGTTACGTACGGTTGAAACCAAACTGGAATTTGATCCAATAATGGATCCGAGAAAAATGTTCGGTGTACATAAGAACTATGTCTGGCAGGTTCTTGGTTCAAGTCCGGTTTGTCGAAACCATCGCTACTTGATATATTAGAATAACTACGCCTGGGAGGATCTTGAGGCGGCGTGTGAAACTGTTTCGCCTTTTGTTTTTGTACCTTTACACTTGGACGTCCACGAGTATTATTGTGAACAGCGGGTTCTTGAATCTGAGATATCATTTCCAACTCAGGGTCACAATCATAATTTCCATCTTGTGTCGGTATACATGATGAAAAATGAAGTATCTTCCAGAAAACGTCAATAGACTCTAGTGGAATAAACAGACCTGCATTTAAATAACTTGCAAGTTCGTGCGCACATGGTAACCCAAAACACGACCTCAACTAACAACCACAATTCTCATTTGTGAATTCAGGATCGTTGACGCGACCAAGCTCAGCGTAGATTTTTTTTATAGCACTATGGGAAACCCATCCCCGCAATAGTTGGAAACTTGGATGGTCATATTTTGGCCATCTGAAAATTCTTCTTCGCTCTAAGCTTTCTTTGATTATATTAACTTGTGACTCCACAACTTTATCTATAATAGGCACAAATGTGTCTAATCTTGATTGCGAGGAACCCAAACTTGATTTTACCTTAGCATGCTGACTCTCAACCCTATTAGTAGTTGAATTCCCAAAGTAAAGTGATTTATCAGTCGCCCCCGATACGAACATGTGGGTATATTTGTTTAACCATACCTCATGGAGGTATGTCAAAACATCTGAAAATTTAAAAATGTATTTGTTTTAAAGGTCGGTGATATGTTAAAATGATTGTTAATTACAAAACTTATAGAAAATAATACCCGGATGATGGATCAACTTGACTTGAAGCCGCTAATAGGAATGCGTATATGGCGTCATTGTAGGGGCTTTAACTAACTCTTTCCACGTATAAAGAAAAGAATTCCATTCTTTTGAGTCAAAATCTTTTTTGCAGATCTTAAAAGTATGTTGCAAAATATGCCATCTACAAAGTAATTTATTAGCTTTTGGAAATTCTGTTTCACATGCACTCATTAGAGCCAAATCTCTATCTGTGACGATAACCCGTGGTTCATACGTTTCGCCAATGGTAGACTTTAAAAAATTTAGTGCCCAGATAAAGTTGTTAGTTTTTTCTTTATCTATCAATACGAATGCTATTGAAAATATTTAACCGGTAGAAGTAACACCAACGATTTCAAAAAAAGGCAAATTATAAATATTCGTATTATACGTAGCATCCATCAACAA
Organism: Senecio squalidus; assembly: GCA_910822075.1. Taxonomy (NCBI): domain Eukaryota; kingdom Viridiplantae; phylum Streptophyta; class Magnoliopsida; order Asterales; family Asteraceae; genus Senecio; species Senecio squalidus. The sequence goes on along the minus strand of CAJVGC010000060.1, from coordinate 39,529,954 downwards.
AATATGCGGAAATGCACGCAATATTTCATATGAAACTGGATGGATCCAAAATAATTTTTCTAACTGATTAGTAGAATTATTTGTACGATACTGAAAGTCATATCCTTTTACCTTCAAAAATGACATTACAACCTGTATTGGAGTCATATTTGCTTGCTTGATTGTGCGAAGTTTTGCTTTTGCATTATACACCGTTATGTTTGAAGAAACATTTTCTGGATTCCGCTCCTTCAACGTCGCAAGAATTTCACTAGGCTTTACATTATTACTTGACAAATCTGCAACTAAACGAAATTCATCATCAGTCAATCGCATTGGATATGCATGACCTTCCATATACATTATACGTTCATGATTATGAACTGAATTTATCATCGTTATCGACCAAACACCATTTGTCTTTGAAAATTTTGCTACCATTTCAAATTTACAGTCAATTTTTTTGCATGGTTTACTTTTTTCAGGCATTGATTTACTTCTGGATACCCCGCCACGCTCACACATAAATATAATTTTGGCCAGGTAACCATTTTTTGTTTTTGATATTTTGATGATAATAACTTGACTATGAGAACGTGCCTCCTTTTTCAACCATTCACACAATTCTTCACGATTGTTGAACACCTGAAATTGAGAAGATATTTAGTTAGAATCTGATAACAGAATATGATTTAGAGTACTATTATATGAAATATTTACCTTATCGGTGGAAAAATCAGACACACTTGACATATTTTCTTGTAAGAAGATATTTGGTTAGAATCAGATAAGGTTATGAATCGATACATAAGTTTTGAATGTTATGAAAAAAATGATTCGATATAGGTTCGTTTATATAGGAAATTTTTTTCTCTTTAGTCGTGTCAAATAATTAATCATTTTGTCTAGTAGCCTCAAATAATTTAAGCTTTTGTTTTAGTCAAGTCAAATTTCTGCTTTTGCTTTTGTCAAGTCAAATAATTTCATTTTTTTGTTTAGTCGCGTCAAGTAATTTCAGCTTTTGCTTTAGTCACTTCAAATAATTTAAGCTTTTGTTTGAGTCAAGTCAAATTTCAGCTTTTGCTTTAGTCACGTCAAATAATTTTATTTTTTTGTTTAGTCGCGTCAAGTAATTTCAGCTTTTGCTTTATTCACTTCAAATAATTTCAGCTTTTGCTTTAGTCACGTCAAATAATTTTAGTTTTTGTTTTCGTCATATAAATAAAATCAAAATAATTCTTTCACACATAACATTATTATGGACATAAAATAACACAATAATAAAAACCATAAATTTCAAAACCAAGTACTCTGATATATTCAATGTTTAGATAACTTAAATAATAATAATAACAATAATAATAATAATAATAATAATAATAATAATAAAATGAAAAAGAAATATAGAAAAAGATGATGGGATGTCTGGTGGGCCAAGGGTGCTGGTATTAGGACCCATGTATAATATCCAGGGAACTAAAAAAAAAAAAAAAAAGGCCGCCAAAACAATAACCCTCCAAAAAAGAAACCGCTGCTGATTTTTCTAATTCTAATCAAATTCAAATCGTTACTGCACCATACCACCACAACAATTCCACCGCTGTTGATCCCAACCAGCGAGCCACAACACTTGCTGCTCCCAATCAGCGACCCACGACGTACACCTGTTGCTGAACCGCCATCGTCATATCCTACAAAGATGGTACATCTATGTTTAACTTTTTTTTTAATCAAAATAAATTGCTAATGTAGCCTGTAGAATACTTCAAATAGTTAACAGTAACGTATTTAATCACTTGTGTATAAATCAAAAATTGAGAGAGTGAAAGCATATTATATATTCAGGCCTTAACTAGTTTTATAAGTTCATTCAAATATGCTACCAACAGACTATAAATCAACCTCAACTTTAAAAAAAAAAAGCATATTATATATTCAGGTCTCGATAGTTAACAGTAACGATATGATAAGCGGTTTTCTTTTTAAACCATTGACATGATTAACGGGCCGGTGGGTTGGATAACATATCAAAACAAATCGAGTTAGATTGTGTCAATCTGTAAACACATTTTTATCTGTTTTTGAACTATTGACCCATAAGCCCATTTATATATTACTAAAGCTCAAAAAACAAATAAAAATGGGTCAATAGTTCAAAAACAGATAAAAATGTGTTTACGGGTTTTTATTAGAAATTTTATTTGAGAAATATGTTTTGTATAAAGCGATTTAGAAGGTTTTTATACATTTGAATAACTTTCTAACCCGTTTATCTTCCGACCCATTTGATTCATCCAACCCGTCTGTCCCGGTCATTTCTCTTTTAGTTAGATATAAGTAGATGAGCTAAAATTACAGACCAATTATTTCGGTTTCTGACCCATTTCTCTTTTAGTTAGATATAAGAACCACCCAGAAGAAAGTGTACGTGATATTGGCAGATGCATGTAGCTGCAAATATTATATAACTATCTACGAAATGATATGAAGTAAAAACAATAAAAGGTTGTAAACATACTTTAAAAGCGCAAATTGACTTTCATGCATTCCTCTCCCGACGTAGATTCTGGGCTGCAGAGAACCAGATAATAATGTTATAAAACCTCATTAATCAAAAAGCAGCTCACTTGAACTATTTCATTATCCATAACAAATATATTCTTTCATCATAACATAATTGTTGATAACCTGACCCATTGACAAGAAAATAAGAAGAAAACATATATATTTACTTACATAACACAGTTTTAGTCATTTAACGTGTAATAATAATGTTATAAAACCTCATTAATCAAATTCTTTAAAACAAATAGATCTTTATCGAAATATAAATATTGCAATGATATTTGACCCACTAAGTATTTTAGAAACTCCAAAAGTTTTATAACAACCCAGCCTGACCCGTGCCAGAAAACACTCATTTTGACCTCATGGTGTCATCCAACCCGTCTGTCCTGGTCATTTTGCCACCTTTAAGAGAAGAAACCGAGATTGGTAGCAAATAACATATTTTGATCAAAAAAAGAATAAACTAAACACATTTGTATCTTGAATGAGCATAAAAATAACCAATTAATAAGGAACTCATAAAATAACATACTACTCGAAGGAAAGGGTAAGACCTCCTTGCAGTCCTTAATTGTCTCATGTAATCTGCAGTACTGCTCAAACTATAACAGCCAAGAAGAAATCCCCACACTTCAGGCCGTATAGATGCATCGTCCCCCTGCAAAAAAAGGACCACTAAAAATAGAATCTTTCATCAATATCAAAAGTTAACTCTTAGCGGACATATACTTTAGGACTATGATTTTTAAGTCTTTAATTTAATATTCTTTTCTTTTTATTTTTCCGTTTTTCGTTCTTGCGTTGATTACCTTTTAACTGATGAACTCTTAATCTGTTTATTTTTCGAAGGACCAAAACAACGGTATAGGTGAGAACCGACGACGGAAAAAGAGAGGACCTAACAAACGTACTATAAAAACCTCTTGTTCCACTTGAAGTGCAATTTGACAAAAATGGAAAAGCTATTGGTGAATTCCAAAGGGTTTTTTCTACTTATTTAGCGGCTACTACGAGGTGTAGGATTAGTTATCTATTAGATGATTGGAAAAAAGTACCCGAGATAGAGAAAGATGCATTATGGCTGGACATCAAGGTAATATTCTTAAAATGATAGTTTCCCTTTTTATTTAATATATGGTCATTATTGAAGTTTCATTTCTACATCAATCAGGATCATTATAACATTAGAGTTGATTTTGCGAAGGAAACAACGCTTCTTCATTGCGGCTCTGCTTTTAAGAGATTCAAGACGAAACTAAGAAAGTATATGGACAATGATCAACTTCCTTATATTGAAGAAAACGAATTCAGTTTTATAATAGCGGAGAAATGGAAGGAGTTATGCGGGAAGGAAAATAAACCCGAAAGAAGGGTAAGTTTGAGGTACTTATATTATTACGAGTATAAATTTAGATTGTGATACTGTTTCTAATACGTTCTTTACTCCTATGTAAAGGCATAACGGGAACAAGGGAGGTTAAATGCGTTGAAGCAAAAGAATTATGCTCATTTAGGCATATCAGGATACCGTGGCCACATAAAAAAGTGGGAGAAAGAGAAAAGTGATCCGAATAAGCGGACAATTTACCACGATATCGATGATACTCCTACAAGGCACTGGGTGTTGAGTAGGACGAAGCCGAATGAAGAAGGAAAGAGGGAATTATGTCCCGATACAAATACTACACGTATATATAATATTGTAATATATTGGTTTGGTCTTAACTTTTTTATTAACTTGTCAACTATTATTGTTTATAATAGAATTGCCTTGTTTTTCTCTTTAATTAATAGGTTAAGACGGATAAAGTTGGAGGAGATGCAATGAGAGAGCATGTAGGAAAAGAGCACGGAGGTCGAAAAATGGGAGTTGGGAGTCATATAGGCTATAAGAAAGACCTAGAAGGACGTAAAGGAAAGAAAGAAGAACAACAAGAAGAAGATCAATTTTTTGAAAAAGTAATGGTTTTTTTGTGTGAGATAGTAGAAGAGCGAGCTAAAGCACGTGAACCGGATACGACATCATTAGACTAACAAGTAGTGAATGAGAAAGTGATGAAAGAACGAGTGGTGCAAGAACGGGTAGTACTAGATCAGGGTGTGCAAAAACAACGAGTACATGAACAAAGGGTGCAAGAACAAAGGGTGCAAAAACGAGGGGTGCTGGATTTGCAAGACATAAAGGTAGTTTTTTGTTCTTTTTAGTATAAAATTCCTTTACTAAATATTTCAATATGTTTATACACATATATAAATTCCTAAGTACTTTTCATGTTTGCTAAATGTTTACAGGAGGCTACAAAAATCGTTTTGTTCCACCCGCAGAGTGTAGAGCCTATTGAGTGTGCTAGAGGAACGGTATATCCAACAACGACGAATACTTTAGTACATGGATCATATGTGATTCCTTGCTACATGAAGGTGTCGATAGACCATGTTGTAAAAGAGTATGAAACCTTGAGGCTTCCAATGCCGGTTAAAGAATATCACTATAATACATTGAAGGAGGTAATAGTGACTTTTGTTCAATGGCCTCTCATGAAAATGTGTCGCAATACTAAGGTACAAGTGAAAAATGTTTACTTTTATGGTTTATGTGTTATAAATGTAATATTAGGTTTATAATGTTTATACATACTTATTTAGGCGTATTCAAATTATAGTTATGTAGTTGCTTTATGTCATTGATAAGAGTTGTTCATGTCGTCAAAACGTAATTTTTAAATAGGGGATGGCGTCGATATCAAAAGTTAACGATTCACCGAAACCAACATTGTTGGCTAAAAATGTCCACAATCATAAAGAGGTAAATGCTAACACTAAACCTTTTAGTTATACGCGGATTAATATTAACTATATCATATAAATTGAGAATATACCGTTGTGTTTACAGGTTTCCCTACGAATGAAAGGATTATCGGAGGCTAAAGAACAAAAGAAATTCAAGGTGTATGAAGAGTTGGTTTTATTGGAAAATGTCATACCCAACAGAAAACGTGTACACGAAGCGTATACTCGGTGGATTACTAAAGATGATCCTACTACGGGACACATTTTTACTGCTCCCCCTCAGATGTTTGGGCAACCAAAAGAGTTCTTATGTACAGTTGATGTTAACTATATTATGACTCTTTGGAAGTATGGTTGGATCGATTGCAGCCTCGTAGTTTCTTTCATGATGTAAGTTTATTTGTTTAATGTATGACCTACTTATAATTTGATTTCACGTTAAATTACATTTAATATTATTATTTTTTTGTATTTCTAGCGGCCTACACAAGATGATGGAAATGTCATGTCGTAACTCATATGCGTTATTGAACCCCCACCTAATTCGAGACTTTGCAATCCCTTCTCATAAATCTAGTGTAATAGAGTATATGAAGAAAGCATTCGACTCCAATAAAAATGATGCCTTCGCACCATATCTTCAAAAGTACTTAATCTAGATCCCTAAATTGCTTCATTATATTTCATTATGTATGTTCATCGTTTATGCTAACGAGTTTAGATTTCACCAGCGGTCATTGGGTGCTGTTTATTATATCTCCTAAACGGTATAAGGGAATTATTGTGGATTCATTAGTTATGAAACCAAATAATCAAAAGAAGACGGAGAATGATTTTTTGCTCACAGACTGTGTAGATGATTAAGAAATTATATTTTTTATTTTGGTATTAAATTATATTGTTTCTATAAATTCTAACACAATTGTAATATTTCCTCTAGGATCTTCCCGATTTGCTCCTGGAAACTGGTTAAGGTAAATCATCGAACTATATATATTTGAGAAAAAATGATATTGTTGCAAGCTTAACATGTATATGTAATTGTGGTATTAAAATTAGTGCAATAAACAACCGGCTAATTGGCAATGCGGATATTATGTGCTTAACTGGATGTATTCTATAGTAAATCAATATCATGATGTTGCTGATATTAATAGAGTAAAAATATATAAGCTTTATTGTTTTTTTTTATGTATTTTTTCTTATATATTTGTTAGTTAGGTAACGATTTCTTATATATATATATATATATATATATGAGTTAATTATATGGGTCGTCCCTATGGTTTGCACTATTTACACCATTCGTCCCTATAACTTTTTTTATTACACCACTCGTCCCTAAGTTTGAATTTTGTTTCCTGGAGAGTCCCTATTTTGGATGTCCCGTTAAATTCACCGTTAGTGACACTCATGTGCTATGCACATGAGGGTATATGTATCATTTTACTATTATTTTAATTTCTGAAATATCCACATATCTTTTCTTCCTTTCACACCAACAAACAAACCCTAATTTATCAAATCCAAATCAAAAACCAAATTTATCAAATCAAATCAAAAACCCAAATTTATCAAATACAAATCAAAAAACTAAATTGAAATCAAACTGAAATTCGCTGGAATATCGGAAGAATAAACATAACACAAGATGTTTTGTTTTGTTTCATTAATTTCCCCTGAAAATCATTACCAAAAAAACATCTTACAAAAGAATCTAATAAAAAAGGGGAACAAAGATATAAGGAATGCCGGTTTCTTTTCATGTCAGAAATCCGGTCACTTTAACATTAACCGGCGGCGGCGGTTGTACTTTGTAATTTTCCGACGACGTATTCGTCTTCTTACAGGTGGCGGTTGTACTTTGTAATTTTACGGCGACTTATAAGCTAGAGAACTTTTCCGGTCAACCATCGAATTGAATTGAGTCAACTTAGAGATAGAGATATATCCCGGCACCGTAGAATTTTACAACAGCAGCGAATTACAGTTTTGTGATTTGATTTGATTTTCTTGGATGAAGATGGCTTCTTGTACATCTGTTACAGCAGCGAGAAAACCTTTGGCAGCATGGATGAACGAATTTTGATGTATTATAATATTTCATATGTGTTTTGATTGAATTGTTTTGAAATGGGGATTGGAAAACTTAAGGTTTTTGTGGATATTAGGGTTCTTGGAAATTTGGGGAGGTAAATGGGGAAGATGGTGGTAAAAAGAAAAATTTGCCCTCACATGTTTCTCACATGATAAGACTTAACGGCATATTTAACGTCACATCTAGAGGAGTCAATTTCGGGTTTGACCACGAACCGGACCGGGTTTGAAAACCGAACCGGTTTTTGGTCAAACCTACCAAACCGGTTCGGTTCGTATCGGTTTTTGGGTTCGAAAATTATAAACCGCTGAATCCGGTTCGGGTTAAAAACCCGGTTACCACAAATTTAATAAAAACACGTTAAAATTTGACTTTTTTAAAAACAAATTCGCACACATCATACATAAACGTTGTATTCTACTAAAAAAGCTTGAAACATATTTTCAAAGCTTAATATTTCGATAATTATTAACGAAAACGTGCGAAAAAAGTACTATTTCTTATTAGAAATGTAACTAATAACATTGGAAAAAAAAAAACCGTAACTTGCAAAAACATTTTAAAATTCGAATTTTTAAAAAAATTCTTGGCACACATCAAACATAAACATTGTATTCTACTAAAAAAACTTGAAACAAATTTTCAAAGCTTCATATTTCGACAATTATTAAACAAAGCGGAAAAAGTACTATTTTTTGTTACTATTTTTTATTAGAAATGTAACTAATAACATTGGAAATTTGAAATTGTTTTCTTCATTCTCAATCTTCGTCTACTTAAATAAAGTCATCTTGAACTTGTTCTTCTTCGGAGCTATATGCTTGGGTAGCTTCATCGAGAGCGATTTCTTCATCGGAGAGTGATATTGCAACTCCTTCTTCCACCTCGATATCGAGTACTTCGACTTCATATTCTAGTTCGCCTTCAAGATTTTGGTGGTCTTGTGTACGCTCGGCCACGTCTAAGTAATCCTTCAAGCAAATGCACATCTCCAATGCCTCCGGTGTGAGTCTTGTTCTTCGTAATGATAATACCCTGCCACTAAGAGAAAAAGCGGATTCCGAAGCTACCGAAGAAGCTTGGACGGTTAGTAGATCTTTGGCCATGCCGGATAGAACGGGAAATTGAGATTCCCATGCTTTCCACCAAGCCAAAACCTCAAAGTTGGTGAATTCTTCAACCCCCATAGCGGCTAAAAAATCCGTTCCCGTATACCTTCCATATTCGGTATTAGTTTGGTCACCCCCCTCCCCCCTAGCACGTTTAATGTTTTCTCGTCTTAATTGGTTAAACATGTCAATTTCCGGGTCCGCGCTAGTATAGTTTTCATAGGTCGAGGCCATAGAAGAACTTGATTCACCCACATTTGATGTTCTAAACTTGTTAAAATAAACACCAAATAACCCTTTAAAAGAATTATCAAATTCGACTATGGCTTTATCGGCATATAATGGGTCGTTCAAACCACAATTCAATTTTTCAAAGATTGTTCTTATATTGTATTCCACCCCAATTTTGTTGAAACACGGGTTTAGTGCGGCGGAAACGGTAATTAAAGGTGACAATTTAGAAAAATATTTTCTCATTTTTTCTTTCATCGGGGCTACCATTAACTTATACAAATTCCATCTATATTCATAATCGTCTAACTTTGTAGCCATGAAAGTTAGTTGTTTAAGGACTAAATGACTCGTGGGATAATAAACACCCGATAACAAAGTTTTTGCGGTTTTAAAAACTTTTAGCAATTCACTTATTTTACGAAAATTTTCCCAATTTTCACTCGGAAATGATGCAATACCCCGATGCGCTACCACTAAGTAGTTATGAAAATAAGTTAAACTACCTTGTTGGCGTAAACCACAAATAAGCATATTGTAATTCGAATTCCATCTTGTAGGAACATCCCAATTAGGTGCCAAAAAGACGGAATTCGTTTCCTTACAAACTTTCATATATGCCTTGTATCTACTTTTGTGGTTTGAAAAAATATAGCCTAACATTTTTCTATAACACATTATGGCGTCTTTTACTTTGGTGACTTCTAGTCCGGCTTGCACAACCAAATTAATAATGTGTGCAACGCATCGACCATGATAAAAGTCACCGTTCATTGGTGGTTTGTATTTTACTTTTAGTTTACCCACCGCGTTTGTATTATTACTCGCATTATCAAATGCAATTGAAAACACTTTTTCTTCCAAATCAAACCTTTGTAAAACATCCGTTAACATGTGAAATAAGTTATGACCCGAGTGAGGATAAGGAAATTGGTCAAAAGCAATAACCCTCTTCATCATTTGCCACGATTCGGGATCACACCAATGTGCGGTAACGCAAAGGTATGAATCGGGCAAACCATGAGGAGCCGACCAAACATCGGTTGTTAAGTTTACATTTGCATTTAAATTTTCAAAACCTTTTAATATCATTATTTTAGTTTTTTTCCAAATTTTTAAACAATCACTACGAAGAGTATTACGACTTACATGAGTATATCGCGGTTGGAGGCACTTTCGAACCACCCTAGTGAATCGAGGGTTGTCGAAGTGATTGAATGGCAAGGCGGATTGAATCACAAAACCCGCAAACTCTTGACGCATCCGCTCCGCCGAATAAAAAAAAATACTCCCGTCTTGACCCATCGATGATTGACCCGATTGCGGTGCTTTATGGAGAACTTTGCAATGCTTCTCGACATGATTCTTCAACGTCGAGTTGGAATTATGTTTCAAAAAATGGCCGCAATGATTACAATGCGCCATCGTTTCGCCATCGGACAATTTCACCAACCGGTAATGTTGCCAAACATTCTTGTTTCGGGTTGTTTCGAGAACCTTTACGATCGTTCTTTCGCTTGAGGAACCACAACCGGTTGAAGCGGTAGAGCTTTGAGTTGCCATTTGATTGTTGATGATTTTTTGAGAATTTTTCTAACGTTTTTTGAAGGTATTTTTTTCGTTTTTAGAGCTTTGAGAGTGTTTTGAGAGAGTTAGAAGTGTGTGTTTAATCCCAAACTCTACCACATATTTATAGTAAATTTGGAATGGCAAAATGGTAAAAAAAAAATGCAAAAAAAATGGTCAAAAAACAGCAACAACAGATATATAAACGGCTACGTTGACTTTTTTTGACTTTTCCAACGGATCTATGTAAAACCGCTTCCTCAACCCGGTTTCCCAAAACCCGGTCACAACCCGGTTTGCTAGCTGAAGTCTGGAACCGGTTCCAAACCGGCGGGTTTGGTCAAACCCGAACCGGTTTTGGTCAAAACCGGTTTGGACCGATTTCGGTTTTCCGTTTTTTTTCGGTTTCGGTTTTTTTCGACACAACTCACATCCAAAATAGGGACTCTGTAGTCAACAAAATTCAAACTTAGGGACGAGTGGTGTAATAAAAAAGTTATAGGGACGACCGGTGAAAATGGTGTAAACCATAGGGACGACCCATGTAATTAACTCTCTCTCTCTCTCTCTCTCTCTCTCTCTCTCTCTCTATATATATATATATATATATATATATATATATATATATATATATATATATATATATATATATATATATATATATATATATATATACATATACATATAGGAAGAGGTTCTTATAAACCAAAACTTAAAGTAAAATAAGTAAAAAAATATGAAAAAATAATTTATTATATGTGTAATTTTGTATTATGTTTATTTATTCAATTATAACAAACTTTAAAAAAGCAAGTTTTGATATGCATCAAAATATATATCATTTAGGAAATGTGCATCAAATTCTTTGTTTTTGTGCAGTAAATATTCAAATTTGATACACAAAGGTAAAACTACCCATTTTATGATGTACAACAAAACTTCGTTTTTTTAAGTTTGAGATATGGTTAAAATGAACGATAATCCAAAATATCTAACGTTATAAATTATTTTTTAATTTTGTTTTACTTATTTTACCTTAAGCTTTGTTTTACAAGAACCAACCTCTATATATATATATATATATATATATATATATATATATATATATATATATATATATATATATGTTCGAGCAAGGATTGACAGGCTCAGTAACTTGGGTGTTTGGGGTTCAACCTCTTGACCTCCTGCTAAGCACTACAAACCTATCAAGCTCTTGGCGAGCTTAAGGTGGTCAAGTGGTTGGTTGAAGAAGGTGATCGGAATGTGGTTACTGCGGTGAGTAGGTATTCCGGTAAGTATGTAAGTGGTGAAGATATCTGTGTGAGAGATGTATGGAGTGTTGGCCTCCCCTTGAACTGTATAGGGTAGGGTATTTATACCCAACAATCCCAGACATGAGAAACGGTTGGCCATTAATGCCCATTACGATGGTTTAATGGTATTCATGAGGTTTCAACGTCTATGACATTATGGAGGTCATAATGAATAGATAAAGCGTAACGGTCTACCACAAAGGCCTGGAATCCAATGATGGTAGGACCCATGTGGTAAGACCTTAGGTGACAGGACCTCACGTGGCAAGACCTCAGGTGACAGGACCACAGGTGGTAGGATGTCACGAGGCACAAGTGCAGGATATCAGGATGACGAGGAACCAGTACATGATGCCAGGACACAAATGGACACAAGTGCTGGATCAGTGCCGAGGGTCGGCCAACTGAGAGCCGGGAGCCGGCAGATGCTCGGGAGCCGGACGGCCAAGCGCCAGGAGCTGGCCATCCGAGAGCCGGGATCCGGCCAGTTAGGAGCTGGGAGCCGGTCAGCTGGGAGCCTGAAGCTGGGAGCCGGCCAGCCGAGATCCGGGAGCCTGCCAGCCGAGAGCCGGGAGCCGGCAGTTGGGGGCCGGGAGCCGGCCAGTTGGATCCTGGAGCAGGGAGCCGGGGCCTGAGTGCCGGCGCCGGGGCACGAGTGCCGGGTACCAGGTCCCAAGTGCCGGACGTTGGGGCAAGGACTGAGGGCCTGCATAATGTGGAAGGGACTAAGAGCCTTTCCTTGATGTAGAAGGGACTTAGCCTTTATCATGTGTTGTGTTAGCTTTTTAGGGCTTATAGGCTATATGTATCGAGCCTATTCCCTACTAACACTATCATGCCCCCCAGTTAGGTTTTAAAAAATAAAGTTTTGAAGCCTAACTTCATGCATTTAATGGCTTTGCTTTGGGTTTGACCTTGCCTTTTCCACACTTGGCATGTCTTTGCCTAGTTATTGTCTATGATATTTTTTAGTATCTGCACAAGTAGGTCTTTCATGAAGTGGATGAAGGAGGATGGTGCCAGATTGCTAAGTGCATACATATGGACTTCAAACTGATGGGGATTTGAACCTTCAGAGTGTGTCCATCACAAGTATTCTTTCCATTGTACTACGACATTTGGATAAGTAATGTGTCTATGACACTTTTGACTATCTATTGTGCCCATGACACATTTAGATTTGTATTGTGTGCATCATACTTGGATGGTCAAAGGTAGATTGACTAAGAAGAATGCCCATCTCACTCGATGTAAGGAAGACAAAATGTGGTTGGCATGTATGGATTCTGCCATTCCTTCTAAAAGGGATTTATTAGATGTCTTCGCGATTGTGCTTAATCACGTACTTAATCACCCTAACGTGATATATGTGCCTTGGGATGCCAATAGGCATTTCTTCTGCATGAGAGACATCTTGCAGACTCTTTACCCTGATGTTGGGATTGCAGTGCTGCCTTATTCCGATCCATTGGGTCACGGGGATATGTTGTGTGACAATGGTATGTTGAAGACTCGATCTTTTCCAATCAGGAGCTGACTCGTGGAAAGTTTTGATATGTCTGCGCCAGACATCCTTACTCTCATTTCACGAAAGCCTTAGTATTTTCTCTTTGTGTTTGTAACACAATTTCATTTGTATGACTTAGCCCTTTTCTATCATATGATATGTTTGGACTACCATTTGTAGTTTTTTCTATTCGTGTATGTTGCTATAAATTTTGTATGTGTTGGTTTTACATTATATAACCTTGAAATGAAAAAATAATGTATTATTGGATGATCAGACCAATAACATTTATGTGGCTTCATAGCTTTGTCAGATGTCTATGTTACATATAGATGTCCAAGACATTTTTGAATTTTATGTTGGTGTCTATGACACCTTTTGAATATTACAATATCATTGTGCTTATGACTCTTTCTTGTGTGCCCGTTGCATGTGTTATGCCCATGGCTTATTACATACAGTGACTATGACAACTGGATGGCAGTGACAAGTTCTTATATGCCTATGACATTTTTCAGATGCATGTAGCATCTTTTAAAGTTTATATTTTGCTCGTGGCACTGTGCCTATGACACTTTTTGTTGGTTAACCTTTATTTATTTGTTAATCGCGAGGATTGTCGCTTCCCAATGAGAAGTGCTTGCCTTTCCCCAAGTAGGTGAAAAGACGAAAATGATGATGTGCATGTTTGGCCTAGACAAAAATGTCCATCTTAGCCTAGGCACTTGGTCTGAACGTTGTTCAGAGTTATGTATATGATGATGTGCATGTGTGGCTTGGATTTAAATATCCATCTTGCCCTAATGCACTTGGTCTGAACGTTGTTCAGAATTATGTAATTGTGTATGCACGTGTGTGCAATGTCCTAACCTTGTAATAAAAGGTATTGCTTCATTTGGTATTATTGGGATACATGATCAGACCAATATTATTTTATTCAGCCTCATGGCCTTCCAAGACTTTGCGGGATACATAGATCACACCCCATGATATTCTTGAACATGACATTTCCATGATTTTGATAAAAAGTATTAATTGAAATAAAATATGAGAGTAATCACCTTTAAGGGGATTACTATACTTACCAGATGCAAGGTATAAGTATAGGTTCCAGAATGTCGGACACCAAACGTGTCGGGACACAACTGATAGCTTACGCGCAAGTGCTACCAAGGTGTCGGACGCCGGGTCCAAGTATCGGACGCCGGGTGCCGGTGTACGAGTACCGGATTCCGGACCACGGACGCCGGACGTCGAGCCATGAGCGCCGGACACCTCTTGGCGTCGGGGCCTGAATCCCGGACGCGGGGCCAAATCCCAGGTGTCGGGGCCTTATTCCCGGACCCGGGGCCAAACTACCAGGCGCCAGGGCCTTAATCCCGGACGCGGGGCCAAATCCCAGGTGCCGGGGCCTTAATCCCGGACCCGAGGTCACACTACCAGGCGCCGGGACCTTAATCCCGGACGCGGGGCCAAATCCCAGGTGCCAGGGCCTTAATCCCGGACCCGGGGCCAAACTACCAGGCGCCGGGGCCTTAATCCCGGACGCGGGGCCAAATCCCAGGTGTCGGGGCCTTAATCCCGGATCCGGGGCCAAACTACCAGGCGTCAGGGCCTTAATCCCGGACGCGGGGCCAAATCCCAGGTGTCGGGACCTTAATCCCGGACGCCGGGGCCAAATCCTAGGCGTCGGGGCCTTAATCGCGGACGCGGGGCCAAACTGCCAGGCGCCGGGGCCTTAATCCCGGACGCGGGGCCACACTGCCAGGCGTCGGGGCCTTAATCCCGGACGCGGGGTTTGTGTCTCGGTGCCGGGGCTCGTATCCTGGGCGCGGGGCCTGTGTCTCGGTGCCGGGGCTCGTGGCGGGCGGTGTGCGGTCGGGAGGAAGGCGAGTAGGCTGGTAGACCCGAGTAGGCTTGTAGTGTGGTATGCCGGTAGGCTGGTAAGAAAGAGGCAAAATCTCTTCACATTTGGGAGTGGGTAAGATTCTTCCTTCCTAGGATTAGGTTCGGTCCTTTTCTATCATAAGGAGTTATATCATTCCCTCTTGGGAGATGGTAAGATCCTTCCATGGTGAGAGAAGGAATATATTTCTTTGTAAGATATTTCCCTCTTGGGATGGGGTAAAATCCTTATTTGGGAGGAGGTGAATAAGGTGAAACCTTTCGCTGTTGGTAGGGGGTGAAATTTTTCTCTTAGGGGAGGTAAAATCCTTCCCTCTTTAAGATATAAAATCCTTCTCTGCTAAGAGGGGTGAGATCTTTCCATCTTGGGAATATGAAATCTTTCCTTCTTGGGGATATAGAATTCTTCCCTCTTGGAGGAGATGGAATCCTTCCGTAGGAAGAGGTGAACCAATTCCTTGTTGGAAAGGGTGAGATGCTTCTCCCTTGGGGATATGGAATCCTTCCCTCTTGGAGAAGATGGAATCCTTCCGTAGGAAGAGGTGAAACCATTCCTTGTTGAAAGTGGTTAGATACTTCTCTCTTAGGGATATGGAACCCTTCCATCAATTTTTTTTTTTTCCCAATTTGAAAGGGATTGAGGGCCTTCCTCTAGATTTGGAAGGAGCTGAAATCCTTTCCTCTTGGGAGAGATGTTATTGGTGAAACCCTTCCCCCTCTTAGGAGGGATGAGAGGTGATGAAACCGTTACCCCTTAGGAGTGGTGGAACCCTCTCTCTCTTGGGAGGGATGGGAAGTGTGGAACCCTTTTCCTCTTGGGATGGATGGGAGGACTGAAACCCTTTCTTCTCTTGGGAGGGATGAGAGGTGATGAATCCCTTCTCCCTTGAGAGGGGTGGAACCCTTTCCCTTTTGGGAGGGATTGGAGGGTGAAATCCTTTTCCTCTCTTGGGAGGTAACATTGTTTTCCTCTTGGAGGTAAAACCCTTTCCTCCTTGAGAGGTGATTTTTTACTTTTATTTATTTATTTAATTTTTTTTTTTTTTTTTCTTTGTTGCCAAAACTGGTCGGCTGTCCGAAACCGAATATCAAGGCCTGACAACGAATATCAAGTGTGTCGGCCGAAAATATCAAGTCCGAACGAAAAATATCAAGCCCGGACAAAAATATAAAGTTTTTGTCAAACTGGCCGGCTGTCCAATGCTGGCCGAATATCAAGGTCCGAAAATTAATATCAAGTGTGCCGGACGAAAATATCAAGTCCGGACGAAAAATATCAAGTCGGACAAAAATATCAAGTTTTTGTCAAACTGGCCGGCTGTCCAATGCTGGCCGAATATCAAGGTCCAGAAATGAATATCAAGTGTGCCGGACGAAAATATCAAGTCCGGACGAAAAATATCAAGTCCAGAGAAAAATATCAAGGTCTGTTGGGGATCACTTATCCAGTCGGCAACTGACCAGCCTCAGGAGGTAGGACCTCAGGTGATAGGGCCTCAGGTGGTAGGGCCTTAGGTGGTAGGACCTCAGGAGGTGGGGGTCGGATCCGGAAGCGGAAGCCGGGAGTCGGGGTCGGCTGACGCGGTCGGGGCTGGCTATGCCTTGTGTCCGTGACACTTTTAGATTTGCTTTGGGTCTATGACACTTTTGGGTCTGTATCATGTCCATGACACTCTTAGATACGTATCATGACAATTTCTTTGCATTTTTTAGGTTTATGACATGTGTCCCTAGTTGTGGTTATGCCTACTGGGTAGGAAATTTTATGTGTCATGCATGGTATATATTTCTCTAGTCTGGCCAACATCAGTGGTTGCCTACGACAATTTTTAGACGAATTAGTATTTTGGATATGACATCTTGTCCCTAACTGTGGCTATGCCAACTAGGGTAGGGAATTTTATCATGCCATGAATGGTTGATGGAATTGCTCCAAATTTTTGTAATGTAGGCCTGCCCAGTAGGACATTGTAGGCCGATGGTGCATCAATGATTGCAAAATTAATCATTTCTAACCTATAGTGTGGATATTCTCCTAACATCATGTTTATTGCTACCTCTCCGACTGGCCAGTGCGTCTCACCTGAAAACCCCACTAGAGGGAATTGTGTTGGACGCTTTGAATGTTGTACTTTTTCAGGGAGCTTCCTAAAATAGTGGGCATAAATAATGTCCATTGAGCTCCCTGTATCAACATATGCCTTATTCACTTCATAGTTGGCTAATCGAATTTGTATTACTACAGGGTTGATGGAAGGAGTTTCAATTGGCGGGAAGCAAATAGGCTCCATCACCCAATCCTGAAGGACCGATGCCTTCCTTTTGCGGGATGTAGTTTCTTCCTGCGCCATGTATATGTAATTAGGTGGGGTGGTGGATGGGGTATTGGTGGTTGTCTTTGGCTTAAGTGAACCGATTTGTGATGAGGAATTGCCTTCCATGGAGAAGAAAAAATGGTGGTGAAACTAAGAAATTAAATGAAAAAAGATATAAATGAAATGAGACACCGTTGCTAAAACGTGTCCCACGGATGGCGCCAATGTTCGAGCAAGGATTGACAGGCTCAGTAACTTGGGTGTTTGGGGTTCAACCTCTTGACCTCCTGCTAAGCAGTGCAAACCTATCAAGCTCTTGGCGAGCTTAAGGTGGTCAAGTGGTTGGTTGAAGAAGGTGATCGGAATGTGGTTACTGCGATGAGTAAGTATTCCGGTAAGTATGTAAGTGGTGAAGATATCTGTGTGAGAGATATATGGAGTGTTGGCCTCCCCTTGAACTGTATAGGGTAGGGTATTTATACCCAACAATCCCAGACATGAGAAACGGTTGGCCATTAATGCCCATTACGATGGTTTAATGGTATTCATGAGGTTTCAACTTCTATGACATTATGGAGGTCATAATGAATAGATAAAGCGTAACGGTCTACCACAAAGGCCTGGAATCCAATGATGGTAGGACCCATGTGGTAAGACCTTAGGTGACAGGACCTCACGTGGCAAGACCTCAGGTGACAGGACCACAGGTGGTAGGATGTCACGAGGCACAAGTGCAGGATATCAGGATGACGAGGAACCAGTGCATGATGCCAGGACACAAATGGACACAAGTGCTGGATCAGTGCCGAGGGTCGGCCAACTGAGAGCCGGGAGCCGGCATATGCTCGGGAGCCGGACGGCCAAGCGCCAGGAGCTGGGAGCTGGCCATCCGAGAGCCGGGATCCGGCCAGTTAGGAGCTGGGAGCCGGTCAGCTGGGAACCGGCCAGCCGAGATCCGGAGCCTGCCAGCCGAGAGCCGGGAGCCGGCAGTTGGGGGCCGGGAGCCGGCCAGTTGGATCCTGGAGCAGGGAGCCGGGGCCTGAGTGCCGGCGCCGGGGCACGAGTGACGGGTACCAGGTCCTAAGTGCCGGACGTTGGGGCAAGGACTGAGGGCCTGCATAATGTGGAAGGGACTAAGAGCCTTTCCTTGATGTAGAAGGGACTTAGCCTTTATCCTGTGTTGTGTTAGCTTTTTAGGGCTTATAGGCTATATGTATCGAGCCTATTCCCTACTAACACTATCAATATATATATATATATATATATATATATATATATATATATATATATATATATATATATATATATATATATATATATATATATATATATATATATATATATATATATATATATATATATCATCTATATTTTTTTTACATATAGATCTCTTAGGATAATCATGCGTTATCTAAAACGGATATAGAAGATATAATTGAAAAGTGGCATATATTTTGTCCTTTTTAATCAGGTATATTCTAACCAACTCGTTACATCTAAACCTATTTCCTTCTATGTTTACATTAGAGGTTTAGAAATTCCATGTATATGTCGTAAAAAGACTTCTATAATTCACTTTGGTCTTCGTAATACTTTCATCTTTAGACTTTTTGAAGATTAAAAATGTTTATGTTGATCTTAATGTCTTTTAGTGACAAAGGAAACTCGAAGAGCCATGTTGGACAAGAAATTATAAGATTTTGGATCTATTAGTTTTTTGCACTTGAGATTTCATATCAAGTAGTTAGTTTTCTTTAATTTTGTTGAATATTATGTAGTAAACACGATTGAATTATGGTTTTGTATGTACCCGAACGTGTGTTAATACTTTTAATATCTTCATAATATATTTTTGTTTCAATAATAGCACTGTATTTTTTGTTTGGGTTATAAATTCCAGATTAATGTCATCTGTGATTTTAAAATTAGATTTTAGATTTTGGAATTTATGGGACACACGTCTAAAAAGAAAATATTAAGACCTGCTAAAAGAGGTCTAAAAGAAAATATCAAAGGTCTAAAAAGAATATGAATATAATTTTAAATAGGTCTAAAAGACATATTAACGGGTCTAAATGATATTCAAACGTGCGCAAAAAAATTAATAACAGGTCTAATTGATCATATTAGGATCGGTTCAAATTAATAACAGGTCTAATTGATCATATCAGGACCGTTTAGAGAACCGGTCTACATTAATTTTAAGCAAGTAGACCTCTAACATGTAGAAGTGTTCAATAACCGGTCTAACAAGCCTTTACAACCGGTCTGCATAATACTTTTTGTAGCATGTAATAAAATTCAATTACTTTGATTTTTGTTTATATTTCTTAGTGTGTTTTTTATTAAATCTGCAATATAACGTTCGTATTCTCGGATGGTGTTTAAATGAACGGTACGTGTTCGATGAAGTTATCAATAATATGTATCTTCAAAATATCTCTTTTTTATACGTATATTTATGTTTTCTTATAATAGAAATGAGTTTGTCAACAAGGACGTAACTAACTTCTGTGATAAAAATATCATCATTCATCAGACTTCTGTTGCATACCACCCCAACAAAACAGGGTGGTTGAAAGGAAACATAGGCACTTGCTTAATGTTGAAAGATCCATTTTGTTTCAGTGGGGAAGTCCTCTAAATATGTGGCATGAGACTATTCTAATTGCTTTCTATCTAATTAATAGATTTCCTTCTTCTATGCTTAATGGTAAGTGTCCTTTTAAGTAAACTATGGCCATGACCCAAAAATTTATCACTTGAGAAGTCTTGGATGTCTCTGTTTTGCTACAAAACTAAACAACAATGATAAATTTCTCGAAATATCTGAAATATATGTTATGAGGATGTTGATCCACATTTGTACAGGTCAATGATAAATTTCTTTAATATATCTCACTTCTAGTAGACTAGACATCATATTTGAGGTATTTTTGTGTGCTAGATATTATAACAAACCCTAAAGTTTCCCACTTAGTTGTCAAAAGAATCTTTAGATATCTTAAGGTTCAACCTAGTGTAAGACTTCGGTATCCTAAGGATTCATACTTTGAGTTCCATGCCTATACAGACAGAGAATATGGATATACAGACAAAGACAATGGAGGTTGTAATCTTAATAGGAAGTCTACCACAGGAAGAAACATCAGTATCTCAATCTTCTACTAAAGATGAGTATATTGTTGTTTTTTGTTGCTCACAAGTCTTATGGATTCATAATCAGATGCTTGATTATGGTATAACTTCATGAACACACCTATAAGCATAGATAACTCAGTAGCCATGTTCATTACAAAGAACCCGGTTCAACACTCAAATACTAAGCCCATTGAGATTATGTTCCATTTCATAAGGGATTGCTTTGAAAAGAAACTAATCTATTTAGTTAAGATTCACACTGATTTCTTATGGGCAGACCTTTTTACAAAAGCATTTGATACTACAAGGTTTAACTTCCTTATTCAAGCCATTGGACCTATGAATCTTGACTAGACAATTTTCAAAAATATTTCTTTTTGTTTTTCTATGATATTCTATTTCAAAATACAAAGAGAGGGGGAGAAAAACGAAAAACAAAAAATATGTCTTTCTTGTTGCTTGTCCTTTAACTCTATGAATCTTTTACATTTTAGAGTCTTATTGAGTGGTTTTGTTTTTTTTAAAAGAAAAAAGATGTTATTGATATCTCTTCTTATAAAGTGTTAAAGAAAATCAAATACAAAAGCATAAAATGAGTCTGAAAATGGTATTACAAAAGGTTTTTTGTTGATTTAAGTTTTACAACATTTGTACAAAGAAAATTGAAAAAGAAATACAAAAGTGAAAATTTTTAAAAAGTGTCAGGATCGTTTGAGTTATATAAACCCAAAGCACGTTAACGAAAGATCTTGATCTATCAAGGAAGTTTAGCAGCTGATAAACACCTTGATAGTACAAGTTTAACGATCAAACAAATATTGTATACTAATAATAATGAACAATGAACAATAATGTTTGTCGAATATTAAGCCTCAATATATTAATCAACAATGAAAGATTAACATACGTGTTTTTCCTAGTACAAGGATCTATGTATATATAGACCTGGAGGCTAAACCAGGAAGCGTCTAGAACAATTACAATTTGATAATAATTACAATTGCATAACTTATGGAAAAAGATAATTCCATATTTATCTAAAAATCTTAAAGCAGCATTAACAAGTAGCGGGCATTAGTAATGAGTTGTTGCAGTAGTAACCATCAGTTTGTATTGAGCAGTAGTAACTTGAGCAGTAGTAACTGTCTTCATGCATAATTTGTCGTATTAACTTGAACAGTATAAACCAACAGTACTAATGAGCAGTATTAATGAAATTAAACTATTAAACTAACAGTTTTAATCCCAACAATCTCCCCCTAACTTGAACTTTTATATTACATTAAAGTAACAAGTTTTTAACAAGTTTAATACTGAATGATTACAAAACATTCATTTTCTTTCTCTCTTTCTAGCTTCCCTCTCTTCCTTGAACTTTGCTTGTTCTTCATTTCTCTGAAGCACAATCCTCCAAACCAAATCATGAGCCATTTGAGATGTTCTTACTGCATACAATCCAATGGTAATCATCTCATGGAGAGTTCCAAAATCCAGATCATATCTTCTGTCCACCAAGTAGAATCTCATTGCACCATATCTTCTAACAATTGAGTGAACTCCACTTCTTTCATATAAATACCATCTGATGATTGGATTATCAACTCCTCCTTTATGAAATACATCACTGACCATCTCTGCTTCAGGATCAAATATACCATTCAACCAATCAATGGCACAATTTGTGCCTGAACAAGTACCTCTATTTTGAGAGTACTTTCTTACACCAATATCATATAGCTTATGCACATCTTGTCTTGAAAATTCCTTGATCATCCTGTAGAAAGCTGGCATAACATATTTCTTCTGATCAGCTCTTGTCACCAAGTAGGTTGTTTTATTAGCTCCTCCAATGTATTCCCAATCAATTATCTCTAGAAGCTCCATAACTAAAGGTTAAACATGCATCCCTTCTTCATGTACAATGAGAGCATAACAATCATCTTCAGAAATTTCAATATCTCCTTTCTTCTCCACTATAGATTCACTGACTGACTCATCAATTTGTATCTCAGTTTTAATAGATGCAGCTGCAGATGGCTCCCTTTCAGCAGTTGTAGAAGCAGCAGTTGAATCATCTATCCTTGGATTTTTGGCTTGTACTTTTGTGGCAAAAGACTTCTTCCTCTTTGGCTATTCAGGATTACTAATAGATTGAGTAACATTTGGGTTTGGGATTAACTGACCTTGAGAAGTAAACAATGTGGCTCCAAACTCATGTGCTCTCTTAATCAGTCGTTCCATTTCAAACCTTTCTTGTTGTTCAACTTTGGTCAATCTTGCAGCCTCTTCTTTGCCTTTCTTCCTCTCCTTCTCCACAGAGCTAAGAATGTTTCCAAAATTCATGGGTCCTAAGGATTTTCCACTATATCCTTTGGACTTCAAGTAATTCATGAATTTCTGCTTATCACCTCCTATTTTCTCCTTCTTCTCTTGCTTCTTCACCACCAACTTATACTTCTTTGCTTCTTCATCCCTTCTAATCTTGATTATATCTTTATTATATTCAGCCAGCAAGAATAATCTCTCTTGTTCCAACTTTGCAATCCTATCAAGCTCAGCTTGTTGAAGTTGAGCATGAACTTCCCTGGCAGTTGCAGGATCACCACCAACATCAATAGTCTCTGAAGCCAACTGCAAAGCAGCTAGCTCATCAAATTTTATCTCCTTTGACTCTTTCTTTGACACTTTCTTTAACTTCCTATCTTCCTCCACTACAACACCTTTACCCTTATCTTTGATTGATGAATCATATTTTGGTCTGGGTATGTTGAATTGCCTTGTATCTAGAGGAATGATTGGTACAACTCCAAATCTAGCAGTAGGATCCAAGATGTAATCAACCCCTTCAACTACCCTTGAGCTTTGATCTTCAGTAGGAATGGGAATGGTAATTCCTTTTTGCTTGGGCCTCTTAGCTTGTTCCTCTTTTCTCTGTTGAATGATCTTACTCTTTTTGATCTTCAGTAGCTCAACAGCAAGTGTCTTCTCCTCCAAAGATGGTTCAATAATAGGAGTTTCACTTTCAGACACTACACTAGAAATTGTAGTAGATGTTGCAATAGGAATGGTGGTTGTGATTGTAGCTTCTGTAAATATGGCAGTAGGAATTTCTCCAGTAGGAATGGTCATTGAAATGTCTTCAGTAGAAACAATAGGTAATTCCTCAGTACAAACAACCTCAAGGACTACAGTAGAAACCACTTCAGGAAGTGCAGTAGAAACCATAGCTTCAGTAGAAACCACAGTAGGAATGGAAACAGTAGAAATAACTACTTCTTGATTCATATTAGTAGAAACCATTTCTTCAATTAAGACTTGAACTATCTTCTTGGTTTCTTCCTGCTCCCCCTTAACAACATCCTGCTCCCCCTTAACCACACAATCATCAATCTTTTCCTCATTATCTTCCCCTTCAACATAATCAACCTCCATATTTGACTGCTCCATATTTTGTAGAAATTCTTGGTTAATTTCTGCATCAATATCTTCCACTCTTTCCTCATTTTTCTCCCCCCTTTCCATCTCAACTTCAATACCTCCTTCTTTTAACAGATCATCAACCTTGGTTATTATCTCCCCCTTTTTGTAATCATTAGGTGCACCATCTGAAGAGCTAGATGAGCTTGAATGCAGGGGTGAGGTACAATACTCTTACTTTCAGGCCTCTGTTTCTGTAATTGAGCTGCTAATTTCTCTTGTTTCTCCAACAACTAAAGGATTAATTTCTTTAAAGCTTTTAGTTCCTCCCCTTGTTTATCAATCTTAACAATGAAAATTTGGCACATTTCCAGAAATTCTATGTTTGAGTATGCATATCTATCCTCACTCCTTGCATGTTGAACATATTTTCCATGGTTTTGAGATGATTCAAACTTGTTATTATAACCCTACCCCCTGTGTTGCTTCTGAAGCAATTTCTTTTGATTTTCAGGATTATAAAAACAAAATTTAGCATAATGGTTTTCCTTTCCACAGATGAAACACACTTTTACAGGTCTTTTAGGAATTTTTCCTTTTTGAATTTTTAACTGGTTCCTATTTCTTTGATTTCCTCGTGTATCTATGACTTTTCTTTTTCTTTAAGACCTTTTGTGTTTTTGCACCAGTTACAGACACACTTAGTTTCTTTCTTTATGTGTTTAGTGGGAACCATGGTCACTAGACTTTGTGAATTCTGTTGAGTAACTCCTTCAATTGTGATCAAGTGGTTTTCAAGTGGAAAATCCTTGTTTTTCATAATTTTCAGTTTACTCTCTTCCACTAAGTCCTCAATCAGAACTTCTTCATAGTTGATTGGATCAACTTTGAATGATTTTGTTGGTGGTGACCGAGTTATAGGGATTGTAGGTGTCTCTAAGGATGAAGAAATGTAATTCTGATTAAATGGTGGGGCAACTTCTTTATAACCTACTCCGGACTTTGCTTTACCAATGATTTGATTTTGGATAAGGTTATTGACAGACTTTGAAGCATGTTCTAATGTCCCTACATTTAATTCAATTTTCTCTTTTTCCTCAGTTATTCTTTTAATTTCCTCCCTAGCTTCCTTAAGTTTCACTAACAGATCATCTCTTTGCCATTCTATAAATTTAATCTTTTCTTCATAACTTAATTCATTAGCTTTATAAGATTCAATTTGTGTTTCTAGATTTTCTATCCCTCTAGCAGATGATCTCCTTTGTTCTTCTAATGTTTGAAGTGAACCACACACAAGTTGATTATGATTTCTATATTTAAGCATTACTTCTTTACATTCAGAAGAACAAAGTTTCGAATTTACCTCAACTGGTAGAGATGATGATGATGATTCAGAGTCTTTTGAAGATGCAACTGCCATAAGTGTCTTTTCTTCATATTCTTCTGCTGCTTCACTCCAATCAAATCCAAACGCATCATCAGTGATGGCAGTAGTAACAAATGCAGTAGGAACATCTACTGTAGTAGAAACGGTGTCGGTAGTAGAAACCATATCTGCAGTAGAAACCTCATCTTCAGTATTAACAATAGATGCCATTAATGCTTTGTTTTGAATGGTCTCTTCAGCAAGATCATTCCAGTCATATCCAAACACATCTTGAGTGATCAATGCAGTTGATGTATTCTCTTGATTGTTTCTTGAATTGTTGGTCTTTGATTTGTTTTTGCATTCTCTTGCAAAGTGTCCTGGTTCACCACAGTCATAACACTTGACTTTGCTTTTATCAAACCCAAGTCTGTCATTGTTTCTTGGAGTGAATCTACTTCCTGTTTTGTTCACAAACCTTCTTGCCCTCAATGAAAGCATGGCCAGTTGCCACTTGAGGTCCATCTATTCTAGATCATTGATATCGCATATTTATACGTTTATTTCTATGCGATATTCGGTCATTTTTCATAGTGAACATGATGGATAGGATAGGATTTTGCATTTAATTGTGTGGAAAAGTGTTTTTGTCCATTTTACAGGTTTACATGATCGGGAAGTGGAAATGGTGGAAGAATTGAGCTTAAAAGACGAAAAATAGTGATTTCTGACGAAGAGAACGTTGCAGTATCACCTCCACCGTTTTGATCATAACTTCTTCATACGATATCCGATTTAGGTGATTCAAATTGGAAAAGAAAGAAGAAAGAGAGAGCTACACAACCAAAATTTCGAATATGGCAAGTTTTATGCACGGTGCGGCGCACCGGAGGAGGGGTGCGACGCACTCACGGGATTTTCAGCAATTGGAATTTGACTCGAACTCGATTTTCTCTTGATTTATCTCTATAAATACCAACCCAAACGACCAGGTTTCATCATCAATGATTCCACTACATATTTGGAGCTGGAGATCTCGGTTTGGAAGCTTGGAGAGCAAGGAAAAGAGTTAGAG
This sequence comes from Senecio squalidus, assembly GCA_910822075.1. Taxonomy (NCBI): domain Eukaryota; kingdom Viridiplantae; phylum Streptophyta; class Magnoliopsida; order Asterales; family Asteraceae; genus Senecio; species Senecio squalidus. Next base: position 39,503,571 of record CAJVGC010000060.1, on the reverse strand, counting down.
TTGGTTTTCGATTACAATTCGGTCACGACACGTTTTGCTTCTTTCTAGTTTGTTTTCTATCTTTTATTCTAGACTTTTCATTAATGTTTTCCTTCATATTAATTGCTGTTTTGAACTTTATTATGAGTAGGTAAACTTCTTTTATGCCCGTTTGATTTATGGAACTTGTTCGACGGTTATGTTTTCGTTATTGATTGTTTAGGTGTTTATGTTTAATCGTAGATCCTTAATTGTTTGTGTTTTGATATATTACTTTAAATTGTTTATATTCAGATTAGTTAATCAATATTCTAGGTATTCGAGAGGAATCTAGATAGATTAATTAACTTGTATGAAATAATCGGTCAGTCTTTAATCGGTTTAAAATTATTAGGATTCGAGAGGACCTAGTAATAACAATTTAGGTAATAAAACGTGAACGAGTAAATCTAATTAATAAGATTCGAGAGGACTTAGTAATTAGAGAATTTATTCGAGAGGAAACTTCATAAGGTTAAATCATAAAACACCGGCTTGTTGATTAATGCTTAATTATCGATAATTGTAACTGTATTCGAGAGGAACATTATAATTTGAAGTAGTTAAAGTTAGTAAAATATTCGAGAGGAGTTTTACTATAAAATAGAAGTTAAATATACATTCAATTTCGTAAACATAAATAGAAAACAAGTGAAGTGTCAAACGAGTATACTTTTCCAATATTTGATAACAAACAATTACTTTTCTTAAATCGATTTTTATAATCATTCTTAGTTTTAATTAGTTAATTAATCGTGACAACACAAAAACCCCAAAACAAACTTAGTATTATTAATTCGTTATTTAAAAACTATTCAGTCCCTGCGAACGAACCTTTACTTACTTAAAGCTATATTATATACGAATAGGTCCACTGCCTATAGTGTGTAATTAAGTGAAATAGTAGGTCGAGTTTAATAGACTAGATTTTACACATCAATCATCTTAATGGATTTGTCTCAAATCATAATTAGTTAATCCTGAGCACGAGCTTTGTGATAGAAAGGCTTCAAAGGTCAGATCTTATTGAATATCATTCTTAGCTTTTCTAGAAGGTGTTATAAGAGCAGTATTAAAATTATTAATACTGTTGTTGTTGGTGCTTGGCTTTTTGGCTTCAACTTCAGCTTCAAACACTCTTAGATCATTGTATAGATCATCCAACTTCATCTCTTCCAATACATCACCTTGTTAGTATGACACAATTTAGATGATCCATTCATCTCCCAGTGATCTTAAGAATTTTATATTAAGATCATCTTTATCTATCCTAACTCCTGCACTTCCTAATTCTCTAGTAAGCTTCTTGTATCTGTCAAAGGTTTGGGTCATTCTTTCTTCCTTCATAGCTTTGAAATTCTCATACTCCTGCTGGAGAAGAGCTTTCTTGTTCTTCTCTGTGTTCTTGGTTCCGTTGAATCTCTTCTCCAATGCTTCCCATAAGGACTTTGCATCATTGTATCCTTCAAATTGTGCTTGATATTCATTGGGAATAGAAATAAGAAGGATACTTAATGCCTTGATCTCGGTTTGCTTCTCTCTTCGTTCTTGATCTGTTGTAGGACGACGAACAACTCCAGGAGTACCATCAGCAGATAGAGTAAGAGCTTCTTTATTACCATTAATGATAACATCTCATACTGCATAGTCAAGTAGCTCAAGTGGAAGAGGACAAGTAGCTCAAGTGGAAGGAAACAGTGATGCATCTATTATTCTGAAAGAGATCAAGACGATGGCGGACAAGCTTGACAGAAGAATGAATTATATAGAGAAAGAGGTACATGTGATCAAGCATGGGTGTGAAAATTGTGGGGGACCGCATTATGCGAGTGATTGTCGCTTGGAGGAAGCCAATTATGCAAATTATGGCTATCCTAATCGGGGAGCAAATTGGCCACACTACAGAGGTAACTACAACCGGGGTGAAAATAGGGACAATGGATGGCAACGAAACAACACACGATCATCCCCACCACGACAAGGATACAACCCACCACATAATGAAGAAGACCAAAGCTTGAAAGACCTGATGAAGTCATTTATTCACACTCAGAATGGAAAGAATGATGCAGTTACAAATCAGCTCAAAGTTTTAAATGATCACATCGAGCAAGGGCATAGAAATCAGCAGGCAGCAATGCAAGACTTGGAGCGAAGGTTCGACAGGATGAACGATCGGAACTAAAACCGGCCACCGGGCCAGTTACCGAGCAACACGCAACCAAATCCACGACCACAGAATCAAGGAAATACTTCCAACAATCAGGGACCAAAATATTAACCTCCTAACATGAGAGAAGAGCATGTAAACGCAATTACAACACGTTCTGGATATGCTAATCAAGACAAAAACGGAGGAAATGATGATTTTTCGCACCCAGCCACGAGTAAGCCGCACCCCTCTGCTGAACCGGTTTCTGACGATGACGAGGAAGAGGCACCACAAGTTCAACCCAAGGCCAAAATACCTGAACCAGTGAAGAGGGTCCCACTAAAGGCTTACGAGCCACGTGTCCCATATCCTCAACGTTTGAGGAAGGCACGCATGAAGAAGCAGTACGGTAAATTTTGTGATATGATTAAATCTGTCCGTATTAATGTTCCTCTTGTTGACTTGATTGCAGGGATGCCGAATTACGCGAAATTCATCAAGGAGCTGGTCACGGAAAAGGGGAAGTCATCGGAGGAGCAGGCCGCTTTCTTAAACGCAGAATGTTCGGCTTTTGTGAAGAATTCGATACCACCAAAGTTGGACGATCCAGGGAGTTTTCTGATTTCTTGTAATTTTAGTGATACCTATAGTTGTAGTGCATTGGCCGACTTAGGAGCTAGCATAAATTTGATGCCACATTCTTTATATGCTAAACTTGCTTCGGGAGATTTAAAACCTACCAGAATGAGTATCCGATTAGCCGACCGATCATTTCAATATCCGTTAGGAATTGCTGAAAACATGATAGTAAAAGTAGGAAAATTCACTTTCCGTGTTGACTTTGTGATTCTAGAAATGGATGAAGATGTCACTGTGCCACTTATTTTAGGTCGACCATTTTTAAACACTGCGGACGCAATTATTCGTGTAAAAGACAGGGAAATTTCATTGGGGGTTGGGGATGAACGAATTACATATTCTGTTAATAAGGCCCCAAAACATTCATACTCCACTGATGAAACCTGTTTTTGTATTGACGTTTTTTATGAAATGTTTGACCTAGATGTGCAGGAAATGATTGGAGGACAAGTTGCGGTTGACGCTGAGGAAGAAAAAGAGGTCGAAGATTTTGATTCAACACCAGAAAAAGAGCATGCGGATTTGGACAAGTCAAAACCACACACGAAGCATGAAAAATCAAAGTCGAGTTTGGGGGAAAACTGTCACGGTATCTTTCATGACCCTTTTAATTTATTTTCTCTAAATTGTCAGGGAAAGGGAAATATTTTGCAGGAATTTGAGGATATCGGAGATGATACATCGTGGAAGGAATTTAAGAAGAAGGAATTTAACGAAAGCAAACTCATGAAGCGTGGAGATGACGGGTTACTATTTTTCGAGGCCCGAGAGTGGCATGATGCGTGGGTGAAACGAATGAAGATGCTCGATGTTGGAAAGGAAGCATTCACTTATGGCGACTATTTTGGACATGAGTCGGAAAAATTAGTACTTTTTGGAGAACACGTGGGAAAGAAAGGCGAGAGAAATCTCGACCTTTACATGAAGTCGTAAGTGGAGGCATATCGAGTCAAGCTAAGGACTCGTTCGAAAAACAAGCGCTTCTCGGGAGGTAACCCGAGTTTTGTTTTTACTTTTTCGTAGTTAAATTGTTTTCCATTTTTCATTTTTTTTTTATTATTTATTTTTAGGTGTTTTTAACATTTTCTTTTGCAGTTTCAGCTTTTAGGTACCAAGAAAACCAACATAAAAAAAAACCAAAAAAAATTGAAAAACAGAAAAATAAAAAAAAGTCAGAGATTTTTTTGTAATTTTGTAAAGTTATTGTTTACCATTTTCCTCTATTATACTTTAAAAATAGTCTACTATTTTTACTATTTTTATTCCGTCGTAATTTATAATTTTTATTTTTATTTTATTTTTCTTTTATGATTTTAATATTTGTGGTTAGTTTTTTCTACTTTAGTTTTTATAGATTTGAAGTAAGTTCAGCAATCGGTTTTGGGACTGGCATTCAGTTCAGCACAGCTTTTCACCGAAGATTTTTCGATATCTACGACCAGGTTCTACTCTCTTCTTTTCTTATTTTGTATTTATTTTTCTGTTTAGATTTTATTTTTGTAATTTTCCTTAGGTTTGAGTCGTTAACACATTAGGGACAATGGGTTACCTAAGTTTTGGGGGGGTCATCCGGAAATTCCAAGTTAGATTTTTTTCGACCTTTAGCTTAGTATCCATCGTGTTAGGTTTGTGTTATTTTGTACATTTTTTTTTAGTCAGAAAATACAAAAAAAAATCGAAAAATTGAAAAAATAAAAAAAATATAACGTGTCTAGTCGGTAATTACCTTAAACTTTGAGCATAACCAAGCGCATTTAATACCCTACTCGAGAAAATAGTGAGATTTTTGAGCCTTTGAAAGCATTCATTTTTAATGCTACTTTTTCGTTTCTTTGAGTGTGCCGATGGTTGATGACTTTAGAACTTGACATTGTTATGCATTTCGAGACCACATATGAGCAATTGCATTAGGGTAACTTAGTGTGATTTGGTACAATGATAGGGGCAAATTAGGATTAACCCATTTGTTTAGCCTTTTTTTTCGTTTCTTTTATATATTTTCCGCCTAACCCTTGTAACACTTACTTTTAGTGTTAGAAACTCTAGTAAACCATTTTGCGTCTAAACCGTTTCGTTTCTTAAACACTACTATATATTTTGTACACTCGCCTTATTTTCGTTTCATTTTTAGATTAGATCCGAACTTAAATTATAATTGCTATTATAACGTGAAGTGAAGTTAGTTGGGCATGAAGAAAAAGTTATATTATTATTGCCTTTGTATTATTTTTGTATTTGAGAAAAAAAAAATAGAAAAATAGCCTTTTAAGCATTTGTTCTTACCAAAAGAAATATTATATTGTAAGACATGTAGTAGGCTGAAAAAAAAAAGTGAATCGAGAAAAAAGAAAAAAATAGAAAAAACAGAAAAGCGAAAAAATATTAGTTTGTAGAATTAAAAGAGTTAGTGTATATTGAGTTTTGTATAATATTTGAAGTCGAAGAAGGAGTTAAGCAATTCAGTTCGTTAAAGATTTTATTAGTTCGGATTTAATCTAAGTTTTTGCATTTTATTTTTACCCTTTTACACTCCATTATATATTATTCACATGCCTTTACCTGTATATTACAACCCGAATAAAAGTCCCCGTTTAGTTGTACCTAGACTCTAGTGGTGGAGATTTGATTCTTTATCAAACCTATGATAGAATATTCACCATGACTGAGCAGTTGAGCGATTCTACAGAATACGATTACACACCTTTTAGATTAGTTTGAGAGTTTGTGTGAGTTACTTCCCATAAAATTCGTGAGGTGTTTGGTTATGCAATTTAATTTGGCTTTGATAATTTGTTTTAACACAGTTTTTGCTTGAGGGCAAGCAAAAGGTTAAGTTTGGGGGGATTTGATATCGCATATTTATACGTTTATTTCTATGCGATATTCGGTCATTTTTCATAGTGAACATGATGGATAGGATAGGATTTTGCATTTAATTGTGTGGAAAAGTGTTTTTGTCCATTTTACAGGTTTACATGATCGGGAAGTGGAAATGGTGGAAGAAATGAGCTTAAAAGACGAAAAATAGTGATTTCTGACGAAGAGAACGTTGCAGTATCACCTCCACCGTTTTGATCATAAATTCTTCATACGATATCCGATTTAGGTGATTCAAATTGGAGAAGAAAGAAGAAAGAGAGAGCTACACAACCAAAATTTCGAATGTGGCAAGTTTTATGCACGGTGCGGCGCAACGGAGGAGGGGTGCGACGAACTCACGGGATTTTCAGCAATTGGAATTTGACTCGAACTCGATTTTCTCTTGATTTATCTCTATAAATACCAACCCAAACGACCAGGTTTCATCATCAATGATTCCACCACATATTTGGAGCTGGAGATCTCGGTTTGGAAGCTTGGAGAGCAAGGAAAAGAGTTACAGTTGGTTTTCGATTACAATTCGGTCACGACACGTTTTGCTACTTTTCTAGTTTGTTTTCTATCTTTTATTCTAGACTTTTCATTAATGTTTTCCTTCATATTAGTTGCTGTTTTGAACTTTATTATGAGTAGGTAAACTTCTTTTATGCCCGTTTGATTTATGGAACTTGTTCGACGGTTATGTTTTCGTTATTGATTGTTTAGGTGTTTATGTTTAATCGTAGATCCTCAATTGTTTGTGTTTTGATATATTACTATAAATTGTTTATATTCAGATTAGTTAATCAATATTCTAGGTATTCGAGAGGAATCTAGATAGATTAATTAACTTGTATGAAATAATCGGTCAGTCTTTAATCGGTTTAAAATTATTAGGATTCGAGAGGACCTAGTAATAACAATTTAGGTAATAAAACGTGAACGAGTAAGTCTAATTAATAAGATTCGAGAGGACTTAGTAATTAGAGAAGTTATTCGAGAGGAAACTTCATATGGTTAAATCATAAAACACCGGCTTGTTGATTAATGCTTAATTATCGATAATTGTAACTGTATTCGAGAGGAACATTATAATTTGAAGTAGTTAAAGTTAGTAAAATATTCGAGAGGAGTTTTACTATAAACTAGAAGTTAAATATACATTCAATTTCGTAAACATAAATAGAAAACAAGTGAAGTGTCAAACGAGTATACTTTTCCAATATTTGATAACAAACAATTACTTTTCTTAAATCGATTTTTATAATCATTCTTAGTTTTAATTAGTTAATTAATCGTGACAACACAAAAACCCCAAAACAAACTTAGTATTATTAATTCGTTATTTAAAAACTATTCAGTCCCTGCGAACGAACCTTTACTTACTTAAAGCTATATTATATACGAATAGGTCCACTGCCTATAGTGTGTAATTAAGTGAAATAGTAGGTCGAGTTTAATAGACTAGATTTTACACATCAATCATCTTGATGGATTTGTCTCAAATCTTAATTAGTTAATCCTGAGCAAGAGCTTTGTGATAGAAAGGCTTCAAAGGTCAGATCTTATTGAATATCATTCTTAGCTTTTCTAGAAGGTGTTATAAGAGCAGTATTAAAATTATTAATACTGTTGTTGTTGGTGCTTGGCTTTTTGGCTTCAACTTCAGCTTCAAACACCCTTAGATCATTGTATAGATCATCCAACTTCATCTCTTCCAATACATCACCTTGTTAGTATGACACAATGTAGATGATCCATTCATCTCCCAGTGATCTTAAGAATTTTATATTAAGATCATCTTTATCTATCCTAACTCCTGCACTTCCTAATTCTCTAGTAAGCTTCTTGTATCTGTCAAAGGTTTGGGTCATTCTTCCTTCATAGCTTTGAAATTCGCATACTCCTGCTTGAGAAGAGCTTTCTTGTTCTTCTCTGTGTTCTTGGTTCCGTTGAATCTCATCTCCAGTGCTTCTCATAAGGACTTTGCATCATTGTATCCTTCAAATTGTGCTTGATATTCATTGGGAATAGAAATAAGAAGGATACTTAATGACTTGATCTCGGTTTGCTTCTCTCTTCATTCTTGATCTGTTGTAGGACGACGAACAACTCCAGGTGTACCATCAGCAGATAGAGTAAGAGCTTCTTTATTACCATTAATGATAACATCTCATACTGCATAGTCAAGAAGCAGTATGTGTTGTTTGATACGTAGCTTCCATAGATCAAAATCGTTGTTGTTGAGTACATGAACTTTGTTTACTACCACATCAGCCATGATTGTTAGTAGTTTTCTTCTTGTTGAGACTTTAACAAAACTTGTAGATCAATTGATCTTGAGCACCTCCCGTGCTCTGATACCACTTGTCAGGATCGTTTGAGTTATATAAACCCAAAGCACGTTAACGAAAGATCTTGATCTATCAAGGAAGTTTAGCAGCGGATAAACACCTTAATAGTACAAGTTTAACGATCAAACAAATATTGTATACGAATAATAATGAACAATGAACAATAATGTTTGTCGAATATTAAGCCTCAATATATTAATCAACAATGAAAGATTAACATACGTGTTTTTCCTAGTACAAGGATCTATGTATATATAGACCTTGAGGCTAAACCTAGCTAAACTAGGAAACGTCTAAAACAATTACAATTTGATAATAATTACAATTGCATAACCTATGGAAAAAGATAATTCCATATTTATCTAAAACTCTTCAAGCAGTCATAACAAGTAGCGGGAAGTAGTAATGAGTTGTTGCAGTAGTAACCATCAGTTTGTCTTGAGCATTAGTAACTGTCTTCATGCATAATTTGCCGTATTAACTTCAACAATATAAACCAACAGTATTAATGAGTAGTATTAATGAAATTAAATAATTAAACTAACAGTTTTAATCCCAACAAAATGTTAAATAATTCTTAACTTATTAATTTTATAGAAACCAAATGTATTGAAAAATATTTTGCAAATGTATTTTGAAAACCTTAGTACTCTATACGTGGTTTATTAAATTGCATAAAGATACAAATTTTTGATGTTCTCAAATTGGATATCAATGACGTCTCTTGAAAAAGAAAAAAAAACAATTATATTTTTATTGAAAAAATGATATAAAAATCTTAGTCATTATAAGAGCAAATAAAGGGTGAAATGTTAAAAGATAAGTTGTGTTTAAGAGCTCGAAAATATCTTCATGTAGTTGACAGTTACTAAAATGTTAACCGCGAATAAAGTTGAAGAGTTGGCAACTTATCTAAAATTCTTTATAATTATACTCATTTATTTACAGATTTACATTTGAGCGGTTTGTGTTTAAGACCTCACAAATATCTTGATGGAAAATGACATTATAAGGTTGAAAGAAAATCATAATGTGAGCATCCAAATAGAAAACTTGTTTTTATCAAAAGTGTATGGAAAGATACTTATTTGAACAAATACACTTCTTGTAATATGTCTCCTACATAAAAGCATGATCTCGGATTATTGAAACTAACAAATATATTTTGATGCTCAACATAATAGATGATATAAATGTCATATTTTTAAGAATATATATATATATTTATTATTTATTTTTAAATGACAATATTGAAAAGTTTGACACAACTTATGAAATTTTGAGTCAAGATTTATTTTAGTATAATATAATTTGCAAAGTCTTTATCGGTACATTTTATTTATAAGAAATTTATTCATTGAAACTAACTTATTCATTTCTGGAAAAAAAACTTTTACTTTCGAAGTTGGAATATTATTTTTGAAAACAATGTGAAAATTACTTCTGAAAAAGAAAAATATGTTTTTGAACTTGAGAGTATTACTTCTCATATTGATATATTTTACTTTTGAAATTAAAATTTTACTTATGATATTTTTTTTAATTTTTTTTACTTCGGACTTTAAAATTTTTACTTCCGATCTCGAGTCAGTTGACTATTTTTTACTTCTAAACTTGACTTTTATTTCGAATTTATATTTGAACTGGTGGGAACCTTTTTTTGGATTCTATTTCGTACATTATATTATTTTTAAATTTAAATATGATTTCATATTATCAGTTTAAATTTATTTCTTTCAGACCATTAATTTTATAATCCCTTAATCTCAACTTGCAAAAATCTTATGTGAACTAGTTCTTAGTAATCAAATTAGAGTGTCTTTAACCCTAAGAAAACCTTGAGTGATTAAGACGATTAGCATTCTTACTTTTCTTTTTCATCTTATTTTCTAGTTAAAGGTTTGTTTGGATTCATTGATTATCATTGTTTCGTTAATTAAACTGATGCCATTGATACATTTTATTGATACATGTGAATATATGTTTGTTCTCACAGAAATGGCAGGTTTATCTTTCTGTGAATTTCAAAACATATGTTCTATCATGGATCTTGATCACGTGAGAGTTGAGGGATTCGTAGAGGCAATGAATATTTTGAATAGATCATCTTTGAGACATGTTATCACGATAGGTACTTTCATTTACAGAATTCTTATTCAAGAGTTTTGGGAGAAGGCTCAATTTTCAACTATTGACAATGTGCCTACCATCACTTATGAAGTTCAAGAATCTCAAGTGGTGATCAGAGAAGCTGTTATTAGAAGGGTTTTGGAGTTAAATGATGAAAATGGTACATAACAGTTATATGTTGTTGAGGTACAAGAAGTTTGCAGGAGAGCAATGTATCAGGGGGAGTTCCCTTGTCATATAATGAAAATGACAAGAGCGCCATCTTATCCATGTCTTGATTCAGTGCATCTCTAACGGACAAGGAGAGTTCGATGAGATGAGTCAAGTACTTGCATCTTCATTTGTGTGCTTGGTCACTAGGAGGATATTTAACTTCTCAACCATGATTTTTGAAAACATGAAGAGGAATATTACATAGCCCAAGAAGAAATTTCTCATGTATCCAAGGTTTCTGCAACTTATTTTCAATTCAAAGTTACAAGGGTTAATGCCAGAGAAGGAGGTTTTGGATTTAAAACACATGACTTGGAAGTTATTTGGGAGTATGACAAAGAATCACCACACTAGTTGATTTTCTAGAAATGTGACTCATTTCTTTCCCAGCATGCTTCATGGTCAACAACAACAACAAATACCTTCGAATGATCCTGCAATTCAACACCCAACCACGACATCCTAGAATTCAAAAACCTATTCCACAACAAGAACCTGTACAGAAGTTCAATATGCCCCACAACAAGAACCTCATATCCTTATTCAACCAATTCAGTTACCACAAGTAGAAATCCCATCATTTGTTGAAATGGAGTTTGATTCTAGTATGCCTCTAAATGAAGATACACAAATAGACGATACAAGTAGAAATGATAAGGATGTTATGTTTGAGTATATTAGAGCTATGACTGGAAGACTTCCTAATGTACATTAAACCTACATAGTTGATTCAAAATTGATTGTACAAGATGAGGATGTCACTACAAGTGTTTCAAAGACCACAATTCTTTCTACGGGTTAATGCACCCGAGGATCACTGTACTCTTTCAAAAAATCCGATTGAATCACTCGACTAATAAAATATATATAACTTTCCTTCTACTTTATAAAACCGTTTATTTGCATCATTTGGGCCCACGACAACTTATTGTTCTAGGTTAAAAAGGGTTAATGCGCCTGAGGATCACTGTACTCTTTCAAAAAATCCGATTGAATCACTCGACTAATAAAATATATATTTCTGAAGCTTTATCTTCTACTTCACTCTCACTGTACCTATGCTTAATAGCATCATAAAACGATTTATTCTCGAGCTCTCCCATCCTCTTCACACCATGTTACATACTTTTAATCATATTCAGGTAACAATCCTGTATCCAACTACATTAACTAACTTAACATCTCAGAAACCCTAATTTAACCACAATCTACACCAAATCAACCAAAACTAAATTCAACTAAATAAACTAACAATTACCATTGAATTAGAGAAACTGAATCAACACCATTAACCATAGGCGTAACTGACCGGCGATGATTAATCGAAAACCTCCGATCAGAAATAGAGATCCGATCATAATCATCCACATCAGCATCGTCCTCATTATCTTTGTGGACATCTAACGCGATTTTATTTAGGTTTTCTTTCAAATTAGCGAGAGTCGTGCTCCACATCATCGATTGTTATACACCGATTGGAATATATATATATATATATATATATATATATATATATATATATATATATATATATATATATATAGGAGAAGGTTCGTATAAACCAATATTTAAAGTAAAATAAGTAAAAAAATATGAAAAAATAATTTATAATATGTGTAATTTTATATTATGTTTATTTATTCAATTATAACAAACTTTAAAAAAGCAAGTTTTGATATGCATCAAAATATATGTCGTTTAGGGGTTGTGCATCAAATTCATTGTTTTTGTGCAGTAAATATTCAAATTTGATGCACAATGATAAAACTACCCATTTTTGGATGTACAACAAAACTTCGTTTTTTGAAGTTTGATATATGGGTAAAATGAACGATAATCCAAAATAACTAACGTTATAAATTATTTTTTAATTTTTTTTTACTTATTTTACCTTAAAGTTTGTTTTACAAGAACCAACCTCTATATATATATATATATATATATATATATATATATATATATATATATATATATATATAGAGTTGGTTTCATTTAAGAACCATGTAAATATTTAGGAACCATTAGGAACCAATATTCACCAGTGTATATATATGATATTCACCAGTGTATATTTAATATGATATTCACCAGTGTATATACATATAATATTCACCAGTGTATATACATATAATATTCACCAGTGTATATATATATATACATATGCTTTATATACACTGGTGAATATCATATATATACATTTGTGAATATTGGTTCCTAATGGTTCCTAAATATTTAGTGGTTCCTAAATGAACCCACCTCTATATATATATATATATATATATATATATATATATATATATATATATATATATATATATATAGATTGAATGAAGAATTTTGAATCCAAAATTTTAATTAATGGGGAAAGTCTGATTCAATAAAAACACAAATCATTATATTAAATAAATAAAAAATTTAATTTTATAAAAAAATTAGTTTTTAACCTAGAACAATAAGTTGTCGTGGGCCCAAATGATGCAAATAAACGGTTTTAAAAAGTAGAAGGAAAGTTATATATATATTTTATTAGTCGAGTGATTCAATCGGATTTATTGAAAGAGTACAGTGATCCTCGGGTGCATTATTTTAAACTTTTTTTGAAAGTAGAGTGATAACGACATATTTTTTTTTAGTTCAATGATCCAATCGGATTATTTGGAAGAGTACAGTGACCCTGTGGTGCATTAACCCTTCTTTCTACACCCTTGGTTGTACTAGTACCTACTACTATCGTTTCTACACCTGTTATAGAATCACCAAGTTCTGCATCAGTTCAAAAACAATTCTAAGCTTCAAGTGTACAAGTCTAAGAAGAAAAGGAGTTCATGGAGATCAGTCAAGGAGTCCTTGTATGAAATCTTTCTCTTTTTTGATGGCTAAAAACAATGAACTTCAAGATCAAGTAGTTAAGCAACAAAAACAGATTGAGTAACTAAAGGAGACTTGTTCAATTCGATGGTCATTTTTTTCCCTTCAAGATGAACTTAACTTGTTGAGATCTTCCCCTATGGATGACGCAACCAAAGGGGGGGGGGGGGGGGGGATCCCGAAGATGGTGGAAATGATAGTGTAGAGGGTTTTGATGAAAATGTCGGAAATGAGGATGCATAGAATGATGATGGTCCAGGAGAAGGTGAAAATGAAACTGTTGAAATTAATGAATCAAATGCTAATGAAGTTATGAAAAACATTGCATTTGAAGTTCAAAAGCAGTTTGTAAAGGATGTAGATGGGTTTGAAGGAGTAAGTGATGAAGATGAGTTTGTAGAAATGGATGACTGTGTAGGATTAGTAAAGAGAGTGAAGAAGCGGGTTATTACCTTGAAGGACTTTCATTTCGACTTTTGGTAAGTAAATCTCTTCATGAAACTCTCTATTTTCTTTTCCTTTGAACCCTAAGCTAATGGTGGTATATGTTGTGTTTTGGAGCCGGATATCTCATCACCACCACCACCGAAGCTTACTTTCCGGGTTCGTGTTCGTGATTTTCACGAGATTGTAGATTTTGCGGGTGACTACGGTACTTTCGTTGTTTCCCCCACTTTCTCTTTTTCTTTGCCTTGCGGTTTTAGCCTTAAAATGGTTAGGTTAACATATTAGACCAACATATGGACAAATCATGAAAGTTTGGACTAAATCTTAGTTAAAATGTGTTAAATGGTATATTTAACCGAAAGTAACATATTATTATATTACTATGTAAAACTACACATATAAATACATATAAGACATGGTAAATGATATTTGGACATAATATGACTTTTGGACAGTTTACAATTAACCTTAAAACTTCTCATAAATCAGATTTCGACAAAACGTCAAAAAACCATGGATCTTGAAATTGACCCAGTGCGTCGCACCCCACACATGGTGCGACGCAACAGGCTTATGACCTTTGAAATATCAGTTTGCTATTAAAACACTATGACACATTGACTCTTTGGTGCGCCGCAGTAAAGTCCCAGATTGAGTTTTATGACTTTAAACAACTAAAAAACTTATATATACTTAAACTAATATACGTAAAAGTAACAAATATTGCTAAATTAGCGTCTTTGGACTCAAAGACGTCAACGCCATCATAAATTTTTTAATACTTGTTTAAAAACGAACGTTTTACTTACTTTTCGATAAATACACTTTTGTTACAAACGCGATCGTAATCTAAAATCGTAAAATAATGTTTTTACGTCAAACTTTTATATAACCATTTTAAAATATTTCTACTCAAATATTTTGAAATAAAAGGTTTTAAACTCTTAAAATGTCAAAGTTTGAGTTTTATGTTGACTTTGACTTTCCTTCAAATCGTTGACTTTGACTTTGACTAAGTCAACATCTTTGACTTTGACCAAGTCAACCTCTTTGACGTTGACCTTGGTCGATCTCAATTAAACTTTGGTAACACTATTCCTTTCAACCGATATTTCCTGTTAGTCATTTTCGGCTCGGAATATCTTCTCTTTCTAATTGTTATTATGACGCGAATTATCGATATCTTTCCTATAGTCCTTATTGACTCGGAACATCGTCCATCTTATCCATCACTTTGAATCAATTTGATAACCATTGGAATATTTTAATAAAATTTATATTATATTTTTAACCGACAAGGCTAAACCGTACTAGACTTATAGAGATACTTAGACTCTGTTTATCTTTGTTATAGGGCACTTAGACGATGGAGTGTTAGCTCCGTGTTGATTACCCGATATTTGCTGAGCTTATCTTGTGAGTTATTTGTATCCCTATACCTTTACTATTTTTGGGCTGGAAAGCGTATTTTAAATTGTTTGCATGATTGCTAAACGTTATTGTATATCTTGTTTACCTAGTGGATCATGATTGCCTTAGATTAGGTGTCATTAGGCCTAAGTGGGCCCCCCTTATACACTTGTTAAGCTTTGATGCCCACATTTTTCATATATATATAGATCTATATGGGTTGGACCAAACCCTCATTGCTCGATAGGATGTCCCTATGAGTGGATGTTATGGCCGATTTGATTATTTGTTGTCTTTGGTTGACACGCCTTAGGATTGGGGTATTGTTGTGTGGTCAGGTTCAGTGTATGACTAGTCTAGGCAATGTACGTCGCACTTAGGTTGTAAAGCAAGATTTGCCATTTGAAACTTATTATGATTATAACACTTTTTATGGGTCAACTTTTATTTAAAATTGCGAATAATTCACCAACATGTGTTGATGTCGTTTTTAACGCTTTTCAGGAGTTTGAGGATTTTACTTTATCATGCCATGCTTTACGGATCGTTATTTTGTTATTTGGAATTCATTTTGTTTCGATGTAATTCCTTTACGATCCGTGTATTGAGATTTGATTTGTTATGTATTTGACTTTGTATTATATTGCAAACCTTTTTGGCGTGATCAATGTTATTCGATGTTTTTGTTATGGTTGTATGTTGTAATCTTTGACTCTTGATATCATTAACTGGAACACCTCGTGTTTCCGCTTTGAGCGGGATGTGACAGATAGAAACCTCTAAAAGTGGTCAAAGAAAAGAAGTAGGTAGCTATAACTCCTTCCATAATTGAAAAGGTGAGACTCAAACTATGGAAAAATGCAATGGATGAAGCTAAACTGAGAGAACACTTGAAGAGGTACTTAGTTAACAGAAAGAAATTTGAGAAGAGGTAAGTAGGATTGATGAAACTTGAAACTTTGGAGAAACATTACTATGAGGTGGATACGAAGGAAAAGATTGATGAAAAAATAAAAGATGAGTTCAAAAGTGATAAAGTATTTGAAGTATCTGAAAAAGAAAAGCAATGAGGGATACTCAACAATCCTTTATTGCAGATCAAAATAAGAAGAATGAAGAAGATCAAAAGAAGGTTCATGAGCAGGAAGAACAAAAGAAAAATAAATTGCAAATAGAACAGTTTGAAACTTTGGAAGATTTGGTCCCCAAACAAAAGGAGGAAGCTCACTATAAGGAAGTAAAATATTACTTAAATGATCATTCTGAATGCAAACACTTAGAGGAAGAAGATGAAGTAAAGGAACCTGCAGAGGAAGGGGGTTCAAGGATTGTTGATCCTTCTATAAAGGAATAGAGAACTAAGATTGAGACTCGAAGAGATCAAGAAGGGTATTTATTCAAGGATAATACGATGGAAATATGTTATTGGACAAGGTGTTACCATTTTCAAGAGGGAGGATAACCATTGTACTTATTTCAGAACTACATATGATCTAATGAACTTAAACAGGAATAATTTACTTCAAATGTATCAACTAAACATGATTAATGTAGGAATGTATCCCTACAGATATGGGTTCGAGACTTTGGTCAAAGAAAATGCTCACAACAACTACAAAGATTTTGAAAAGAAATTCAAGAAAAGATGAGCAACAAGGATGATGGATAGAATACATGTTCAACAAGTAAAAATTAGAAAAGTTGAGGAGAAATGCAAGATTGTTGGTTGGAGATTTGACCTGAACACATATGAAATTGTGATTGTGAGAGAAGAAGGACTAGAAGAAAGACTTTATGAAGATGTTGATCTTAGAATTATGAGTAATTCAGACTTACTTGCACAACAAAAATTTCTATTCAGAGATCGTGAGAAAGATAAAAAAGGAAAACATCTCATGGAGGTAGTTGGATTCTCTTTGTCAAATTTAAGAAGGTTTGAGATAGCATGTAGAAGAAGGGTGTTAGTGTTGTATTTTTGGGATTGATGATTTTGATAGAATCATCCAATGAGGAGATTGTTGGGTATTGAATATTTTGAATAAAGTTACAAAATATTCAAGTGGGAGAATTTTGCTAAGTATTTACTTCGGATGTACAATGTTAAACATTCGAATTAAACTTAAACAGTCAACTAAAGTCAACATTGAAGATTCTACTTTGGATGAAGACTTCAACTTTAGAAGTAAACATTGAAGCATCATAAGTAAATCAAGATGAAGACGAGTTGATTTAATGTGTCCGAAGTGTTTTTAAATAAACAATTGACATGTAGTTTGTATTGGAAATTATGTTTTCATGTTGTCTATAAATAGTGAGAGAGGTTAGAAGTTAGGACATCCACTATGGTGGTTTTAAAAAAAGTTTAAAAATGTTGAAGAGCTTTATTTTTTCATCAATCATAGTGTAATTGTGTTTCATGTGTATGTTGCATAAAGAGGTCTAAGATTATGAAATGGTTTCAAAACCTTTTGTTTATTGCATGCATTAATTAGAATCCTATCTATAAAAGTTTTTTGAAATGTTTATACATAGTAGAAAATGTTTTATCAAAGTAAAATATATAAGAAATCATGATATGACAAAATTATAAGGTATTTAAAAGCTTCATCATTGAAGATGCTCCTAGTGTGTGTTTGAATGTGTACCTGTATCAACTTCTCCCGCCATTTGTGGTGAATAATGAAAATTGATATTTAGTAAAATTGTGAGTTGATTACTTTACTAAGTTTAGATTCAAACTGATATGAGATTCTACATCATTTTAGTTAACTGTTAATTACTTTTTAGTATATTGATCTTTAGTTAAATCATGTTATTATTTATGTAATAAATAAGGGAAGATAGTAATTTGAAATTATAGAATAAGGGAAAAATTATAGTTTTTAAAATTTAACATAATACGTGTTTAGTTTAAAAGTTGGGAAAATTTTTTAACATCTTAAGAACTATAAATCTTAAAACAATGAATTGCTTGCTTTTCTTTTGAGTCCATAATTGATTTATATGTGTACACATGTTACGTAACAATCTAGGAGAGTTGTATTATTAACTATAATAAGGCACGGGTGGAGTTACTATGGTGACAACTAGGCAGTTGTTTTTTTGGAAATTTTGATATGAATGGTAATTTGCGACAAAAAAAATCGACTTTTAGATTTTGCCCCATAAAACACACTATTTATAATGATTTATTGAACAAAATAAGCATAAAAAATCATTTGGTGTAGTGGTAAGACTCCTTCTTCTTATGTGAAAGATCATTAGTTCAATTATTTGCAACAACATAACTTTTGAATTTTTTTTTGTCCCAATCAAAAAATATTTCTAACTCCGTCCCTCTAACAACATATAATTGGTTGTGATGTACACACCAAAAGTATTAGGTTATTTCCATCTCGTGAACTAGGGTATGTCTGGTCTAAAATTTTTAAGGTTTATTGGCCTTGAACTTTTGCCTTCAAACATAAATCTATTTTGTTTGTCAATTTTGTAAAAAGTTTATTAGAGAAAATAACTCTGCGTAATTCTTAAAACCGTAAACTATTAGAAGAGGCTTTTAAAAGGGTTTGAATTAATCATATGCAAAATTATATAAATATGTTAAATACTTATTAAAATATACACTATTTTATGTCTTTTTATTTCTTTTTATGTTTATAAAACTCACTATCAGCTACTTTGACGACCATGTTTCCATCCATATATGTTTAAACTCCGGCTTCAATTCGAAGTTTCAGCTCAATCTCATACAAGTTTAGCCAATATGTTCAATTTTATTGACACACATCGGACTGCAAGTTAGCAACCTCTCTTTTTAATCTTTGTTTCCTGTTCTAAAAGTAAGCTATGTATGTAATTAATTATAAGATATACGCAAAGGATTGGTATTAGACTATTAGGGACATTTCTATACGAGTAAGCTATGTATATAATTAATTATAAGATATACCCAAAGGATTGGTATTAGGGGAATCTTTATACCGCCTTTGACAAAAGCTTGTATATTGAATAATAACAATAATAGTATCACTTGAATCTGGTCATGTATATTAACAAGGGGTTAGTTCGTGTGTTATAGCGGGGGCCTCTTCGAAGTAAGAACTAAAAAAATAAACTATTCTAGTAAATAAGCCAAAAACCGGTATTTCTTTTTTAAACTAAATATTCTAAACTGAAAAACAATCCGAAATATTCATTGTGAAAAAAAATTATTAAAGAAAATTAAAAAAAAAATTAATTTATTCCGACCTGACCCGTTTGATCCAAGCCAATCCGAGGCGAACCGGGTAAAAGATTGGCTTATAAACAGTGGTATTTACCACTTGATAAATGTTATTATTTAAATTAAATTAAGTATCAAATGATACCGAGAAAGACAAAACTTGAAACTATAAAAGTTATAAAAAGATATTATAAAGATATAATGTAGTATTCTTTCTAAAATGAATTAATGTATAATGATAAAAGATCTTAAAATAGTTAAACACGAATTTGGGTTTTCCAAAATTTAATTATATATTCGAATAATATGGTAATAGATTATTTAACTTTTACTTAAAAATTGACATATGATATTCCAAGATGTCTTTAATCATGTTTTTAGTTATATATTCAAGTATATTTTTATTGACAAGATTTCTTTTATTTGGCATATTAAGAAGGGCCAATAACAAACATTTAAATACTCTTAAAAGTCCACCTGATTTATTATGAGAAGAAAAGTTCGATTAAAACTACTTCATAAATAAATAACCTTATTGTCACAAAGTCAAACTAAGTAGATGTAAACAAAGCCGATTAGACCTAATCTTTAGGTATTGGTTTAGACTCGAATATTTGTTATAAATAATAAAAGTGATAACAACAAAATAATGACATGTGTTATTAAGAAATGTCTCTTTGTAAGCAAATATGAAACTTAGTCAATATGATTTTATTCTTAAAAGTATTGGCACTTTACTCTAAACATTTAAATCGAACAATGATTATGATTTACTAATTATCTTATAATTAAGTCATTGTAGTATGTAGTATAGCATTAGAATATTGAGATCAGTATAAAAAAATTCTTTAATTAATTTTAATAATGAAAATTATATTTAAAACCAAAACATCTCATATATATTGCAAACTAATTAATACAACAATTTGCGTAATTTAAAATCCAATTTAAAAGGTATCGTTTTTTTTTTTCAAAATAGTTTATAAAATCAGGTTAATCATTTATTTTTAACAATTTAATTAATTTAGTCATTAATTTATCTAAATAAAAATCTTCATCATTTAACTAAAAAAAACTTAATAAACTACGAATAATCTTTTATTTATCAAAACAAATTAGAAATAAACCATATTATTTGATCAATAGTAAGCATTTTTTTATAAATCAATTTAATTATTTAATTTCAACCAATTAAATCAACTAATCCATTTTTTTTAACCAATTAGGTAATAATCATTCTTTTAACACAATAATTTTCCAAAATTAATATTAACATCTTAATTTTCAAAAAACATCAATCTAAGATTTTCTAAACAAAAATAAACATTATCATTTCGTTTTTTGTGTCGACATTTCCCATCTTTTCACCATCCGCTCTCCATTTTCATGCCACTTAATCATGAAATCAAATTATATAAATATTTTTTTTTTTATCAATTACATTAGGAATCACATGGGAAACATATAGTTTTGTAGGTATTTGAAGTTTAACAAAAAAATTGGTCAAAAAACACATCTAAAATTATATAATAATAATAGAAAAAGAAAAGATCAAGTACAGGCCTTTGATGTTAAAAGTTTGAAAATAGACTATATATGTAAAGAGTAAGGTAATCAAATGTTTGATTACGTTACCTAACAATATTTATTTACTTTTTATCAAATCAAGAATGAAATAAAAAGATATATAGAAAATGACTTATTAGACCCTCTTTATAAAAATTTCTCTTTTTATAACGATCGGTAAATCCAACTTTACCAAAATAAAAGCCACAACTTTTATGAATTGATCAGCACATGAAGACACAATCAAGTGCATTTTTTCGTGAACCCAATAAATATGTACATATAACCATATTTCTTGAATTTTCGTAGTATTTATTTATGCTATTTAATCTGCTAAAATAACTCTTTCATTAATGAAAGAAAACAAAATATACAAGTATGTGGCCATGTGAGTGATGGTTACTCAAGATACGGATGATGGAGGTGGGCAGTTAAGCGAAAATTACAAATGGGGGAAAGGTTATAAATGTAAATTGTTATCCATTACATCAAGTAATGAAAAACAATCAGCTATTGATGTTGAATAAAAAACATGTTATTTGAAGGAATTGGATTTCAAGATGAATGGGTCATTCCTTTACAAAGGCTAACCAAACATGGTTTTATTTATTCCATCGTAATGTTTTATTTCATCTCCACTATGATTACAACATACCAAACACAACCTTATAGTCTTATCAGTAATGTAATGTAAATGACTAATTTAGCGTACCTATTAACATCCAAATGAAGGACCACTGATGTTATAAGTTTCAAAGTAGAGGACCATCTGCGTAATTTCAAATTTTAAGAGATGAACATGTTATTCTGATCAAATAATAAAGACACTTCGTGTATTTTAATCTTTTTTTAAACTTCTTATTTTTTAACAAAAAAAACAAAAAAAAACAATCAGTGAAAATCTCATTTTGACATCAAAGTTACATCTTCAAAGACCCCGCTGTAAAGCTTGGGTAAAAAAATTTTGAAATAACAAAGTAAATGTATGGATCCGTAACACACTTTTAGACAGATTATTAGAAAAATGACATCTGTTGTGAAACAAATAAAGAACAAGAATCATAGAGAAAAGAGAATGAGGAATTGTGTTTTATTCATCTCATATCGAGATATATTTATAGTTACAATATGAAGTATTGTTCAAGAAACTAATTTTCTAATGAAATACAAATATCCTTAATTAATATTATAGAGATATGGACATCCATACCATAATTATTCATAACACTCCCCCTTGGATGTCCATTTAAAAGATTATGGCTCGTTAAAACCTTACTAGATAAAACTCAGTGAGACAAAAATCTAGTGAACAAAAAGAGTACATAATTGTTCAATACACTTGAGGATATTGCCTCATTAAAAACCTTGCCAGGAAAACCCAATGGGACAAAACCACGATCAAGGGAAAAAGAGTGCAACGCGTATATTCTCTCCCGGATGATCACATCACTTAAGCTCTTTGAGTTGACACAATCAAATGTCATCTCTTCATAATACATATATGGTTTGTGAGCGACTAATATGATGATCAACTAAATTTCCCCATAATGATGAGATATCAACCATATATCGGAGATAACATTTCGTAAGTAATAACATCTCATATAAGCAACTCAATGCTTCAATATCAATCAAATATGGTACTTCAAGACCATTAATATCATAATCATTTTTTGTTGTCAAAAGGGGTCATATCAATATAAAGTTACCTCTTAACCATTTAAGTGTTAAATGCATAATTGTTGTAAGTGTGCAAGGATTTCATCCTTCACATGGTAAATATATAACTCAAGATAAAACTTATGTCTTTTAAAGGTATTTCCTTTCACATTACTTATATGACTATCAATCGCCTTTAGAATCTCATCACGAATTCGAGATGCAGTCATGCATCATAGTTATAACATATATAGATCCGGATCTCTTTGTAAACTGTGTACACAAACATAATTATTCATAGCTATATCAATATAAATTATCATGGCGATTATATCACATATGACATCATTACTTCAACCGATATAAGGATTTTTTTCATTTAATTAATGTTCTCGAGAATTTTTCTTATATGCTTCATGCATTTATATCGTGGGACATGCTTCATGCATTTTATATCATTCAAGAAATCTCAATACCAAGTGAGCTCTTACAATATTAATTAGACGCGAATCAATAATCTTTTATATTGCTAGACTTATCAATACAAATAGTTGCATCCACCACTTAATAATAATCAAACGCGAGTCTTTGAAAATAATCATTATATATACATCTTGCCTTATATCAAATAACTAGATTATTGCCCCGCGATAGCGCGGGTAAATATAAATAAAAATTGAATCGTAAACTTTATGTTTATGAACACGTTTTTTTAACTTATTATAAGAATACAATATTACACGTATAATAACAAATATACATTTATGTTTATACACATGTTGTTTATAGTTATAATAACATATATACATTTATGTTTATACACATATATTAATATTTTTTATTAAAGGATTTTAGAGTAATAATAATAATGTAAATCATAGTCCAATAAGAGACATATGTTTTTTATTGTAATAATGGTGAAATTGAAGAGAGAATGCAATTATGGATTGTACGAGGGTGTAAAATGAAAAAAAATTTTTGATGACATCATCAATTTCATCTAACGGTTGAAATCAAAGTATCCAACTCTTCCAACGGACCTTACTTCGCCATGTGGCATTTAAGACCCCTCTTTTATTATATATTAAAGATATCTGCTCAACCAAAGACTGCTTTATAATACACGGATGGACTTTAAGTCCAATATATCTCTTACTCCGAGAGACTTCAATTTTCATTTTATACTTGCGTCTTTTCCATATTGGCCAATCAATTCTATCTCTACACTTCTAGGAAGGTATGCTTTCACGATCCTCTTTAATATTCATAATATCTAGCGCTACATTATATAAAAATTATTCATGACGTCGATTTCATTTTTATTTTGATTCCATATTTTCCTAGACATGATATAACATATTGAGATCTCTTTATATTTTGGTACCTTAGGTTCTTCTGGAACCATCATGTCTAGTTACTCTTCACGAGTATCTTTCGGGGTCTTTATTACCTCGATTTAACCATCTTAACTCATTGCTCCTTTATTTATTTCAAGGATTTTTATTTAGAATCAATTACTCTACTACGCTTCAGACGTGCCGTAGATTTATTTCCTATCACATGATGTCCTTTAAAGACACATTTTAGTCGGAGCATTAGCAGCTAATATATGTGTGACATGGTTATGGCAAATGAATTATCTCATCAACTTCTGGTTCATATTGTTTAATGTGAGGATCGGTAATTCATTGCAATCTTTCTTAGTTTTAGCTGCACATTCTCTCCCCTTAATGTTGGGATAACTAATTTTTGCAATCATTAATCATGTCGTAAACAAATCTCCCTTTGATGGCATATTAAATTGTAATTATATGTGGATGCATACCAAACATATATTCCCAACATTTTATACGTCCCATATTTATGCGTTGTGGTGGAACAAATTTAAACATATAAGCATAATCAAAATATTTTATGGGAATTATTTATGACCAAATATCAATCATAATGGGGGGTAATCATTAAAAATATTGGCTTGATGCGAATTAGTATTCTTTCATGTAAATACATGGCCCCAAACAAAATCTTATTGTTTTACTCTCATGATTATTGGCTTTGCAATCAACTGAAGACGCTTGATAAACGTTTCAACAAAAGCAATTTGCGTAAGACATATCAATGTCAACACTTATTCCAATAATCATTTATATAAAAAAAAATTATGAAGTATATTCACCACTATTGCCAAAAAGAATATGATAATCTGGAATAATGTGCTCGCTATCCCATTAGCTGAGTCACTAATCTCGCAAACTTCAGGTTGCGACTTGATGAACATTTAGACGGTGCATCGATTTTAAAACTATAAATGCGCCATGATATGGGTGTATAAGCCTATCCATACCCCTTTTATAATTTCCATAATTATGGGATTCAATCCCTACTTTAGTTGGCAATTAGTTAACTTGTATTGAGAGCAAACAACACACAAAAATCATGAAGAATCTTCTAGTTCTTCTATATATTTCACATAATCATTGACTCGGGATGGTATAACCGGTCATGCCAATCCATAAAATATCAAGGTCCATAAACTTCAGGTTATGACCAAATAATTACGGTTCATAAATTCACTTGTCCTTATAGAACACAAACTTTGGTCCATATACTACTCACATTGAAAAACATATTTCTAAACACATATGTTGAACATAAGATATTTACAAATCACTAATTGTCATATTCTCAAAGCATATATAATAATGCATAACAAAATAATACGCACAATGTAGGTAAATTTGCTATGACATATTTATCTTTCTTAATCATGTATCCTTGTCTCTCCACTTCTCGTGACAGTAACACCATGTGACAATAATACCAAGTTAATTAACCCAAAGCACATCCATGTATAAACCTCTACATGGATATTTACAATTTATATGTTTTCCCATTCACTTTAGGATATGGAGTAGAAACTCACCATTTTTCTAGATCACAAACAAATATCAAAACTTTGCTTGATAACATTTTCTCATAACAAATTTATATTTACTCTTCACGAGCTTTCAATTAACTCCATAATATTCGATATAATACTCATGTGATATATTCTCAAACAAAACCTTCTTAGATTTTTCATGTACTCAAAACATATATCTATTAACATGCATAATAAATATCAAATGATACATATATAACAAACTTTTCTGTAATACACGTAACTCATATAATGTATCTTAATCTCATTCACTTTGCCTTTTTCCATTTTTCGTGATAATGAATATGAGATTATCGCAAAACAGCTAATACTTTGAATTGTAGTTTTAAGTTTCATATGCCATCTTTGACGGGTTTCATGTTTTCATTACAAGCTCATCATTTTCCTCCACATAAATCAAATAATAATTAAGTTATGCATATTCATAAAGTAAACTTATAACGAGTTCTCGAGAGCATCTAACTTATGATATCTTATCCTTACCTTGAGTTATTCAATTAGACAAACATTATCTTAGAGGTATCTTAGCTGTAAGACTATATATGACTAACGTTTAACATTAAGCAATGCATATAACAATGTCAAAATCCCAAAATCATATTATGCAAGATCCCATGTTATCATATATTGTCATAAAGGTATGATTTATCATATATTGTCATAGTACGAGACATATTATATATAGTTTAACATTACGAGGATCAAAATTGTGATTAAATGTATAGTATTATCCTACTAATAATAAAACTCACAAATAAATAAAGTACACATTAAAAATCATAACAAACATATATCACACTTATATGTATCACATGAGTACTCTTCACATTGCTTTTAAAAAAAACAAGACATAATATATCTAACAGTGTAAACATCCCAAAATAATACTATGCAAGATCATGACATTGCCAAAGAGTGTCATAAGAGTCCGATATTACGAGACATGATGTGACAACCGTCTAAACTCAGGTCGAGAACGCTAACTTATAACCTCCATATGCTTATATTTGATACCCGATATAACTAACTTTATGTGTTACGTGGTTACGTAGACGCAAATCTTAAGCTAAGCTCGATGTAACTCACACAAAACTCTTAAACGTAAGTTTACGTCATTTAAACCTTTAAGCGCGGATCGGGATCGAAATCGTAAAACAACTCCGGAATCAATTTATGTAAGTCCTAATACCAAGAAAACACCTAAGGAACTTTCATAAGTTCATAACGTATCATAATTAAGAACTTTTAGTTAACGAAAAGGTCCAACGAAACAAAGACGCAAAAACGAAAAATCACAAAATAATCACAAAAACGGTCCAGGACGCCGCACACACCCCTTTGTGCGACGTCCTGAACGTGCCAGTCCAAAAATACTTGAATTTTGTTGCTTGCCTCGGTTTCTACAACTTTTATACCAATCCAACTCGGTTTTTAGTCATCATTCACTGAACTTGACAGTACCTAAACCCCTCTTACCACCTTTCTATCATCTCTTTTCATTTTCATTTTATTAAAACAAAAACACACACACACTAATTTTCTCTCCATCTTTCTCTCAAGAACTTCACCAAAATCAGTAACTTCCAGCCATCAAAACCCACTAAAATACACATTAAAATCGTTCAAACAAACAAAGGAAGCAAGGGGAATCAAAGCATTTCGGTTTCAAAGCATTTTCACCGTTTTGGAGCTCAAAACACTTCTAAAACATCATCGAAGCTATTTCATCCGGTAGAAATCCTTCACTTTACCTTATTTATTGTTTTTATCATTTGCATGGATGATCAATGGCACAAAAATAAGTTTTTACAAAGTTTTATAACACATTTTATACAAAAACGGGTTTTGATCAAAATAATACTTAGATCTACGATTTTATGGATAAAAGTTATGTATAAACTGTTAAGATGACATATTATGAAGTTTAAACCGATTGCATGTCGGAATCTATGGGTAACAAATCGATTTTTGCAAGAAAAACACCAAAAACCCAACCTGTGCGCCGTCCCTAAGGACCAGGACGACGCAACGGGTTAATTTGGCTCCTGTGCGTCGTTCCTAAGGTCCAGGACGGCGCACAGGCCTGACAGTTTTCCGAAATTTTGTCGTTTGGACGTTTTAAACGCGTGTACACCGCTGAGTTTTTCGAGACTTAATATTTGGGACTGATTTTGGTAAAAATAATCATATTGGTAACTTGTATTGGACTATTTAGGCTAAAATGAACTCGTTTGATTTGATTATGTGATATATGCAATTGTGAGCGGAAAAGTGACTTTGGATTTTGGACTTGAAATTTGGGCGCGGAAGCGCTGCCCAAATTTCGTTAGAAAATCCAAACCACTTCAGCGACCAAAATGTATGTATCATAATAATAAAAACGTTAACTTTGGACTAAAACAAAACGATAACCGTTTCGGACTATTTTTGGACAAATTGGACCTTGACACTTATAGTTTAACAAAATTCGTCTATTATATATATTATATAATAACATAATGAGATCATAACATTTGAACAAATCTTGGTATTATTAGGCCTCCCGTGATTCCCGGCTCTCTTTCCGACCGTTCCCGCTTACGATTATCTTCGCAACCAGTGAGTTACAAACCCCTACTCTTTAAACGCTTTTAATACTTTTTTTTGGGGTGAAATGAGAGTCTTAGGCTTAACTATTATTTAAGCTGAAAAACGCTTTGATACTTGAATGCTAAACGAAAACGATTTGATATTCGAATGCTTTTACGAAAACACTTGTATACATTGAATGCTATTACGAAACACTTTGATATTTTGAAAACTATTATGAATGACTATTTTGCCAGCATTGTTGAGGGTTTTGTCAACAATTCCAAGGACACGAAAACTATATTTGCCAATGACTAAAACATCGATCGTCATGTTGCGGACGTTGTACAACATGGACGTGAGATACCACTAAAACTCCCGATACTACCAAGGACATTAGTTGCTATTAATCCTTTTGGAAAGGACCGTTAGTAGATATGGATAGCGCTATTAGGGTAAATTGACCCTCACCACAACGACCTATAACGATGGTGCATAATACTAATAGGGTAGGCTATAGGCTTAGCAACGATCATTGGGCAATACTTAGAATTGTCACATAGTCGCACTATGTGTTCAATGCCTTCAAACACGAATGCTATATTTTTACACATGTTCATGTGGTAACTAATTGAAAACTATACTTTACGCCATTTTTATGTGCGTCGAAAACTTGTACGCTTTTACTTAAACTTTGTAGCTCACTAACTACGTCTCCCGTAGTTAACACTTGACTCGTATTTTCATTTAACGAGTAAGCTAGCTGATGACTTTATGCCTTGGGCGGATGACTTCAAGAATGGGATGGGTTTGGGTGGTTTGGTTATGAACACCCTATTTTGAATTCGAATATGTAAACAATGTTTCAAACTATTATGTAAACCTTGATGTGATTTTTACTTTCAATATAACTTGGCGTTTATCTATATCTTGTTATCGAATGCTATTGCTCTTCACATCCTGTGTTTCCGCTTTAGCGGGGTGTGACAGACTTGGTATAAGAGCGCAAGGTTATAGTGAATATCGATTTTTCAAAAATCAAACTATAACCAGTTTCTAAACAAAGATTTTACTTAACCAAAACGTGAAGGCATTGTTTAACTTAGATTATTCGGAGCCTGATCACCTACGAATAGTTTGGACTAAATTATGCCATAACGGGATTGGTAAACACTAAACGAACTTTCCCGGGGAATTCTTGAAGTCAGACCCACACAGACCTAGATGCTATACTTAAGATACTCTATGTGCTCAGCTTATTACTAACACTAACATGAGCCGTATCTTCGAACTAACTCGTTACCGATTTAGGGTATGTCGAGAGGGAAAGAGATAGCCACGTTAGATAACGAGACCGAATACTCTCACGAATCCCAATCACGCTCTAGGAGTCAGCAATCGTCACCACCCACCCTACCTTCCCTCCGTCGGGACGGTGAAGGAAGCTCACGATTCCCAACACGCCGCGCTCGACATTCACCGAATCGTCACTCGAGACCTCAGCTAACCACGCCACAACCACCCCCTGTGCGCGAATTGACTCCCGAAGAGATTCAGGCACTATGTAACATGTCCGTCGACCTTCGCGGATACACACAAGTCGTGAGAGATCACTCCCATCAGATACGGGGTTTGTACACGGAAGTGCTGCGCGCAAAGGCAATGGCACGAAAGGCAGTTCGAGCAGCACGCAATTTGATGCTGATTAGCATAGTTCTAGTGTTCCTTATGGTTGTATTGGTTGTATTTAAGGTCTAGAGGTTGTTGTAAGATGTCTTTTGGGTTGTAAGCAGAACATGTAGTTTATGGAAGATTGTAAGCGTAGTACTTTATGTTGGTTGGTAATCTACGACAATAGTCGATGATGTTGGATTTTGTAAGAACATCAAATTTTGAGCGATATATAAAATGGACGGATTATAATTACAATTGTTGTTGTTCTTGTTATTTCTCATTATTTGATTCTGAAGTGAAAAGTATCAGAACCCTAAACCCGAGTTCTCTCTTGTGTAGGAAAATGGCCGATCACAACGATGAGCACATTGCCCAAAGGATCAATGCCCGACTGAACGAGGCAATACCTGGCCTCATAGCCCGAATCAACGCGGGTATCCACCAGGGAGGACCGAGGGGGAACAACAATAACAATGAACAGAACAACAACCAAGGAGACAACAACCAACAACACAACAATCAGGAAAACAATAACCAAGGGAACCACCAGGGGAACAATCGGAGGAACAACCAGGGATGTAGCTACAAGACCTTCATGTCTTGTAGGCCAAAGGAATTCCACGGCACTGAGGGCGCCATTGGACTATCGCGCTGAATAGATAGTATGGAAGTTGTGCTAAGGATCAGCCAGTGTGCTGAAAACAAAAAGGTGGAATTCACCTCCTGCATGCTTCAGGGACGAGCACTAACCTGGTGGAACAGCCAGCTTCAGGTCCAAGGTCCGGACGCTGCGTATAACATGCCGTGGGAAAGGTTCAAGGAACTACTAGTAATCGAATATTGTCCCAAGGAAATCTTGAAGAAGCTCAAGAATGAACTCTGGAACCACTCTATGGTGGGGACTGACGTCGACCCCTACACTGCGCGATTTCACGAGTTCGCAAACCTAGTACCTGAACTAGTAACACCCGAACTAGCCACGATGCAACAGCCTGTGAGTTTGGCTAGCCGCCTAACCCAGGACTGGATAAGGAATGGAGGAGTGTCAAAGATGCGTGCAGAGGACGCTAAGGGAAAGCGCAAGGTTGAGGACACATCGGGGAACAAAAGGGAACGTTTTAACAAGAAGTTTAAAACGGTGAGGAATTACGGAGTGGCTACGGCAGAGAATACTGGCTACCAGGGAAAGGCGCCAAAATGCGATAGGTGCGGTTATCACCACGAAGGTAACTGTCAATCGTGTACCAATTGCAACCGCCTCAGACACTGGACTCGACATTGTAAGGCAATGAACGCTGGACCGCAGCAGGTGGGAAGGCAGCAGAATGAAGGACCGTGACAAGCCGGGAGGCCACAGCAGAATGATAGGCCTCGCCAGGGAGAATGTTATGAGTGCGGTAGTAGGGAACACTACCAAAATGCTTGTCCTAGGCTAAACCCTGCCCGAAACCCAAACCAAAACCTCAATCAAAACCCACCGCAAAACCAGAATCAGAACAATCCGAGGGGGAACGATGGGGGTCATGGCCGTGGCAGAGCCTTTGTGATTGGTGCTGAAGAAGCAAGGAACGACCCCCGGGTGATCGCAGGTACATTTCTCCTTAACAACTATTATGCCTCAGTACTATTTGACTCAGGCGCGGACAAAAGTTTTGTGTCCTTAGAGTTTAGGCCTTTGATTGCATTAGAAACCGAAACCCTAGGTGAAAAGTTCACGGTAGAATACCAAATGGGCAGGAATACCAAGCTAGTGACGTAATTAAGAATTGCACAATAACCTTAGCGGACCACTTTTTCGGAATAGATCTGATTCCCATCGAACTTAAGAGCTTTGACGTAGTAATAGGAATGGACTGGTTGACCACCCGAGACGCGAAGATATTTTGTTTAGATAAGACGATACGGATGCCATTAGGAGATGGAAATGAATTGATAGTACAAGGAGATAGGCCGGGACAAACTTCGAAACTTATATCGGTGATGAAAATGCGCAAATACTTGAATAAGGGCTGCTTTGCACTATTAGTGAACGTAAAGGACAAACAGGCAAAAGCAGCAGACCTTAAGGACGTACCGATAGTTAGAGACTATCCGGACGTATTTACCGAAGAACTACCTGGACTACGACCGCAGAGGCAAGTAGAGTTTAGAATCGAGGTAATTCCTGGAGCGGCAACCGTGGCAAGGACGTCATATCGACTAGCTCCGACTGAGATGCACGAATTATCCAACCAAGTTCAGGAATTATTGGATAAAGGATTTATCCGACCAAGCTCATCACCATGGGGAGCGCCGATTCTATTCGTAAAGAAGAAGGATGGATCGTTTCGCATGTGTATCGACTACCGAGAATTGAATAAACTAACCGTCAAGAACCGATATCCTCTTCCACGAATCGACGACCTCTTCGATCAACTTCAAGGCGCAACCTACTTTTCAAAGATTGACTTAAGGTCCGGGTATCATCAAGTGTTGGTTTCTGAAGATGATATACCGAAAACCGCATTCCGCACTAGATACGGACACTACGAGTTCCTGGTAATGCCATTTGGACTCACAAATGCACCGGCGGTATTCATGGATTTGATGAATAGGGTATGCCGACCGTATCTAGACAAGTTCATTATTGTATTCATCGACGACATCTTAATCTACTCGCGTACCAAAGAAGATCACGCAAAGCACTTAAAGCTGTTATTAGAATTACTCAAGGAACAACAGCTCTACGCAAAGTTTTCTAAGTGCGAATTCTGGTTCGTGAAGTCAAGTTCCTTGGTCACGTAGTTAATGGATCCGGAATTCACGTTGATCCATCAAAAATCGAAGCAATAGAGAACTGGAAAACTCTCAAAAGTCCGACAGAAATCCGCCAATTTTTAGGACTGCCTGGATATTATCGGCGGTTCATTCAAGATTTCTCTAAGATAGCTAAACCCCTAACAAAGTTAACGCAAAAGAACGAGAAGTTCAACTGGGGAGACGCACAAGAACAAGCCTTCAATACCCTAAAAACGAAACTGTGCAACGCTCCGATTTTAACTCTTCCTGAGGGAAACGAAGACTTCGTAGTATTTTGTGACGCATCTAACCTAGGATTAGGTTGTGTATTGATGCAACGAAATAAGGTCATAGCTTACGCATCGCGACAACTTAAGAAACACGAGGTCAACTACGCTACTCATGACCTAGAACTAGGAGCGATAGTTTTTGCCCTAAAAATCTGGAGACATTATATCTACGGAACCAAATGCACGGTATTCACGGACCATAGGAGTCTGCAACACATACTAGATCAGAAGCTACTCAACATGAGGCAAAGGAGATGGTTGGAACTCCTTAGCGACTACGAATGCGATATTAAGTATCACCCTGGCAAAGCGAATGTCGTAGCAGATGCCTTGAGTAGGAAAGAAAGGGAGCAATCGACTCGAGTACGTGCATTAGGAATCTACATTAAACCCGACTTGAGAACGCGTATAGCAAGTGCCCAGCATGAGGCTTTGAAAGCAGATAACATAAAGGTCGAGACTTTGAACAAACACGACAAGGATTTTGAAAGGAAGAGCGACGATGTCTATTATTTTAAGGATCGAGCCTGGATTCCTACGACTAACGAATTGAGGAAGGCCATTATGGATGAAGCACACCGAACGCGATATTCCGTTCATCCAGGGTCAAGCAAGATGTATAAGGACCTCAAGGAACATTACTGGTGGCCTGGAATGAAAAGATACGTTGCTTTATACGTAGAGAAATGCCTCACTTGTGCGAAAGTGAAGGCCGAATATCAAAAGCCATCCGAGTTACTGCAACAACCTGAAATTGAATGGAAATGGGAACAAATCACAATGGACTTCGTCACAAAGTTACCTCGAACATCAAAGGGTAACGACATGATCTGGGTTATAGTGGATGGACTAACGAAGTCAGCACACTTTATTCCCATAAAGGAAAGTTTTAACGTTGAAAAACTTGTCCAAATATACATCAACGAGGTAGTGACTCGTCATGGAATACCCACGTCAATTATCTCGGATAGAGATACTCGCTTCACTTCCAGATTCTGGAAGGCATTCCAAGAGTCGTTTGGTACTCGATTGGACTTAAGCACGGCTTACCATCCACAGATCGATGGTCAAAGCGAGCGCACTATACAAACACTAGAGGACATGCTGAGAGCATGCGTTATCGACTTCGGAGGAAGTTGGGATAACCACTTACCACTGATAGAGTTTTCTTACAATAACAGCTACCATGCTAGCATCAAATGTGCGCCTTTTGAAGCTCTATACGGAAGGAAATTCCGATCTCCACTGTGTTGGTTGGAACCAGGAGATCGACAACTGATTAGCATGGACGTGGTGCAAGAAACGATCGATAAGATCACAACGATTAAGGAACGACTTAAGACTGCAAGAAGTCGTCAAAAGAGTTATGCTGATATGCGCAGAAAGGATCTAGAATTTCAAGTCGACGACAAAGTACTTCTAAAGGTGTCACCTTGGAAAGGTGCAATACGCCGCGGAAAACATGGAAAGCTTAGTCCGAGATATGTAGGACCATTTGAGATACTCGAAAGGATAGGCCCAGTTGCGTATCGTTTAGAACTACCGCAAGAGCTCGGCAACATTCATAGCACTTTTCATGTTTCGAGACTGAAAAAGTGCTTATCGGACGAAACACTTATCACACCTTTAGAAGAAGTACAACTAGACGAAAAGCTGCAATTTGTCGAGGAACCGATTGAAATCATAGATCGCGAAACTAAGAAACTGAGACACAGTAAAATCCCTATAGTGAGGGTGCAATGGAACGCAAAACGTGGCCCCGAATATACCTGGGAACGAGAGGATCAAATGATGCTTAAGTATCCTCATCTCTTCACTTCTCCCACAACGAATACCACAAGTTGAAATTTCGGGACGAAATTCTTTCAATGTAGGGAGAATGTGACAACCGTCTAAACTCAGGTCGAGAACGCTAACTTATAACCTCCATATGCTTATGTTTGATACCCGATATAACTAACTTTATGTGTTACGTGGTTACGTAGACGCAACTCTTAAGCTAAGCTCTATGTAACTCACACAAAACTCTTAAACGTAAGTTTACGTCATTTAAACCTTTAAGCGCGGATTGGGATCGGAATCGTAAAACAACTCCGGAATCAATTTATGTAAGTCCTAATACCAAGAAAACACCTAAGGAACTTTACTAAGTTCATAACGTATCATAATTAAGAACTTTTAGTTAACGAAAAGGTCCAACGAAACAAAGGCGCAAAAACGAAAAATCACAAAATAATCACAAAAACGGTCCAGGACGCCGCACACACCCCTTTGGGCGACGTCCTGAACGTGCCAGTCCAAAAATACTTGAATTTTGTTGCTTGCCTCGGTTTCTACAACTTTTATACCAATCCAACTCGGTTTTTAGTCATCATTCACTGAACTTGACAGTACCTAAACCCCTCTTACCACCTTTCTATCATCTCTTTTCATTTTCATTTTATTAAAACAAAAACACACACACACTAATTTTCTCGCCATCTTTCTCTCAAGAACTCCACCAAAATCAGTAACTTCCAGCCATCAAAACCCACTAAAATACACATTAAAATCATTCAAACAAAGAAAGGAAGCAAGGGGAATCAAAGCATTTCGGTTTCAAAGCATTTTCACCGTTTTGGAGCTCAAAACACTTCTAAAACATCATCCAAGCTATTTCATCCGGTAGAAATCCTTCACTTTACCTTATTTACTCTTTTTATCATTTGTATGGATGATCCATGGCACAAAAATAAGTTTTTACAAAGTTTTATAACACATTTTATACAAAAACGGGTTTTGATCAAAATAATACTTAGATCTACGATTTTATGGATAAAAGTTATGTATAAACTGTTAAGATGACATATTATGAAGTTTAAACCGATTGCATGTCGGAATCTATGGGTAACAAATCGATTTTTGCAAGAAAAACACCAAAAACCCAACCTGTGCGTCGTTCCTAAGGTCCAGGACGGAACACAGGCCTGACAGTTTTCCGAAATTTTGTCGTTTGGACGTTTTAAACGCGAGTACACCGCTGACTTTTTCGAGACTTAATATTTGGGACTGAGTTTGATAAAAATAATCATATTGGTAACTTGTATTGGACTATTTAGGCTAAAATGAACTCGTTTGATTTGATTATGTGATATATGCAATTGTGAGCGGGAAAGTGACTTTGGATTTTGGACATGAAATTTGGGCGCGGAAGCGCTGCCCAAATTTCGTTAGAAAATACAAACAACTTCAGCGACCAAAATGTATGTATCATAATAATAAAAACGTTAACTTTGGACATTTGGACTAAAACAAAACGATAACCGTTTCGGACTATTTTTGGACAAATTGGACCTTGACACTTAAAGTTTAACAAAATTCGTCTATTATATATATTATATAATAACATAATGAGATCATAACATTTGAACAAATCTTGGTATTATTAGGCCTCCCGTGATTCTCGGCTCTCTTTCCGACCGTTCCCGCTTACGATTATCTTTGCAACCAGTGAGTTACAAACCCTTACTCTTTAAACGCTTTTAATAATTTTTTTGGGGTGAAATGCGAGTCTTAGGCTTAACTATTATTTAAGCTGAAAAACGCTTTGATACTTGAATGCTAAACGAAAACGATTTGATATTCGAATGCTTTTACGAAAACACTTGTATACATTGAATGCTATTACGAAACACTTTGATATTTTGAAAACTATTATGAATGACTATTTTGCCTGCATTGTTGAGGGTTTTGCCAACAATGCCGAGGACACGAAAACTATATTTTCCAATGACTAAAACATCGATCGTCATGTTGCGGACGTTGTACAACATGGACGTGAGATACCACTAAAACTCCCGATACTACCAAGGACATTAGTTGCTATTAATCCCTTTGGAAAAAACCGTTAGTAGATATGGATAGCGCTATTAGGGTAAATTGACCCTCATCACAACGACCTATAACGATGGTGCATAATATTGTCACACCCCGCTATAGCGGAAACCCGAGATGTGAAGAGCTGGAATATCATTACACGGGTTATAACAAAATAAACGGTTCAAGTCATTGATTAAAAATGAAAATGAAAAATGAATGGGGAGGTGTGGGAAAGGGCCAAGACTGGCCTAGGGACTCTAAGTGGCAGATTTCTTGGTCTAATCCCGTCATAAATGTGTTGGTCCAATTACATTTCATGCAAAAATGAGTCACCATGTCACAGTCAGCAGCTTTCAGCCGCCGGCTGGCCATATCCAGCCGCCGGTTGAGCTTCAGCCGCCGGCTGACAGATTTCAGCCGTCGGCTGGATGGCATTTTCCAGCTTTGTGACGTTTTAAGTTTTCCGTTATCGTTAAATGTGGACTAGAATTTTATTAGTTTCCGTTATGAACTTAGTCAAGTTCTTTGTGTAGTTTCTTGGTGTTAGGATTTATAAGTTGATTCCGACTTTGGTTTCGACACAATAAAAGACACAATAAGTACGAACTAAAACAATACGATCACGATAAGATGCAACTAAAGATTTGAACCGATATAATAAATGAGAATAACCTGAATTTTGGACGGTTGTCACATTCTCCCCGGGTTGAAAGAAATTTCGTCCCGAAATTTGACTCGTCCCATCAGGTAGAAGTATCTTTGAACAGATGCGGATACTTTTGACGTATTTGGTCCTCACGTTCCCATGTGAATTCATGACCACGTCGGGAGTTCCAACGAACCTTGACAATAGGAACACGGCTTTGTCTGAGTTGTTTGACCTCGCGGTCGACAACCTCAATAAAGTTGAGCTTGTTGTCGATCTTGACCTCGTCGAGTAGGATGACGATGGAATACGTTATGAACATTGGAAAGAACTTGCGGGAGTTGGAGTCGATATGCTACTGGGCCGATACGCTCGATAACTTCGAATGGTCCGGTATACCTCGGGCTTTGCTTGCCGCGCTTCCGAAGCGAACTACTCCCTTCCATGGCGATACTTTAAGAAGCACCCGATCGCCAACTTGGAACTCGAGGGGTTTCCTTCGGTTATCGGCGTAGCTCTTCTGCCGGGTACGGGACGTCTTCAGCCGTTCCCTGATAGTAGTAATCTTGTCGATGGTTTCCTGGACAATGTCGAGCCTTGTGAGTTGTCGATCGCCGGCTTCTAGCCAACAAAGCGGCGACCGGAACTTACGTCCATATAAGGCCTCGAACGGAGCGCACTTGATGCTAGCGTGGTAGCTGTTATTGTAGGAGAACTCGACCAAGGGGAGGTGAGTATCCCAACTTCCTCCGAAGTCAACTACACATGCTCTAAGCATATCCTCAAGTGTTTGGATCGTCCTTTCGTTTCGACCGTCGGTCTGAGGGTGGTAAGCGGTGCTAAGGTCTAGTCGCGTCCCGAGAGATTTCTACAGCGCGTTCCAAAAGCGGGACGTGAACCGACTATCCATGTCAGAGATGATGGAGAGAGGTGTTCCGTGGCGAGAGATGATCTCGTTGATGTAGATTTTCTCGAATTTCTCCATCGAGTGGGTCTCTCGTATTGGTAGAAAATGAGCAGACTTTGTCAATCGGTCCACAATTACCCAAATCGTGTCGTTACCCTTTGCCGTCCGGGGCAACTTGGTAATGAAATCCATGGAGATTTGTTCCCACTTCCACATAGGAATCTCCGGTTGTTGCAGTAGTCCTGAGGGCTTCTGATATTCCGCCTTGACCTTTGAGCAAGTACGGCACTTGGCTACGTACAAGGCGATATCCTTCTTCATGCCCGGCCACCCAAAAATATTCCCGAAGGTCCTTGTACAATTTGTCGGATCCTGGGTGGATGGAATATCGGGAACGGTGGCCCTCGTCCAAAATTAGCTTGCGAAGATCTTCGGATTTCGGAATCCAGGCTCGGCCTTTGAAATAATGGATTCCGTCGGATTTGAGTTCGAACTCCGTCTCATGATTGTGCAATGTTTCGCCCTTCAAGTTCTCGGGTTTCAACGCTTCTCGCTGAGCCTCGGCGATTTGCGTTTGAAGATTTGTCTGAACCTGAATACCTAATGCTCTAACCCGAGATGGTCTTACCCTTTCCTTCCGGCTCAGGGCATCTGCTACTACGTTTGCCTTACCCGGGTGGTACTTGATCTTGCAATCGTAGTCACTCAGCAGTTCGATCCATCTCCTTTGCCTCATGTTGAGCATCTTCTGGTCTAGAATGTGTTGAAGGCTCTTATGGTCCGTGAAGACCGTGCACTTAGTACCATACAAATAGTGTCTCCGGATCTTTAAAGCGAATACGACGGCTCCCAGCTCTAGGTCGTGAGTGGTGTAGTTCTGTTCGTGCACTTTGAGTTGCCTTGAAGCGTAGGCGATGACTTTATCCTTCTGCATAAGGACACACCCGAGTCCTTGATGGGATGCATCGCAGAATACCACGAAGTTATCCGTACCCTCCGGTAGGGACAAAATCGGTGCGTGGCAGAGCTGGTGTTTAAGTTTCTGGAAGGATTCCTCTTGTTTCGTACCCCAAACAAAATCCTTGTCCTTCTGAGTGAGCTCAGTGAGTGGCTTAGCGATCTTCGAGAAATTCTCGATGAACCTTCGATAATAGCCGGCCAACCCTAGGAATTGACGAATTTCCGTAGGAGTCGTTGGGGCTTGCAATTTCTCGATCGCTTCGATTTTAGCCGGATCTCCATGGATCCCTTCTTGGTTGACCACGTGACCAAGGAAATGTACTTCCCGGAGCCAGAAATCACACTTCGAGAATTTGGCGTACAGTTTCTGATCTCGGAGGAGTTCTAAGATAAGTTTCAGATGTTTCGCGTGATCCTCTTTGTTTCTCGAGTAGATAAGGATGTCATCAATGAATACGATCACGAATTTGTCCAAATAAGGTCTACACACCCTGTTCATCAAATCCATGAACACCGCTGGTGCGTTGGTTAAACCAAATGGCATGACAAGGAATTCGTAATGACCGTAACGAGTTCAAAAAGCGGTTTTAGGAATGTCGGTCTCGCTGACACGAACCTGATGATAACCCAAACGGAGGTCGATTTTCGAGAAATAAGTTGCACCCTGCAACTGGTCGAACAGGTCATCGATCCTCGGGAGTGGGTATCGGTTCTTGACGGTCAGCTTGTTCAGTTCGCGGTAGTCGATGCACATACGAAAGGATCCGTGTTTCTTTTTAACGAAGAGTATTGGGGCTCCCCAGGGGGAGGAGCTTGGACGAATAAGACCGTGATCCAAGAGTTCCTGCAGTTGTTTCGATAGCTCTTGCATTTCCGGTGGGGCTAGACGATATGGTGTCCTAGCGACCGGTGCTGCACCAGGAACTAGGTCTATCCGGAATTCCACTTGTCGATGCGGAGG
Source organism: Senecio squalidus (assembly GCA_910822075.1). Taxonomy (NCBI): domain Eukaryota; kingdom Viridiplantae; phylum Streptophyta; class Magnoliopsida; order Asterales; family Asteraceae; genus Senecio; species Senecio squalidus. The sequence goes on along the minus strand of CAJVGC010000060.1, from coordinate 39,463,451 downwards.
TAGCCCGGGTAAATCTTCGGGAAAGACTTAGGGTGATCCTTGACTACTGGGATATCTTGTACACGGATCTCCTTGGGTTTACGTTCGACAACGTGAGCGAGGAATGCGTCACACTCCTTCTCGAGGTACTTGCTCATTTTCATGGACGATACGATACGGAGTTGTCGTCCGGGTTTGTCTCCTTGAACAACTAGAGTTTCGGTGTCAGAGAGAGGGATGCGGATAAGTTTGTCGAAACAGACGATCTCGTCTCGGAAACGAGATAGCCAGTCCATTCCGACGATCACATCAAAGCTTTTCAGCTCGATGGGAATTAAGTCAATGGGGAAGGTTTTATCGGATAGGCATATGGAACATCCTAAGATTATATCCTTAGCTTCGAACTCTTGACCGTTAGCGTACTCTATGGTGAAGCTATCCTTAAGAACTTTAGATCCTAAGTTAATGAGGGGTCTAAATTCTAAGGATACAAAGCTTCTTTCAGCCCCTGAATCGAACAAAACTGATGCATAGTGGTTATTAACAGGAAACGTACCGTTCACCGCTTTTGGGTCCTGTCGGGCTTCCTCAGCCGTGAGTGCGAATGCACGTCCTCGACCTCGCCCGCCTTGGTTTGGTTGGGCGTTCTGGAGTCTCGGACAGGCGTTCCGGAAGTGCTGGTCACTCCCGCACTCGAAGCACACCGGCTTCTGACCTGGGACTATTACCCTCTCCGTGCAATATCTAGCAAAGTGCCCTACCTTTTGGCACTTCAAGCATACCAGGCAGTTCCCGTGGTGGTGGAAGTTGCACTTGTTGCACTTGGGGTTCGTCCCCGTGTACCGGGCTCCAGTTGGTGGTGGTGGCGGTGGTGGTGCTACAGCTGTCACGGCGAAATTGCGGGTGGTCTTCTTCTTCTTGTTTCTATCACTTCGCCTGGGGGTTTGGTCAGATTTCCTTTTCTCACCCGACTCCTTCTTGGAGGATGCAGGAGCGGTGAGTAGATTGCTTGTGAGGCGGTGAGCTAGAATGATGGCACTCTGGAGGGTTTGAGGTTCAGCTGCGATGACCATTCCTCTGATCTCGGGAACAAGACCGAAGACATAGCGGTCGATTCGGTTTTCTTCAGGAGTTACCAACCTCGGGACCAGTCGAGCCAACCCATGGAATCGGGCAGTATACCCTTCGATGTCGTTTCCGATCACCGTGTGATCCCAGAGCTCTGCCTCGAGCTTCTTAATTTCCCCTTTGGGGCAGTACTCCTCTATTAGAAGGTTTTTGAATTGGTCCCATGTGAGAGCATAGGCGGTCTCGCGTCCTCTGTTGCGGACTACGCTGTTCCACCATGTCAGGGCCTTCCCATGTAGTACGCAGGAGGCGTACTGCACCTTGTCAGCCTCAGCACACCTGCTGATGTGCAGTACTGACTCAATGCTCTCAAACCAGGACACCAGTCCTACGGCACCAGTTGTGCCATGGAATTCCTTGGGCTTGCAGGCCATAAAGCTCTTGTAGGTGCAAGCAGGGGGATTTGGGTTTTGTTGCTGGTTTTGGTGGTTGTTCTGCTGCTGCTGTTGCTGCTGCTGGTGGTTGTTGACATTTGCGTTGATCCCAGCAGTGATCTGGGCGATCATGTTAGGCATCGCCGCATTCAACTGAGCAGCGACTTGTTCAGCAATGATGCTAGCGTTTGAGCGAGGTGCCATGATTCTACAACAGACAACAGATTCAGTTTAGAACGCACGATTGGAGTATGATAAGAATATAACCCAATGAACATTGATAATGGACACACAAGAGCATTAAGAAAGAACAATTAGTACACGCACGACAATGATTCAAGAGATTCACACGACAAAGATTCACATGACAAAGATTCACACGCAAAAGAATAATTTAACCATAATACAGGATTCATACGATAATAGTAAAAATAGATAAATAAAGGTAGAAATTTCATTCATTAATAATAATAATGTCGAATACAAGGTTCAAAGGAAATGAAGTACGATACAATACAAAAGGAAATAAATAGAAATGGCTCGGAGCTGTGTACACTGGAAAATTACAACTCGACCTACAATACAATAAAAGAAAGGAGAAAACTAGCGGAGTTTCTCGAGAAACATCTTGGAGACAATAACCGCCAACAGGGTCCCCATAACCAAGCATACCCCAACCAGACGTTGCACAGTCCGGGCTGTGGCCTGAGCCGAAGCGAGATGTCGCAACGCCTGTTCCGACAACCGTTGCGCGACGTCGGAGACCTCACAGAGGAGGAGCCCCTGTTGCTGGGCCCCCTCAGAAAGTCCCCTTACCTCGCGATGGAGGTGCAAGAAAGCGGCAGGAGGGGGAGGCTGTAGGGTAGGCGGCATCCTCTGCCTAGCTGCCTCGGCATCGCGGGCCCGCTGCATCTCCTCACGTTCGAGTTGTCGCTCCCACGTGTAATGGTCCAGCATGGAGGTGCGTGGAGCCTCGGGATGCGGGTGCCAGAACGGAAGGTGGGGAGGTGCAGGTCTGGACGGACCGGCCTGCTGTGCAGCCATCCTGTCCGGCAAGCGGCCCGGAAGGATGACCTGTTTGCGGGCGGTCTGCCGAGTACGTGGCCCCCGGTACTGATGTGGTGCGGCAACGGGTACCGGTGGAGGGGGTGGTAGTACCGTCCTCGGGCTGGACCCGATGCTGTTCGACACAGCCATGGAGGTGTCCTCCGTGGGGTCGGTGGTCTGGTGGCGTAGGCTTTCCGAGGCGGTGTGGCCCTCAGAAGCCTCGCGGGATGACGCGGCTCTCGGTAACGAACGTGATTGGGAGTGCGACGGTGATCGTGATCGGGAGGAGTGAGACATGACGGATCTGCGAACAAGGAGTTTCGTAAGTACGGGGAAACAAAGTAATGATAAAGGAAATGTGTAATGAAATGCATGTACGGGTCAGTCACGTGAGATCGGGAAATGTTAAGACCGGGAATTTTCTGACTCAAAAACCGTTTAACATTAGTAATTACGTTCCGTCCTTGCATAATTTATTTTGAACTAGGCATGGGTGATCAGGCCATGCGTAGTTAAAAATAATCATGCAATCGCGAAATTAATTCCCTAAAGTTTGAACCCATAAATGATTTTCCGAAAAGCCTTGGTTATAGTTTGGTTTCGAAAATTTTTGAAAATTTTTAAAACCGTTTTCACTATAACCTGCTCTGATACCAAGTCTGTCACACCCCGCTATAGCGGAAACACGAGATGTGAAGAGCTGGAATATCATTACACGGGTTATAACAAAATAAACGGTTCAAGTCATTGATTAAAAATGAAAATGAAAAATGAATGGGGAGGTGTGGGAAAGGGCCAAGACTGGCCTAGGGACTCTAAGTGGCAGATTTCTTGGTCCAATCCCGTCATAAATGTGTTGGTCCAATTACATTTCATGCAAAAATGAGTCACCATGTCACAGTCAGCGTCTTTCAGCCGCCGGCTGGCCATATCCAGCAGCCGGCTGGGCTTCAGCCTCCGGCTGACAGATTTCAGCCATCGGCTGGATGGCATTTTCCAGCTTTGTGACATTTTAAGTTTTCCGTTATCGTTAAATGTGGACTAGAATTTTATTAGTTTCCGTTATGAACTTAGTCAAGTTCTTTGTGTAGTTTCTTGGTGTTAGGATTTATAAGTTGATTCCGACTTTGGTTCCGACACAATAAAAGACACAATAAGTACGAACTAGAATAATACGATCACGATAAGATGCAACTAAAGATTTGAACCGATATAATAAATGAGAATCACCTGAATTTTGGATGGTTGTCACAAATACTAATAGGGTAGGCTATAGGCTTAGCAACGATCGTTGGGCAATACTTAGGATTGTCACATAGTCGCGCTATTTTTTCATTGCCTACAAACACGAATGCTATATTTTTACACATGTTCATGTGGTAACTAATTGAAAACTATACTTTACGCCATTTTTATGTGCGTCGAAAACTTGTACGCTTTTACTTAAACTTTGTAGCTCACTAACTACGTCTCCCGTAGTTAACACTTGACTCGTATTTTCAGGTAACGAGTAAGCTAGCTGATGACTTTATGCCTTGGGCGGATGACTTCAAGAACGGGATGGGTGTGGGTGGTTTGGTTATGAACACCCTATTTTGAATTCGAATATGTAAACAATGTTTCAAACTATTATGTAAACCTTGATGTGATTTTTACTTTCAATATAACTTGGTGTTTATCTATATCTTGTTATCGAATGCTATTGCTCTTCACATCCTGTGTTTCCGCTTTAGCGGGGTGTGACACATGATATATAGTTTGACATTATATAAGTATCAAAATAGTGATTAAATACATAGTATTATCTCACTGATAACCAAACTCATAAAGTGAATACAGTAGGCATATTGAGAATCATAACAAAACTTTATAAACATATCATATGCATAGATTAAAAAGAAAAATCATATTTGTTGGTCCATTAAATTTATTGGAACCAAATCAGACTAAAAGTAACCAAGATTACTACTTTATTTCTTTTATTTGTTAAATATTAAAGATATAATAAGGCTATATATCATATAAAATTATAAGGAGTTTGGAAAATATCAAGTTATTAACAACAAAGTTTGTCTTTTGACACCAAAATTATTCGATCAAACACCATCAACAATGGTTTCATTATTTCTTTGCTTTTTAAGAAAATATTAGAATATGACTTATGATTATTTAGAAAACAATACCCAAAATAATGTTGAATTCATACCAAAGTTTATATCAACTATATAAAATAGATGTACCTTCAAATTGAATAATGTCGACTGAATAATGTCGACTGATGGTTCATTGATGGAATTGATAGTAAAGACAAATTATTAATTATCATTCATAATATTATATTATTCGAGATTGGTCCAAGTATATTATATCAATATAATAAATCTAATTCATCAAATAAAACTTGTTAATTCTAATCACATTCGCAATTCAAATTTAAAATTTTAACTATTTTAACTATTTTAGTATATATGTTCTAAGCATACAAACCAAGACGAAACAATTTCTCAATATTATAATACGTGAAAACCGAAATCTCATGAGCCAAACTTGTTTATGTATAAAGTAATATAGAATCAAATTCCATTACTCTCTAATTTAAATTGCATAATTGTCTTGAGATTTGTGTTTTTTATATTATTATAATAAAAAGTTTCTGTTTAAATACAATTGTTATCGTTTTAATTACAAAAGACTTGGTTGCCGGAGTGGTAAGCGCGCGGCCTCCGCAGCGGGGAGACCGCGGTTCAAAACCCACCAGCTCCGTTTTTTTTTTTTTTTTTCTACTGCTTTGTTGGGCTTCCTTAGGTGCTGGTGTTGGGCTTGCTTTGTTGGGCTTCCTTAGGTGTTGGGTGTTGGGCTTTCTGTTTTTTTCTACTGCTTTGTTGGGCTTCCTTAGGTGCTGGTGTTGGGCTTGCTTTGTTGGGCTTCCTTAGGTGTTGGGTGTTGGGCTTTCTTGGTGTTGGGCTTTCATTTTTCTTTTTTTCTACTGCTTTGTTGGAGGCTTCCTTAGGTGTTGGTGTTGGGCTTGCTTTGTTGGGCTTCCTTAGTTGTTGGGTGTTGGACTTTCTTGGTGTTGGACTTTCATTTTTTTTTTTTTTAGATTAGTATGAAATAAAAAATATAGTTTGCGAATCAAATAATCTCACGAAAACGATGCCTTTTTTTTGGCTTGCGAATGTAAATTTACATTGTTTAATGGTTAAAGTGCAGGCTGAACATAAAACCCCGAACTCGTGCGAAGCACGAGTCCCTACTAGTTAAAATCAAATATCATTAGGATATGTATTAACTTAGTATTATCTTTTTCCAGAAAATTAACTTATAATCAAAATTATAAGAGAATAAACCCAAAAATATACTATTGTTTTATATGTTACTATTAATCGTGATTATGTCAATCCATCAAAAAAAAATTACGTAATTAAAACACAAATAAATTATAAAACATTGGAATATGTGATCTAAATTATGAAGGATCCACCGAGGGCAAACAAGGGTGATGCAATAATTTAACCACTTATTTATATCATATAACTCGACTCGATTATTACTCTGTTTCTTTAACAGATTATTGGTTTACTAATACCAACTACCATGGACTTATTGAGGTTAGAATATAAATCTTAAATCACATCATCTACCATAATATCAATATTATAAGGATTCAAGATTACCTTTTTGACACTGACTGTCCATTTCTTAATTCTTAACTGTTGACTTGCACTCAGATTTAGAGCGTGCTGATAACGTGTTGTGAAACAAATAAAAAACAAGAATCATAGAGAAAAGAGAATGGAGAATTGTGTTTTATTCATCTCATATCGAGGTATATTTATAGTTACAATATGGAGTATTCTCCAAGAAACAATTCTTCTGATAAAATACAAATATCCTTAATTAATATTATAGAGATATGGACATTCATACCATAATTATTCATAATTATTCATAACAATATCATATATATTCTAATTTAAAAGGGGTGAGATCATTGAAGGAAAAAAAAATGAGTATGAAGGAACCAATGATGAAGGCATTCATCAACATTTTCTGGAAGATACAGTTCATGTTGGGTTAATCGTGTATTGTTCACGGGTCAGCTGTTACGGTTTGGTTATGGGTCTCAGGTTGTTGTTCTCTATGTGATGGTTTTAGTTTCACCATGTTTGAGTCCTAGTCTTTAGAAGATAAGTGGGGAACTTTATGCATGATAGTGGGTTGTTTTGTTAAGTTTATATTGTTAGTGGTGCATGTTTCCTACATTTTAACAAGAAGCGTTCACAATGTAGTCTTGATGTTTCTTGTGTGTTTGCCAACAGCTTTTGATTTCCAACCGTTCATATATGATGTTTAATGCATTAAAATGTTAACCAACCTGCCTGTAGAACCGGTCCATGATTGATCTGACCCAGGCCGATCCGAGCTCATATCTGTCCAAGCAAACCTTCTTAATAAGCTCCTTTCATTTAGGTTCAAGTATATGACATCCTGAGCATACATACATGTTTAAACATGTTAAAATGTCGTGATAGTAACCAACTAAGCGGGTTTGACTTATTATTGTTTTGTTTATAAAGAGCATCTTTCCTTAATTATATAAAGTGGAACAAGGAACATACTTTTGTGCTTCACCCCCAACTTTCTTATAAGAAATTTTTTCAAATCCATCTGTCCGTTTTTGTCTCTTTCAAACAAAACACACACATATATATCGTCCTATTAGATTCTTGAATCATCAGCTCTTTCTTCTTTCCATATATATTCATCATCATTTATCATAAGCATCATAATCGAAATGCTCGAATTCAAGACCATAAAAAAGAAAATGTGGATGTTTTCTCAATAAAATTGTTTTCTCTAAAACCAACTCTTTTATCGTTTACTTTGTAATGGAAGAAATTATGAACAAAAAATCAAAACCATCTTTGTCTGTTGTTGTTAAACTCCCTCTTCGTATGGTTTCGTTTTGGTTTGCCCCCACCATCCGTCCTCCTGGTCTAGACCCGTAGAATTACAATTTATAATCATCGTTTTATTTGTTTTATTAAATTTCTCTTTACACATACACATAGTACAACAAATTATATACATACATATAGCTATAAACCAAGAATGGAATTTTATGATTGGAATCATGGGTTGGGTTCAATTGGAGATTATGGAAATTTCGATGGGTTGTTTATGAAATTTTGTGAATCGTTGGTGTTGGATGACGAAAAAGGTGAGCTTCTCAATATTCCTCAAACTAAAGTGACTGGAAAGAAAAATGGATTAATATCTGATGAGAAAGCTTTAGCGAATTTAAAGAGTCACAGTGAAGCCGAAAGAAGGAGAAGAGAAAGGATTAATGCTCATCTTGACACCCTTAGAGCTCTTGTACCCTGCAATGATAAGGTTAAGTTGTTTTCTCGATCTATTACACCCTTTCGTATATGTTGTTATTTTATTTTATAATGAATGTTGTTACTATTTGTTTTGCCTCTATATTGTTTACCTATTGACTGCATAATAATAGAGAAAATGAAGTTTATATGCTTGGAATTGATCTTGATTTGGTTACTTGAACTAATATTAACAGTAAGTTGAAGAAGTCTGGCTTAATTTGGTAACTGTATATAACACGGAATGGTCACTTGAATTGTCATAGAAGTTATAGTCTTGTAAAAGCCTTAAGACAACCCTCTTTGTGTAGTCACGACACGACACTTTAACAGACATGGTAGATCAACAACTGGCTTTTTCTGAAGATTCCTAAGTAACTGAATCTTCTAGAATTACAACTAAACATTAAGAACTTTAAAGTCATTGTCAAACCTGTATTGATTTTGCTTGTATCTTTTATTAATCTTACTGCGTATTTGTCAAGTAGAAGTTATCTTTCGTTTTCAATGTCGTCATCGTTTTAACTTGCTTTATCACATACAATTGTGTCATTGTCATAACACATTATAATTTTGATGGCGGCAAAACTTATCTAGTTTTTGTTTGTCAAAATTAAGATTGATAATGATATCTTTTTATAAACATAGCCAAGACTCTCAGAAGATTTTTGGAAAGACTTACCTATTACCATCTTTGTCTTTTGAAAACTGCAACATTGCCGGTTTTAGAAAGATCAGAGTTAAATGGTACCGGTCTGTATATACTCTATAAAACTTAATTATTGAAAATCGCATATGATAAATAACATGACACGTTTATGGGAAATAGGCTTTTTTTAGGCTATAATACTCAAATGTCAATGATATAATCATGTATATGTACGATAATCGTAATAAAATAATTGGTCAACTTACATTGATTTAGTTAGTTATTCACTTTTATTTTGCTTGTAGGTTCCATTTATATGGTTTAAATTACACAGGGGACTTTCTCTACATAATGTCATATGTTTATTTAATGATATTAGACATTTGAAATGAGATACAAGTTGACTTTTGAAATTGTTGCTTTCAGTTTTGATGTTGAAAGATGATTTTCCTACTTTCGATTTTGAAGTTAAACCTTTGCCAGTTTGACCATGTATAATAATACTAAGAATTTTATGTTAATTTTGAACAGATGGACAAAGCCACATTACTGGCTGAAGTTATCCGCCAAGTAAAACAACTGAAAAAAAATGCTACACAAGCCAGTTGGGGTTTACTCATGCCAGAAGATGTCGATGAACTCAAAATTGAAAAAGTTCACCACTCAATCAACGGATATTTCAATTTCCGCGCAACTTTTTGTTGTAAGCACCGGCCCGAGCTCCTTACTGATGTAAGACGAGCTCTTGCAGACCTTAAAGTCCACATAGAAACTGCAGAATTGTCAACTTTAGGCCACCATGTGAAGATCATTTTTAACTTCACCGCAAATGAAAATCTAATTAGTTCTGTTCGTGAAGCTCTTACTTCTGTTATCGAAAAAGGGTTAATCTCACTTGAATTCTCCCCGAGATCAATGCAGCCTAACAAGAGGCGGAGGTACTGTCTATGACCTGAGTTTGACACAGTTTCACACCCTTTTTCATCATTAAAAAAATGAAGTTTCTATAAAGTTTTTGATGCTAGCTCGTGTTCTTATGGAAGTGAATATTGTTGTAAGCTTATGTTTAATAACTTCTGTATTTTTAAAAAGCCCCAACAAAAGGGATTTATCTTATCATCAGCTTATTCCTTCCCCAAAAAGCCATTTGAAATAAGTTATTCCCAAATACTTTAAATAAGCATAATAGCTTATCGAAACATATTACATAGGTGTGATTTTTTGTGGAGTGGAGGTTAATTTGATTGTAAGAAAGACTACTTGATCCAAAGATGGCTTTATGATTTTTGTTGTGTGAGTAAGCTATATGTAAATATATATGAATATTAAGAGATGCTTATTTAATTTGTAATGCTTAAGGAAACGCTTACGCTCGTATTTTATTATGTTCAATACTTTTTAATATACATTTTGAGTTACATTATTTTCTATGTACTCTGATTATTTGTAATTTTGTAAATTTTTTTGTTTAGGATAAGATAGTAAGATATCTTGTGCAATATATTGGGAAAATGTCCCGCTTCTGCTATACCAAAAGACTAGAGGCAAATAACTAACTTATCATCAATTATCCTGCAAATGTTTTACTGTGAGTTGAGTAAAACGAGCACTTGCTGACTTGCATGGTTTTGTTAATATTCAAAACATTTAATTATCTTATTTCCGCGGGTGTTTTTTTCTCGTCAGTTACATCGGTTGTTTGGATTTCATTCATACGTAAAAGAATTCCCAGAGCAGGCGATTGTTTCGCTTGGTTATTGCTTGAATTTGACATGCATTATTAACATAATCAATGGAAGTTTCAAGTGTAAATTTATAGCTTCATAAATATTATCATCAAACTTACCATAGTCCTCCATAATTATAAAACAAACATGGGATTATACGCATCTTAAGATCAGAGGAGGATTTAACATTTCTCTTTTAATAAGGAGTAGATTATTTCCATAAGCTACTTCTCAACCTACCCGACGACCTTGACAACATTAACCAGTTGGCTATCGAGGGCCATCTCATTCATGAACACATTAAACATCATCAGCCTCTGGCACAAAATGTAACAAAATTCACCTGCTCCTGTGGGCTTTTCGAGTTACTAGTTGTTGGATTTTGGGCCCCTGCACAAGAGATGATGTGGTCTAAACAACCCTTTTGACCCGAATTCTTAAATAATTTCATTATAAAAATTGAATATTCTTTTTAAGATATATAATATAAGTTTTTGATCATACTTGACAAACTGATTCATATGTAAAAAATGACAAATAGTGTTTTTAGCGAGCCTATTTCGCCTGTACAAATAACATACCCGATATGTTGCTCAACCCGCAAAACCTACTTCTTCTTCTTTTTTCTTTATCTCTAGTGAGCAAGTTAAATGACTACTAACTAGTCTACTACTTTAAACCAAATGAACTTTACCTTGGTTCCCTCAATTTGAACAATGTCACTACAAAGATAAATAACTTTTTCTGAATGAAAAAAAATGTCAGAAAAAGTCCGAAAACAGTCACTAAAGACCATTTGATTTACTCCTTCTGAGGAAAAAAAAAGTCACTATCGTTAAAAGTCTATTGCGACTAAAATTTCAGTCAGGAAAGGTTCGTGACTTTTACTGACTGAACGATTTTAGTTATCAATAGGTGATCAAAAATTTTCAGCAACCAACAATATTAACACTTCTTTCAGTCAGTAAAAATGTCAATCATTTCTTTTTTTTTCGGTTTCTGTAATACATAAAACAATTAAAAGTCACAAAATGCCAATTAAAAACAGTTTTATTGTTCACAACACACTCATACAGCTGCTCGAATACATACGAACAATGGACCTTAGCTAATTAAATAATTTTGGTTCAAAACATATAAGGAAAGTGTTATCCTAATATTAATATAATTAGGATAGGTTATTTTAGAAGTATTAGATATATCTATTACGATAGGTTTATGCTTTCTTTTAATTGTAGTTGTCTACAAATACGGTTACGTGTATTGCAAAGCAAGACTAGATTAGAAGGGTATTAGGAGGTTGTTTCCTAATCTATTTCTAACTAGGATTTACCCCCTCACTTATAAATAAAGGTGATGGGGTAAGGCTTAAAACTTGTACCAAAATTTCATTTACCTAAATGAGAGTCGACTAAACATTCTTCTGAGGTGAACAATTGCAAGATTTTTGTCTATTTTTTGCCAGACTTGCGCAGCGGTAGGAAAAACTCGATCCTGAGTTCGTTAATCGTTGGATCATCGCGAATTGTTTTTTGTAAAATCCTAACACATAGGTCTACCATCTGACTGGAGAAATTTTCCATCAGAGGTATCTACAAAAAGATATTAATTTCTGAAGTTGGCAAATATAGGAAAAAGACTGAAAATTCATCAAGTTCGTAGATTCTTTCCACGGGTTGGTTTTTATATTCGTGGGTTGTTTTAAAGATCCAAAGTCGCGGTTTGGGCTGTTTGAATCCGCAAGGGTATACTTGAGTTGAATACGAGTTTGGTTTTGAACTCGTGGGTTATAGACTCAATTTACGGTTTTGAAAAAGAAAGTGTTTGTGGGGTTGTTTCTTCAACCATAAACTAGGGTTTAGTTTGTGGGGGCTGTTACTTGAGCCACAAGCAAGAAGAAAGTTACTATGGTTTTTTGGGGTCTAACATGTACCACAAAACGTAGGGTTTTGCAAGACTAACTTGGGTGTTAAGTTAGGGTTTCGGATTGTTTACATATTCCACAAGGTTTGTGGAGGTGTTTGGTTACTATCAGAGGATTGCAAGAGAAAGAAAGGAAGGTGTTTCTAGGGTTCTTGGGTGATCGCGGTTACTTGCGTATCAAGATACGATGTGGTTCTTGGGTAGCATTTTATCGATTTCAAGAAGGACAAGCAACGGTACCGGGAGTTACAAGGTTCTTGTGTTTCAAGTTCAATCGGGTTTTCTTGGGTGGTAAGTTACGGGTTTAGTAACTTAGGAACATGTAGGAGATTGGGGTGTTTGGATAATCATCTTTATGGTTTTCTAAACGGATACGATTTGCAAGGAGGAGTAACGAAGGGATACATCTGCATGTGCGGTGGTTAAAGTCATTGTATATGACTAACCTCTTTGGCAACGAGAGTACCGATGGAAGATCGTTCAAGCCATGTTCTCAAGGGTGTGGGTTACATTCTGGTGTTGTGTAACATACAAGTTCCGGAAAAAGAATATTTTGTAAGTATTTATTTATTTAGTATAAGTATATGTTATATTTTAGCTTATGATAGAAGTTTTAATTGTAAAGGGCTAACTTCGTAAGAAAAGTAGTTAACTTTGGTTAGAAAGGATTTTAATTGTTAGTTATTTTGGTTAGGTAAGTAAGTTAGTTAATTCTTGTAAGAAGAGGGACTCAAAGTGTAATTCTGGAATTTTGTCTATGAGGTGGATGATAGGTGTCTTTTCCAGAATATTGTAAGTGTTTGTGTTGATCTAGAGAGAAAGAAAGAAGGGAGAAAGGTTCAATTAGCTCAAATTGAAGATCAATAATAGTGAATTTCATCAATTTAAACAAAGATTAAGAGTTTAAGAATCCTATTTTTGGTTCCAGTTGAAAAAAAAGGTATGATTATATAGTTAGATTATTTGATGAAATTGAGCTTGTATTCTATGTTATAACATCATTTAGATTTTTAATTGGGATGTAGAAATGCTTGACTTGGATTAAATTAGGTAAGTAATTATTTGGAGATAATCACGAAGTTTGAAGAATTGTTAGAATTAAGCTTTGTTTACATGTTATTTTGATGTTAGTAATATATGTTAAAGCTTGAAGATTGAAATATTTACTTATAGAAATTTTGTAAAAAATTCATGTTTTAGCTAGTTAGTACAAAGAGTTGAAATGCTAAATTGAAGTGTTAATCATTGTAAGAATGTTTTAAATGGAATAATTATGTTATAAATGATTAATTTCAAGTATATGATAGTAAAGATAAGATTAAGAATACTTAAAATTGTGTTTGGGTGAAATGGTGTTAAGTATGCTACACTAGTTGCCAAACGGGTCTTGTGACCCGTGGAAAGATAGAAAATGGGTAGGAAATGGTTATAGAGAAGAATACATTATTTTCAATGTGTTTATTATGATTTGTGTAATGTGTGTAAAGGGTTAAAATGCCTGTTTGTGCAATAGAATTTTAAATGGGTCAAAAGACCCAAAAGGTGGCAAGTTGGGTAGAAATGTCAAACATGTTTAGATTAAGACTTATAGAGTTAGAAAGAATTATAATAAAGTTAATACATGTGTTATATGTATGTAAGATTTAATGAAAGATAAATTTGTGTTTGGTTGTAAAAACGCAGATTTGGAAGATAAGGGTAAAGGGAAAGAGACGTGAGTATTGTAGACGTAATCCGACTTCAAGGTGAGTATACGAAGCTTGTTTATAATGTTTTATATCTTATTATTATGTGCATTATAATCCTTGAGAGATGGGTAAGTGTAACGACCTGGTTTTCAAAAATCACGTTTAACAAAAACTTTTTATGTATTCATAAGTAACACAACGGAAAACGTTACTGAAACGTGATTAGCGGTTTATAAAACTATTTCATTAATTAAACCATTCGTTACGTAAAACTCACATTAATAAAAATATTAATCATTAATTATTTGGCAATAATAAATAGTTGGGGACATCAAGCTACCCCAAGTAATCCCGCCTCACCAAGCACGGCTAAAGCCACCTACGAGCAAAAGATACATTTGGGAAACGAGTATCAGCTAAAGCTGGTGAGACAATAAATAGTAAAGACTATTAAAATATTTAATATAAACAAACTTCGTCTTTACAAATTACCAAACCATACCCACAATCTCACAAGCAGAGAAGAATGGAAACAAATCAATAATATGATAATAAATTGCATATGAAAGGTAATTCTCCAAATAATGCACTTATCACTTTACTAGGGTCTAAACAATCCCTAAGTAAATAATCCAGTAGGGTCCCACATATGCCCTAGGGGCTACTACCCCGTTCGCTACTCGCACATTTCGCATAATATTATAAATATTGGGGCGCGACTCCCAATCTTTATAATACCCCGAAATGTAGGCTTTCACTACTCCGACTTAGCATATAAATATGCCTTGTCGTTAAGGAAAGGATCTACGATGCGTCAAATACTGCACCTCCCCATTCCCACGTGATGGTTGCGGTTGACCTCTCGGGATCAAGACATCACTCCAGTATGAGCCAACGCTCAAAACCACGTGTTGCAAAGGAGGTCTAGAATTCCCCGCAACTATCCCGATCCAACGATCAGAACAAAACACAATGGCTAGCACTTTCACCTAGTCAATGGTACTAGGTCTCAACATAAATCTACGAGCAACTACGACTACCCGTAATCAAGTCCCCTTATGCAAAACTAAGGCATACTCCTTATAATGCATAAATAACAACACAACAATTATATAATCATATATAATTAAAGTATAGATGTGTACCTCATCGCATTGTACACCACTAACATGAGTAGTTACAACCACTCATGTTTGAGGCCTTTACCAGTCAACTTTCACATAATTTATTTTACATGACAAATAAATTATAATAACAATAAGGATACATATAGTTAACTACTACATGTCATCCAAACATGCGGATAGCTACAACCACCCGTAATTATCATGTATGGGTAACCACGTGTTACCCATACTACGTAATTCAATTATTCTGTTCTGGTTCATCTTTTAATGATTAAAACATCATTTTGTATAAACAACGTCGTACAATAACAACGTTATTTTCAAAACATCTTTGCACGTTTCAAATATCTTTTGAAACATTATATAACTTTTAAAACATTACTTTTATCTTTATGCTCGGTTTTATAAATCATATTGTACTCACCTCCAAGCCGTCGCTACACGGCACAGAAACTAGCGACCAAAACCACGAACAACCTGTTAAAACCTACCGTTATAACCAGGGTATCAACTTCTATTTGCCAACGAAACTAGCTTAACGAAACTAAAATGTTACGTAACACACCCCAACCGCCTTATAATATGCGACAAATCCCAATTTTACAGTTTTTCCAAACTTAACCAAACTCAACAAAATTTATCCCAATATCATATAAATTAATAACAACTTATAAATAAGCTTTTTAAACGAGTTTTACCTGAGCCTATAAAATACGGCTACGAATAACTTCGAATCAAAACTCATTGATTTCAACCTCCGTTTATGTCGAAACGTTCCCCTCGACTCCAGGAGTGCAAATATGCTTTCCGTTTATTTATCCGACGAAAAATGAATACCGAATCGCCGCCGAAAGATAAACGGACTAAAACTTAATATTCTTTCTTTTCTATTCTCACGAACACACGCGTACACTTTGTTTTTGATTTTCCTTTCTTAAGCATTAAGTAAATGAATTAATTTCCAAATTTTCATATCTAACCCTATAGTTTGTCATAATTATAAACTTAACCCAATATAACTAATTCAAAACAAAACAAATCCTTTTGACATAAGAGTTATTACAATTCTAGTCCTTTATATATTTCGGGTCGTTACAATTCTCCCCTCCTTAAAATGATTCCGTCCCGGAATCAACCTTCAAATAAACGGAAATATCAAGACTTAAATTAGACGGGGATAGCGGGATCTCATATCACTTTTGTCTCCCAACACGTATCTAAATGCAAACAATCCTTTTAAGAAATATTTTCCAGCTTAAGTTGTCTCTTTCCTATCAGATTACAAATGATATATCACACTTATATATCCTTCATACTCAATTGTTCTTAAAATTACTTTCTTAAATCCGTGACAACTTACAAATTCATACCGAACAATAGTCAGTAAAATACCGAATCAAATCATTATTTTTAATCATACAAGTTAATCAACTTCTTCACCATTCTTATTCTCTTTAACGATTAGAGAACAAACTATCCAGTTCAAAGGTTTAATATAACTCCAATCATTCCTCAAATTTTTACCATTCTTATAATTCAACAATAACTTAATAATAGTATTATCCCACATTTTACATTGGTGTCTAAGGTTGCTAGCAATCAATATACAATCTTGGATACTCCGACTCAACTTAATGTCAATTACTTACTGAGACATAAACATCATCATTCTCAATTTCATCTTAAAATATTAGTATCACACTTCATATCGAAATACTTATCAAATTTTCTGATTGCTTAATTTTCTTATATCTATACTAATCTCGCAAGATTTGTCTCTCTCAAAGACTTGAATATTTTTACAAAATACTTTCAATTCATTCTTACTTTTTCCAGTTTAAATTAATACTAAAGTATAGTTTCACCTCTTAACTTATCTTAGCCAACATAATCATTACTTCAATAGGGTTAGAGTCAAATTCCAATATAGATTCCCAGGGTTGATAAACAATCCTTTACACTTTATCAATCAAATCTTACTAATTTTCATTACTCAAGTCTCTAATGCTAATATAATGTATCACCAAGATTAAAACTTCAACTTCTATTTCGATTTTCCCGGCCACAAGTTTTCAAAACTAGCTTTATTAAATCACATTTGGCTTTTAATTCACTTAGTTAAAGAATCAACTTACACGAAGTATTTCTAAAACTTATTATGATAATAACATAAATTTCCTCATCGATTCATTACTTCTTACAAAATCTTGCAATTAAATCATAATTTTCCATACTCCACAATGATAATCAATGTCGAATCTTAACAATAAGGATTTTACACCGGACATTAAATTCCTTTGAAACTTTATGTTTTTCACTTCCTTAAAAGGGACAACAACCTATACAATTCATGTCACATATCATTACAAAATTCTTACTATATCTCACATGCATAGTATATATCACAACTCTTCATAATTGGGTAGAATTCTTAAGACAACTAAGAACTCGTACTAACCATATCTGGTTCTAAAAATTATCTAAGGAACATCTTGCCTTTCCGCTCCAATATAAAGATAACTTAAAAATAAATCAACCTTAGAGAAATAACTACTCCTCTATCATAAATCTTTCAATCATTTATCCTGAGTAAATGATATTTATACTTAACAGTATCTTTAATCAATATATCTAAAAATCTATAATCACTTTCAACATACCGTCCTTTGTTACACAAATAGTTATGGTACTATTTCAAAGTGAGAAACTCAATCCAACTATTTAAGCAATTCCTAAGACTGCGTTGACATATCTACCAATTCCGACAGAACTACTCAATAAGATACTTTAGCAATAAATTTCAATTCCGGAAACGTATAAATGTTTCCAACTTAGATCAACATCTTTCACTTTCAAAATTTTCCTCGTATCTTTCCATAGAATAAAACATAAATGATACACATTCATTCTAAACCTTCTTTTGCTTTCATTAGAGAAATCTTACTAAATTTTCAGTATTTAATTCTCTATGTGCTTTAACAAAATTTTCATCTTTCAAAGATATACTTACCATCTTCTTGCATACACAATTTATCACGATCTCAAAATAATCAATTTATACTAATCATTAGATCAATCTCACCACAGATAAAGATATTAAGAAATAAAGAAATAACTTTTCCTCTATCACCTACAATTTAAGGTGCCTTAATGGAATAACTCACTTTCCGGAACAAGTCTAATCTTAGATTCTATTTCCGATACGATATTTCATATAACTCAACGAGAAAATATCTAAATAATTTCAACTTAGATTAACATCTTTTTATAAGATCTCGTAATAATCAATCTAAATCGTTCGCCATATCAAAATCATTGATGTCTATCAGTCTTAGAAATATAAAAAAGCATTCTCCTATCAATATCTTTGGAATAATTAATCGACTAATCACATCATTTCTCCTGACATTCATCAGAATGGAAGATACAAGAAACATCACCCTTTCAATAACAATAGAACATATAATAACTTATCTCATCACGAATTTCTACCGTTATACTTACCTCTAAAGTACATTCCATCGAACTATTTGGTATAACACACTTGGCTCAAAATTTGAATATACCAAATATCTACTTGCCATAATAAACAAAACATTAAATTCATAATTATTTCATTTATCCCAACATTAGCCTATCTAAATCAGCCTTACATCGAGACACACAATGTCTCATCTATCCAATGTCTATCCGACTTATATACATATAACATATCAAACTTTATGTTCATCTATAAACATAGCAACACTTAACATCGAACCCATCAATAACAACTAACGAATCCTTACCTCTTTCAAAATCGAAGGGGTTACAATATAATCATCTTATAAATATTGATGTTCATTTCAATTTCATATTCTCCCATTTTCCTTCAAACTCGACAATTACTAAAGACATTACTTTCTTTATGCACCACTAATGCATTTCCTTTAACTTGAGTACAATAAAAACACGAGTGCCTTTTAACGAGCATTAACGTTTACAAAATTCTTCTTCTTTGATCAATACCAGAACAGAAATAAATAACGGAAACAACAATTATTCTAGAAACGAATAGCATCAACATAAAACTCTCATCACACACCCTTCCCAACTTAAGTCAAGGTTTTCCTTTTTTAAAAATTTGAACCGCGTCTTTGTACGAGTCTGAACACTGGTCTCTGTGTTCAGTTCACTCGCAACACGGCTCTGATACCAACTTGTAACGACCTGGTTTTCAAAAATCAAGTTTAACAAAAACTTTTTATATATTCATAAGTAACACATCGGAAAACGTTACTGAAACGTGATTAGCGGTTTATAAAACTATTTCATTAATTAAACCATTCGTTACGTAAAACTCACATTAATAAAAATATTAATCATTAATTATTTGGCAATAATAAATAGTTGGGGACATCAAGCTACCCCAAGTAATCCCGCCTCACCAAGCACGGCTAAAGCCACCTACGAACAAAAGATACATTTGGGAAAAGAGGTATCAGCTAAAGCTGGTGAGACAATAAATAGTAAAGACTATTAAAATATTTAATATAAACAAACTTCGTCTTTACAAATTCCCAAACCATACCCACAATCTCACAAGCAGAGAAGAATGGAAACAAATCAATAATATGATAATAAATTGCATATGAAAGGTAATTCTCCAAATAATGCACTTATCACTTTACTAGGGTCTAAACAATCCCTAAGTAAATAATCCAGTAGGGTCCCACATATGCCCTAGGGGCTACTACCCCGTTCGCTACTCGCACATTTCGCATAATATTATAAATATTGGGGCGCGACTCCCAATCTTTATAATACCCCGAAATGTAGGCTTTCACTACTCCGACTTAGCATATAAATATGCCTTGTCGTTAAGGAAAGGATCTACGATGCGTCAAAGTCTGCACCTCCCCATTTCCACGTGATGGTTGCGGTTGACCTCTCGGGATCAAGACATCACTCCAGTATGAGCCAACGCTCAAAACCACGTGTTGCAAAGGAGGTCTAGAATTCCCCGCAACTATCCCGATCCAACGATCAGAACAAAACACAATGGCTAGCACTTTCACCTAGTCAATGGTACTAGGTCTCAACATAAATCTACGAGCAACTACGACTACCCGTAATCAAGTCCCCTTATGCAAAACTAAGGCATACTCCTTATAATGCATAAATAACAACACAACAACTAAATAATCATATATAATTAAAGTATAGATGTGTACCTCATCGCATTGTACACCACTAACATGAGTAGTTACAACCACTAATGTTTGAGGCCTTTACCAGTCAACTTTCACATAATTTATTTTACATGACAAATAAATTATAATAACAATAAGGATACATATAGTTAACTACTACATGTCATCCAAACATGCGGGTAGCTACAACCACCCGTAATTATCATGTATGGGCAACCACGTGTTACCCATACTACGTAATTCCGTTATTCTGTTCTGGTTCATCTTTTAATGATTAAAACATCATTTTGTATAAACAACGTCGTACAATAACAACATTATTTTCAAAACATCTTTGCACGTTTCAAATATCTTTTGAAACATTATATAACTTTTAAAACATTACTTTTATCTTTATGCTCGGTTTTATAAATCATATTGTACTCACCTCCAAGCCTTCACTACACGGCACAGAAACTAGCGACCAAAACCACGAACAACCTGTTAAAACCTACCGTTATAACCAGGGTATCATCTTCTATTTGCCAACGAAACTAGCTTAACGAAACTAAAATGTTACGGCTACGAATAACTTCGAATCAAAACTCATATAAATTAATAACAACTTATAAATAAGTTTTTTAAACGAGTTTTACCTGAGCCTATAAAATTTATCTTCTATTTGCCAACGAAACTAGCTCAACAAAATTTATCCCAATATCATATAAATTAATAACAACTTATAAATAAGCTTTTTAAACGAGTTTTACCTGAGCCTATAAAATACGGCTACGAATAACTTCGAATCAAAACTCATTGATTTCAACCTCCGTTTATGTCGAAACGTTCACCTCGACTCCAGGAGTGCAAATATGCTTTTCGTTTATTTATCCGACGAAAAATGAATACCGAATCGCCGCCGAAAGATAAACGGACTAAAACTTAATATTCTTTCTTTTCTATTCTCACGAACACACACGTACACTTTGTTTTTGATTTTCCTTTCTTAAGCATTAAGTAAATGAATTAATTTCCAAATTTTCATATATAACCCTATAGTTTGTCATAATTATAAACTTAACCCAATATAACTAATTCAAAACAAAACAAATCCTTTTGACATAAGAGTTATTACAATTCTAGTCCTTTATATATTTCGGGTCGTTACAGTAAGATACTTGTTTTATGAATGATTGAATTATTAACGGAAAGAGGGGCTAGTCGTGTTATGCTCCAACCGGGAAGTGCAGAATTTTACAAAGGAAACCAAGACACCCAGTCTAGACCACCACTGCGCTGCATTGGGGACACAGACTGGAGTGTTTTGGTGCAGTTGTTCATACTGCGTCGCAGTAAGACCCTAGACCAATTTTTAGTAGTTTTTCAAATAGTTTATGCGTATGACTTGTATCCTAAACTATTGGTTAGTTATAGAAGAGTTAAGCATGACATTTACATGTCGGGAAAGAGGTCAAGTCGATTTTCATTAGTCGGAAAGAAGTAGTGTTAATTTGAAATGCCAAAAAGAGTAAGGTACGACTTTGAATGGTCGGGAAAGAGTAAGATACGACTTTAACTAGTCGGGGAAGAAAGATAAGACTTTAATTAGTCTTGTAAGATTTAAATTAACATAGGAAAGATATACTCCCTAGCTTAACGCTAATATACTATGTTAATTGCATGTTTTGCAGGTAATCGTGATCATTGAAGCAAGGCAAGCTTAAAGAAGAAGGAAATGGGGACCGTAATATATAAGTTAAACGTTTTGTAAGAGCTTCCGCTCAAGTTTGTAAAATATTCTTTTGATAAAACATGATGTTAACGTTTAACTATTGAATAGTTATGTAAGAAATTAGTAACACTATTTGAATTTGGTTAATGATATTGTAAAATATAATTTTAAAAACAAAAATGGTGTTAACCATCTTGATAAAATTACTTATTGTAATTCTTTTTCTTATATAGATTGGTTATAAAATAATTTATAAAATAACTGTCTATTTGAGTTTTAGTTTGGAAATTGTTAACCCTGCACTTTGATAGAATTACTTTTTATAATTATTTTTTTTATCCAAATTAGTTATAAAATAATTTTAAAAACCACTTTTCATTTGTGTTTTAGTTTGAAAATTGATTTATTTATTTGAGTTTTAGTTTGAAAATTGTTAACTATATATGTACTTTGATAGAATTACTTTATATAATTTTTTCTTACCAAATTAGTTATAAAATGATTTTGAAAACCGATGTTCATTGGAGCTTTAGTTTAGAAATTGATTTATATAATATAATTGAGTGTTAGACTAATAAAACTTAATTCAGTTTTAAGGGTAAATTATAAAAATCGTCCTATGGTATGACAAAATTGTCGATTATGTTCCTCGAATGTGGAAAACAACATTATTTTTCCTTATTGTTTAATTTTTGTTAAATTATCAGTTAGATCTAGGAGAATTTATGTTAAATATTTTTTTAAATCAATACTTTTAGTCCTTAACTTATCATTTAATTTTATAAAAAAAAAACAATTTTTACAAGTTTAATTGTCGGTCTTCTTTCTATAAATATTTCTTAAAGAATAAGAATCTCGACTTACAATGACAAATTATAACCGATACGTGTTTGAAATTGTATGTATTCAATAATTATGTAATATATACACTAATAAGAATTTTTTTTAATATTTTTATGATAAACGTTTCGTTATTTAAATATGAAAAAATGTTATACCCGACTCGAAAGGTTATAATTAAGAGTGAATTAATTATTAAATTATAAGCAACTAAGCATACATAAAGAAGTCTGTTGGTAGTTTTACATATATACAAGGATTTTAAGTATACATTTATGATGTAAAAATTCCTTTTGTTGTGGGCAGAATTTCGGGATTAGGATCTCCAGCTCAGGATCTTGGGTTCAGGATCTCGGATCTTGATAGTTATCCTTATCGCTCCTTAGATCTTGATCATGATCATGATCAGTATCTTGATCAGGATCATGATCGGTATCTTGATCAGGATCATGATCAGTATCATGGTCTTATATGTGTTATTAACTTATTTATATTCGTTGCATATCTTGACCAGGTCTTGCCTGGTCGGTTTTGGACTTAGTCTGACATTAAAAACGAGTCAAATGAGTCAATTATTGTTGGAGGAAAAGAAGGAGCCGTTATCGTCCAACCTTAATGATCAAGTTTAATGCTGAAATCAGGAGATCCCTACTATTTCGAGATCACAACTGTTTTTTGTATGCTTATATAAACCGAGGCAAATGATCAAAGACTCGTCGCCACACACACAATACAAACTAGTTCTTCATTCTCAGCTATTCATCAAACACTTACACATTTTTCACCATAAATTGATCATTTGCACTCTCGTATTTATTATCCTACTTTTTCATAATAAAATTAACAAAGGCAAGGGATTATTATCCTTTCCTGAGGTTTATGTCGACAATCCAAAAGGATTAAGGTCTTTCCTCGTATATTATCGTGTCAATTTACTTTACTTGCACTTTTATTACGTTTTTATTACCTTTTATTAACAATCTCGTGATCATCATCGAGATCACAACCAAGATCACAAAAACACCTAATCTTTCTTTTACTAATTTGGTCAAAACACCTTTAAATATATGTGAAAACGTATACATATAACAATAAAATAACAATTATATACGTAAAGATATCATATTGTTAAGGACATAACATCATCAAATAATATAAGTGTATTGAGAGATAAAATCATTAAATAAAATTTATATGATTAACATATTAATGAAATATATTGAAAATGATTTTAAAATTTATACGTCTGACATATTTAAAACTAATATATATTAAAATATTATAGTGGATCATGTTTAGTATTTCAAAATTCTTTCAATGGGTAACTTTAAGTTAGATAAAGATATTTGGAGATAAGGTTATGTTACAACAACAATGATAAATATTGCGAGCACATAAGAACACAATAAATCATTTTTTAAAAATCAAAACATGTTTTGAATAATGTCGTTCGAAGATTTTAAATTAAATAAGTTATTGAACTTGATATTTATTATTACTTATTTTATTTTATTTTTGTATTCATTTTTAAGTTTATAGTGGTAAATGTGACTACAAAAGCTTCCATAACATTTAAAAAGATGATATTAGAGGTGTTTTTATGTTTTTACGAAATTTAGACAAGGTTGAAGCAACATTATAACAATGGAAAAAATAAACTCTAACAAAAAACTAAACGTCGAAACTTAATAGAAGCACAATTTACAATTGTATATAAATAAAATTATAGATTAGGAACTAAAAATGTCAAATTTAAAAGATATTTAACAAAAATATATTAAATCTAACTGATAACGAACTAATTTGGACAATAAGTTAGACTATAGAGACGAAAATGTATTGTTTTCTGTCTGAATGAGACAATCAACAATTTAGACATATATATGACGATTTATATAATTTTATCCTAGTTTTAAACATTAATCTTGGTGTTTATTTCAGATTGAACTTATTTTATGCAATTCCCAAAAACACACCTAAGGGACACCTAAGCTCAGCTTTGCTCAAAACTTAAGCGCATCCAGACCATTACACCCACTAAACCGTAAATAAACACCAGTGCACATTTGCACGTGTAAGCTATAATATAAATCAATTAACTAATATAGCTTCTTGTGGTACACCATAAATCCAACTTTGGCAATAAATGGTTTCATTAATCAGAGATCTATTTAATTAAATTTCGAAATATTGTTTTATATATAGATGATATTGGTGATTGTGTGGTGCCCTTAAAGTTAGGCACATTTGAAGTAAAAGACGTGTTGGGAATGGAGCTTTGTATATAAACTAATGGATTTGCCATTATTTTGTTGATTAAGAGCATTAATTAAATATATAATCAAATATTGTTTCATGCGAAATTATACCGGTCTTTCTATATGCACAAGAGGGTGTTGAGCGAAAAGTGTATGAGTGTCCCCTTGTGGGTGGGAGGAGGTAGAGGTCATGACTATGTTATTGTTATAATCGGTGTCGTATTTATTTGAACTCAAATAACCTACTTGTCTAAAATAAGTTCGAGCAAAACGGGCCACCTATCATTACATTTCGATGTATGATATCTATCTAGCTATATTACGTTCTACTGGTAGAGAAACTTATGTATATCAATCATATTACGGAAAAGTCAGTCGACTGACTTATATTAGTTTTGAACACTTAGATTAGTTTGAGCGACTTAAGTGGATTATTTCCTAATCATGAGGGGATTAGTTATGCTTAATTAATGGCTTGTTAATTAACTTGACACTTCTTTTTCTTTAAACGTGTTATCTATTTGATTTTATTAAGTAAATATTGTTTTTTGTAAAAATGTGTGTTGTTAAAAATTATATAGTCTATTTGTTTACATGGTGGATATTTGATATCATCAAACAAGTAAATTAAGACACATTTTATATGATGATATCCTTCATTTTTGTTAAAATTTCATGATCTATGGTACTTGATGGAGTAATATATGCATACATGCCTTAATATCGACGTTTGGATCAAATTATACGAAAAACGAGTTAAAACGAAAATAAACGGGAAAGTTAGATGGTATTAAATGGTATACGGTGTACAATAGTATTCGGCATAGGATATCTATTGTCTACTACGGTGTAAAGGTACAGCGTTCACCAAGTTAAACATATGGAAAACGTCTCCTACGATGTAGGATTTATATTCTCTACTCCGTAGATGAAAGTCGGACAGATTTAACTGTATAAATATTAGGTATTCGATCGAGATTTTGAATAGCACTTTCCACCGTCCCTTAGACCCACATGCTTTCCAGAGAGATTTTAACATGACTTCGGATATGGATATCACAAACATTGAAGCTTGGAGTGAATATATTTAATAAGTTTATTTGGTTTAATATCATTGTTACTTTGGAAACATGTTTAGTCTTACCATTTATATTTTTTGTATTTATTTATTTATACTATAATATAAAGAATCTCCTTTAACATATATTTTAAATTTTAAATAATTGAAATTACTTTAACACCCTTAATCTATATTTATTATTATTTAAGTCAAACAACACTCTCTTTTCTAATTAATTTAAAAAAATTTAACATCTAACAAAATAACTTATAATTCCTATGTAATTTTAAAAAAAATTAAAATACTTTCTATTTAATTTAAAAGCTTTCAAAATTATAAATTTTATTTTATAACCCCATAAACTTAAAATAATTAAAATATTATGCATTTTCTTCTACTAAAATACGTATACTAAATCTACACTATAATATAATCTATTTCTACTATATTATAAAACATTTCCCACGTAGTCTTAATTCTCTAAAACCTTAGTAATTGAAATTACTTAACTACCGTTTTTAAAATAATTAAAATAATGTTGGTTAATAAAGTTTTAGCCTTGTAGAGTAAATGAACGGAAAGATACTTTAAACATGTAGATTTGGAAGTGTTTATTTACCATAATAACAATAACCAATTTCGTTTATATTGATTAAAGAATTTATGATTGGAAACCAAAACTGACATGGAAGTCCATACCGTAATTAACGGTATTTATTTGTTAACAAATGGGTCAAATTCATAAAAAAGTTCGATTACAAACCATGCAAAAGTTGATGGAGAATAGGAAGTCGAAAGAGGTTCATCTTAAAAATGATTCCTAAGTTTGTTTTGTAATTTGTTTGATGGAGAATGGGAAGTCGGGTCAACACATACACTTATGTCACACATTTTGGTCCTAATTGTACTTGATGAGGTTTCATATGCTAAAAAATGTTTATTTGTTTATGTTTAAGTGTAGGGCTGAAAAGAATAACTGAACTATCTGAGATCAGACCTTAAGAAAGGTTGGGTATCCTCTCAAAAAGAAACCATCATTATGGATATACATGCTCAAATAGGTATTTACTCATTTTCTCTAAAAATATATGAGACCATTTTATACTATCTTTATCTTTTAAAAGCTCTTACTTATAGGTAGGTTTATTTGTCATTACAATGTTATGTTTTCAATGGTCAACAATTGCAAGAAGCTTACCAAGAAGAACCGATAACGAGATATTAAACTATTAGAGAACTCAATTCAAGAAAAAAAGTGTAAAGTGAGTTTGAACCAATCAAGAAATAGAAAAAACAACTATTGATGGGCAATGTTTTAACAAGTACAAAGACAACAAGAATTGCAACAAACTATATTTTCTATCTTTTAAAAGTTCGTATCTATACGTATCTTCACGTTTTACATTATGAGTGGAGTTTAAATACATTTTATGTTTTTATCGTTTTGCGTATTTAATTTCCGTAGTTAAATATTCATAATATAATTATATCAAATATAGTTTTTTACATTTCGTGTACCTAATACAAATAAATTAAGCAAAATTGACCGTTTTCTTGTTTGTTTTTCATTTTGGAACAAGTGGCCTGAAGCAGCTTTAATGGCTCTTGATTTTGGATGGTCTGATCATCGACCCCTAATTCTTATCACTGATCCGAACAATTTTGGTCCGGAACCTTTTAGATTTTTTGACTCGTGGTTATCACACCGTGAGTTAGAGAAGGTGGTCAAGGAAGGAATGCTGATGAATGTGATTGATTTTCCCCCGGATGCTCGGTTGGCAAATAAACTAAAAAATGTGAAATCGACCATCAAAATCTGGATTAAGAAGATTATGGAGGACAAAGATAAGAGACGTAAGTTAATTAAAAAACAAATTAATGAATGTGAAGATGCGGTGGAGGCAGGTGGGGGCTCGGAGGAAGACATTAAGGCACTAAACGAACATAAGCAGATTCTATTGGAATTGGAAAACAACTTACTTATGGATTTAAAACAAAGGGCAAGGATTAAATGGGCTATTGAAGGGGATGAAAACAGTGGTTTCTTTCAGGGTTTAATCAATAAACGCATTTGCAGATCCAGGATCAGTGGGCTTATGGTTAATAATGTGTGGACTTCTACCCCAAAAGATGTTAAATCTGAGGTACATAAATTCTTTGCCAACAGATTTCGTGAACCTCTAATGGTACGCCCAAAGTTCTGTTGCGAAGGAATCAAGTGGCTTGCCAATTGGGAAAGTGAAATGCTGATTATTGGGTTTAGTAGAGAAGAGATTTGGCAAGCGGTGAAAGATTGTGCGGGTGATAAGGCGCCAGGCCCGGATGGATTCAACTTTAAGTTTATTAAAAAAATTTGGTACTTAATTGAAGATGACATGTTGGAGGTGATGAACAATTTTTATGATACCGGCGGCATCAGTGAAGTAGGTTCATCTAGTTTTATCACTTTAGTTCCGAAGGTGTTGGATCTGGTAACCTTAAATAACTTTCGGCCTATTAGTCTGTTGGGAAGCATTTCAAAGATTATCTCTAAAGTGCTTGCCACTAGGTTGAAAAGGGTTGTTAACTCGGTGGTTTCTGATGCTCAATCGGGTTTTATTAAAGGTAGAAACATCCAAGATAACCCGATGATGGTTAATGAATTAATCAAATGGATTGAGAGGATTAAGAAGAAAGGCCTTTTATTTAAAATTGACTTCGAGAAAGCTTTTGATACCATCAGCTGGGACTTTATTTGCTTAGTCTTGGAACAGATGAACTTCCCGAGTAGGTGGATTCTATGGATCAAGGGCATTCTCTTTTCAGCCAAAGCATCGGTGTTGGTAAATGGTTCACCTACAAAGGAGTTTCGATACTCTCGTGGTGTACAGCAGGGAGACCCTATTTCCCCTTTAATTTTTGTTATTGCGATGCAAGCGTTTTCTTGTTTTGTAGGTAATGCTATGAGTGCGGGACGGTACTGTGGAATTCAAACACCTCATAATGGACCCAATATTTCACATCTCATGTACGCGGACGATGTTTTAATGCTTGGTGATTGGAAAGTGGAAAATGTGGAATGTATAAACAGGTTGATGAGAGCTTTCTACTTGGTCTCGGGTCTTAAGATTAACGTTCACAAGTCGGTGCTTTTTGGAATAGGCCGTTCTGATGGGGAAGTCGAGAATATGGCTCTAAAAATGAAATGTAAATCAGGTAAATTACCATTTGATTACTTGGGGCTTAAAGTGGGTGCAAATATGAAATTGTTTCGAAATTGGAAAGCGGTAATCGACCTTGTTGAGAACCGGCTTTCTTTATGGAAGGCTGCAAATTTATCTATTGGCGGACGTGTTACACTTTTGAAGTCTGTTTTTGAATGCTTACCGGTTTATTATTTCTCAATATTCAAAGCGCCTAAAAGAGTAATTTGCAAGCTTGATGGTTTAAGGAGGAAGTTCTTATGGGGGGGGGGGGGGGGGGGGGGGGGGAACAAACAAAAGAACGGTATAAATTGGGTTCGATGGGATCATGTTACACAGCCTAAGTCGAAGGGTGGTCTCGGTTTGACATCACTTAAGGAATTTAACTTAAGTCTTTTGGCAAAATGGCAATGGAGGTACAAAGAAGAAAACGCGCGACTATGGCAGAAGACAATTGAAGCTCTTCATGGACAATCAAGATCTCTTGGGTTGATTCCGTGTCTATCAAATGCATCAGGCTGTTGGAGGGTTATTGCAAGATTAGACAAGGATTTCGAGTGTAAAGGTTTTAAACTTACTTCTTTGATACAAGGGAAAGTCGGAAATGGAAAATTAATTCACTTTTGGTTGGATAAATGGTTAAGTGTTGGAAGACTCGTAGATCTCTTTCCGGATTTATTTAAAATTGAATTATACAAAAAATCCAAAGTTGTGGATCGGTTAATTTGGGATGGTATTAGAATTTCGTTTAGATGGAATGTGCACAGATGTGGAAAAGAAGCAATATGAGGATTTATTAGGTGTTTTACAACATGTAACATTAAAGAATAAAGAGGACGAATGGTGTTGGCAATTAGACGAGAACCATGGATTTTCGGTAAAATCCTTAAGACTTAAACTTGAGGACTCAGGTGCTGGTAAATTGGGGGATGGTTTTCCGTGGAATAAATGGCTTCCGTTAAAAGTTAATGTGTTTGGTTGGAGGGTGTTGTTGGATAAACTTCCCACGAAGCTTGCTTTATTTCGGAGGAATATTGGAGTTAGCTCGTTCGATTGTATTTTATGCAATGCATATAACGAGTCCTTAGAACATTTATTCACGGGGTGTCACTTTTCAAACCAAATTTGGGTGGAAATTGGTCGTTGGATTAGTATACAGCCGTTATTGATGTTTTCGATCAAGGATGTAATATATCTCCATTCTTATGCTTCGGGTACAAGTACTAGAAGATCGCTGATACAAGTTGTTACTCTACTATCGTGTTGGGTGATATGGAAAGAACGCAACAACCGGGTATTTAATAATACAAAGAGGTCTATAGCAGGGCTTACTAATGAAATAAAAACTTTAGGCTTCTTTTGGGTTAAAAATCGTGCAAATTTGGATGATTTCAGTGAACAAAAGTGGAGGGATTTTGCGTTCGAGTAATTGCGGAAGACCTTCGATGCATCCAAGCAACTGCAAAAGAGACTTTCTTTTTTCGGTTGTTGATTTTTTTTGGTGACACTCGAAACCTGTTTGGGGTTACATCAAAAACACTATGGAGTGAAAACCGGTGGCTAGGCCTCCATGTGTGGGGATTTTTCTCTTGTCTTGCTTCGGTGTAATTGGCAAGAGTTTTTTCATCCCTTTTGTAACCTTAGCAGTTAAGGTTTCGAGTTTGAGTGCTAGACTTGTTGTTTTGATTTTGTATAGTACTATACGTGTATTCTTTGACTTCTAACTCTTTGCTAGTTGTTTCCACATTTATATAATATATTCTTAGCCTTTCAAAAAAAAAAACCCATTTATAAATTCAAGGCTTAGTTTTCACACATCACTTGCATTCAGGTAGGTTAAGCAGGAAGTTTTACAAGTTCTCTATATCCATGAGATTGCTAGATTTTGAAACAGCTCTTCGTGTATTTTAGTTGTTTGACGATTAAACCATAAATTGCTATGCTAGTATTAAAGAGGTGTTTGATTGTGCGTTTTGAAACTAATTATGTGAAATTTCGTAATTATAGTTGGATAAGTAATTGATAAAAGATTAAATGATTTTGTTTTCATAAAGCTGAATTTTGGAACCATATTGTTACATTCTACTCATCAATTATAATTTCTCTAACCTGCTCCACGACATCTCGAGTATAAATAGAAGATTAATGTCTTCACTAAGGTATCGATTTTCATCCTAATTAGTATATGCTACTATTAGTATCGTCGTCTACTATTGATTTGAGTGCTAAGAGTATTTTACGGGATCCTTCTGTATAAATTCTTTAATTAGTTTCATGAGATTGTTGCACCACACGAAAATCAATTGTACAAGTTCATCATCAAACCCATGTTGTTACATCCTATCCATCAATCATATTAATTATGTTTCATACTTTTTTATATTTTTACCTGAATACGATACGTCATAATTTATATTTTTTTTTCTATTCTTTTTATATGTATCAGTATAAATTTAAAGATGAAATTGAAGTTCACACGTCAATATAAACGAAACTACATAATATTTAACAACACACTTTATTTCATATGTAAATAAAATAAGGCATGATATTAGACAATACATATAATGTTGTCTATGGTTAATTATTTTTAATATACACAATGTTCTCTTACTAATTATAACATAATAAAAAACAAAATAAGTAATATATAAACGAAATAACAAATATTTTAAATCACAACCTATAAAAACACACAATTTTTCCAATTTTATATATTGTTATATTTGTATCTTTTTAGATAAAATTTTTCTTATATATTTGAAAATAGACGAGTATATATATTGAAAGAAAACCCTTTGCATGTGTACTCTTTTGCCATTGCTCTTACCCTCAAAGTTTCACTATCTCTCTCCCTTTCTCTCTCTCTCTAAAAGGTGACTTATTTATATATTAGTTGTAGCAAACCTAAGTTTAAACTAAGATCCCTTTTTCTGCTTATATGTATACCCTTCCAAGAAAACAAGAATAAAAGATGGGTGATTCTTCTTCGTCATCGTCAAGTTGGTATCGAGTTTCCGTAAAGCTCAGATTCTTTTCAAGAATCCGACGTTTTGTCAACAAGACCTCATCCAGCAACCAGCCGCTTTGTGATGGCAGAACTGCGGATTTGATCGTGGATCAAAGAGAGAGGAATGAAAGTATTAATCATGTTGACGATGAAGATGATAATCTAATTTTACAAAGGTCTGTGAAGAGGCTTCATTTTGGCAGCCAGGAGGAGAAGGCCGCCGCGGCTAAGCAGATTAAGAGGCTTGCCGTAGCTGATTTGAGATGGCGGAAATCGATGGCGGATCTAGGTGTTATTCAGCCGTTGGTGACTATGGTTGGTTTGGAATATAGGGTTGCACATCGGAAATTGGCTGTACAAACTTTACTTGAGCTTGCTAACGGCACTAGCACGTAAGTTTGATTATTTTATCTATGCAAATTAATTAGCTCTAATTTTTAAATAAAATTTATCAGTTCTAACTTTTTAATCAAATTTATCATTCAAGGATCATAAAGTTGTTTTAAATGATTTGAAAATAATATGAGCTAAATTTAAATTTGGATATAAGACATTTGATTTAAGTTTTGTGCATAAAAAGTCGTAAAATTATTAATTAACGTAATAAAGTTATCTGGTTAATTGCATTGTTAGTAATAACACAATGCAACTTGATCCCTAGCATTAACGAATAACGATATCATATTATATATACTATTCATTTCTATGTTGATTTAAAATGTTAAAACATTATAAATACAACATTTAAATAGATCTTTCTCTATTAAACATTCATGATACATTGATACAACTAATAATAATTATTATTATAAGATGGACGTCGTTGTCCGATATATTTAATGGACTAATCAAAATTTTCATTTAAATTTAAAAATGAAAATAATTCTTTTAATTAATCAATAAGTAATATAAACCAATCATATATTACCGATTAAATGGGTTAGTCCAAGCATGTTTAACGTGGAGTTTTGGCCGAAGTGACGATATATTAATGGAACTAGAACCAACTCACAAATGGGAGCCTAGTGGCCAACTTTGTGATTTCTATAATATTATAATTATAATTTGTTTTTATTTATCAATGTAGAATGTATATAGGATAAATTACAAAATTTATATGTGCGGTTGGTGATTTTAGCAGAAATTATCTTGAAACCAGTTGCAACAAACATATCTAAATCTAAATTATAAAAAAAAATACTTTTTTTTTATATATGTAGAGATTATTTTTTTTTAGAGTTTTCCTAGAGTATGTTATGACATACGTTTGTATAATTAATTAAACTGAAATTTTCTTTTTTAAATCAAATTTTAACTTAATATGTAGTAAAACCGTATTTACCGGTCATATATTAAATAAAAATATGATTTAAAAAGAAATTTTTAGTTAATTTAATAATGCAAATATATGTCATAGGAGCATATACTAGATAATCCTTTTATTCTATGGTAAAACCTTTGGAATTTACTAGAATTTGCAATGGAAAAGGCCGTCGCTAAAATCTGCAGCTGATACTCAATTTTCTAGTGATTTTATTTAAAATTTTGATTTCTTTTTCTTTTTCCAGTAGGATTTTATTCATAATTTTTTAATTAAACTCATGACTTATGTAAAATTTTGTACTATTATTACAAAAAAAGTTTGGTTTTGACTTTGAAATCTCTGGCATAGGTTGCATTGACTCTCCACTAGAATCCACGATGGTATGATTAATGAGTTGGAAGTGGAATAATAGCAGTTTGTTAGGCAGACAACTTCTTATAAAAATTGATTTATAAGATCATATTGTCTAAAATAATATATATTTTCTAATTATTGAGATAGTAATTTATTTGTTAACGATATCCTACACATAAAAATCGTATTGAAAACTACGTTTGTTGACCTTTTTTCTCTCTTCTGCACATGGATATGGTTTTCAAAGCTTTGTTGACTTATTAAATGTATTATAAAATGTTACCTTAACTTTTTGTGGGTTAGAATTCAAAAGGTCATGTTCATTACATTATTACATAGAAACATTCATATAAAAATATGATTAAAACAATAAATATATCAAAGAAAAACTGTCTAATTATTTTCATGTCGCTTTTTGTTGGTCAGGAACAAAGCTCTCATGGTGGCGGGAGGAATATTACAAAAGTTATCTGAAAACATCGGTGCAAAAGAATTACCGAACTATGAATTCGCCCAACTTTTAGTGTCGTTATCTTCACTAGTAAACTCTCAATTCCCTATTGAATCATCAAAGGTTCTTCCACTTGTGCTACAAATGCTTGAATCAGATTCAAACATCAACACCAAAATGTTATGCTTGAACACATTGTATAATCTATCAACCGTGATAGATAATGTTGGATCTTTGGCCACAAACGAAGTGATACACACTCTCCTGAAGTTTTCGTCTATGAAAGAAGCATCAGACAAAGCTCTTGCAACGTTAGGAAATCTTGTGGTAACTTCAATGGGGAAAAAAGCCTTGGAGACTAGTCCAATGGTGCCAGAATGTTTGATAGAGATTTTGACTTGGGATGATAAATCAAAATCTCAAGAGTTGTCTGCTTACGTTTTAATGATAATAGCTCATCAAAGCCAACTACAAAGAACGAAAATGGCTGAGGGAGGAATTGTGCCCATTCTTCTTAAAGTTGCGTTGTTAGGGACCCCATTGGCACAAAAGAGGGCTCTAAAGTTATTGCAATGGTTCAAAGACGAGAGACAAATGAAGATGGGACCTCATTCGGGGCCACAATCAAGAAGATTATCCTTTAGTTCTCCTACGAATATGAATCAAGAGAATATAGGGAAAGGCAAACAATTGATGAAGAAGATGGTCCAACAAAGTTTATATAAGAATATGGAAACCATTACCCGTCGTGCTAATGGAGATTCTGATGTCAGTTCTAAGATCAAACTCTTAGTCGTTAGTTCAAGTTCGAAGAGCTTACCATATTAGATTCACATGAATTACGATTTTACATTCACTGGAGTGCACAATTTGTGCATCTTCTCATTTCTTTGTACATTAAAGGAAATAATATTCGTCATGTCAATGTACTAATGAGTAAAATATGTTTTTGTCATTCCGTTTCTATATTTGCCTCCTATATCTAAATTGTCATTTCCAAAATTATGACTTTTTATATATATTCTTTTAGAGAGGGAAAAGCAAAAGCTCACGACTAACACCATGAATATTTGCATTTATCATACAAAATATTGACACACAACCTATAAGTGGATGAGTGACAACGATACAACTAGGCAAAAAGCTAGTTAATATTTCGTTTTTTTGTTAAAGAGGGCAAATCAAGGTTATTTGTAATTAAAGTTATCTTATTTATTCATCTTTAAATGTTTTCCCACGTCTCAAATTTTTTGAATAATCCTTATGGCTATCAAGTTATTATCTCCTTTCATCATTGGTAATATCCTTAAAGAAGATGAATACATCAAATATTTTGAGTAACCACTTTCTTATTGTGGCCAAGTGTTTTATGACACACGTTATTTATTTTTCTCATGCCATCATTGTCTTCTATAATTCAATTATTTTTCTCATGACACATGTTTGAGTAACCACTTTCTTATTGTGGACTCGTGATGTTGTGAGAATTGATCAACATTCTTTTTGTGTTTGCCGAGTTTTAAAAGTAGTTCGGGTACAGTTTAACAAACTATGTTTTGATCTCATGTTGGTATTCATATTTTTTTTTAAACTAAGACTTTATAATACTTTTTAGATCAAACGATCATTTAAAAATTGACTACACATGCTTAATATCCGATCCATTATCATCTTTATCTCTATGAGACTCATGAAAAGATGAACAAGTAGCATATAAGCATAACGTGTGTATTTGAAACACTAAATCACGTTACTTTCAAACAAGTGGTATTATTTTCACTTTATCGATAATGTTTATTTATATATTCAAATCGTTAGAAATTCTTCCAATTTGATGTGAGCGACAACACACACATGGTAGGTAATGGTAAAATCTGATAACCAAGTATTAATTGAGATCATAAGTGTAATTAAAAGTGGGAATCGTACTTATGCCCTTAACCTCCCAGGTGATTATTGTATGTTCTATATGTGGTTATTTAAGCACAAGTTACGCTCTAATGACTCCCTCGGTCCCTTGATCTACAAAAACTCAGTTGGTAACTAATTGTCACACCCCGTTCACGCGGAAACCCGAGGTGTACAGTATTAGTATAATCAGAGACATAGGTTACAACAAAATAAATAACAAAAAGGTAACATCGAATTAATATAAGAATTTCGAGTTAGAAAGTTACAAGGTACATAGGTTCGGAAATAATACAAATACAAAATCGACATATCCTAATAGAACTAGTACATATAAAAACAAATTCACAGGCAAGATCCACGTAGTCATATAAATAGCAATCGGCACGTAACCTCAAATCCCTAAAGTAGCCTTAAAAACGACGTCAACACAATGTAGGGTTATTCACAAAGTTAAGAAAATAATAAGTATAAAAGCTTTTGACCCAAACTTTAGAAAAGGTTTAGTAAATCATTAGTAAATGAATATATATCTTGATTTATTACAAATAGCAATATGAATAATCCTTAACATAGTAATAAACACCTGAACCTAAACATAAAAGGCAACAACCCCCTTAGTGCGTTAAACTAAGTTTAGTCATGACATAATAGTACGATAATAACATCAGACCGCAAGGACCGCACACCGACAAAATCCCAATACGGCGATGAGGGTTTGTTAGACCCAAATAGATCTATATATATAACCGTTGGCTCAATAAGAGTTGACAGGCGTGTAAACGGGGCCTTATACTACCACCACGGCCGTATAAGTAAGGTAAAACGCTAAAACTAAGACATCATAATCTAAATTGCATAAACAAGATATATAAAATTTAGTTAACGCTAATCATGCCCGAAGTAAAATTTATAAAGCGGTAAAAGGGGATCGAATAACTCACTAGTAGCGTAAAAGCGTAATAAAGCGTATGAGTGTCGAAAACTCAAAATCAAGCGGAATAAGATCCACCGCCTAAGTGCCCTAGCATAAGACATAAAAAGGTCTAAGTATCTATAATGTAGTAGGTTTAGCCTCGTATTAATTAACGTTGTATTAAATATTATAGTTTAGTACAGTTTAGACGAATATTATATATATATATATATATATATATATAGAATCAACGTCGTCGAATCCACTGGCGATAAGTCGTGTCGAAAATGACGAATAAAGGATATTTGATATTTCGAGTCGATAATAACTTCTAGAAATATCGATCGTTTAAGTTTATAAATACGATTAGAAAGGAATGATATTCCGAGCCTAAAATGACTAACATGATTATGGGTTGAAAGGAGTATTAGACTTAGCCAAAGTCAACCAAAGTCAACCAAAGTCAAAGTCAACCAAAGTCAAAGTCAACCGAAGTCAAAGTCAACCAAGTTAGAGTCAACTAAAGTCAAAGACAACAAAAGTCAAAATCAAAGATAGTTGACTTGGTCAAAGTCAACGAAAGTCAACCGTTTTGAAAGGAAGTCAAAGTCAACGAAAGTCAACCTTTGACAAATTTGAATATTTTTAAAGATATAATTTGAGTATTTGAGTAAAATATGACTGGATATTAGTTTTATAAGTTTGTTTAAAAGATTAGGTTTAAAATCGAAGATTTGATCGTTTTTGGAAAAATAGACGATTTTAACGATAAAACGGACGTTTTAATGATTATGATAGTAATTAATATGTCGTTTAAGATTGCGTTTTATGTTTTGAGTCCAAAACATATGTTTATCAGTGTATAATACTTTACGTATACTAAAATAGGTTTACGTATACTTAAAATCGTCCAAAATACGCAAAACGACGAACGGGTCTGAAATCATGCAGAATGCGGCGCATCTAGCGTCAGATGCGGCGCATTTGATGACCAGGTTGTAAATTTTCAGTTTTTCGTTTAAAGTCGTTTTAGTACCGGTTAGTTAGTTTAAGTCTTAAGCGAATATTTACAGATTGTTAATTAGAGTCATTTAGTCAAATAACTCATAGGTAATTTATATAAATTTTACATATTCATACATATACTTATTTTACAAGATTTTAGTTATATTTCGTTAAGTACGTTTATAATATAAATTAGATATATAATACTTAGATTTTTACGAGTCCACTAATATTTCAAGAAAGTGTTGGAACATTTTCGATAAGAATTTACTAATAGTCCTATATGTCATTATCCGGTTTTATATATGTTGAATATAACGTTTTCGGTTAAGTTTTCTAATAACCTATTAACATGGCAAGGTTATTAAGTGTTATAGTACCTTTTATGTTTTTAGCCATATTACTCATTTTAACAAGTTTTAAGATAGTTTTTGTCACACCCCGCTAAAGCGGAAACACGGAATGTGAAGAGCAAAAAATCATTTCACGGGTTACACTAAAATCAACGGTTCAAGTCATTACGATTTAAATTGAAAAGTACAAAAGTCAAAGTTACAACCAAGATTCAAAGTTAAGACCATAGTACATAATAAAATGTTTTTAAATAAAAATTCCCAAAATAAGGTCTTCTTCCCGAGGTACACTTCACATAATTGACTTGACCCGCCTGAGCAATGCACTTCATAACTTACGCTTAGTTCCTGAAACATGAGATAAAGTGTCAACTATGAAACGTAGTGAGTGAGTTACAGTTTATAAGTTGACAAAGGTTTCAAATAAAAGTTCGACCAGTATATATATAAGTACAAAGTTTCCAAAAGGAGTGAGCGAATGAGCAGTCGCATAAGATAGTTTATATACTGTCGTAAAAGTTCAAATTAAGAATTTAGAGTTCGAAAGAGTTCGAGACAAGTTCTAAGTTCATAAAAATTCAAAATTTCGTTCAAGTCAAAGAAGTTCAAAATAAGTTCAAGTGCTTAAAATTCAAGAATAGTTCAAAGTTCAAATAAGTTCAAGTCCAAATAAGTTCAAGTTCAATTAAGTTCAAGTCGCGTAGCAAGCGGTAAAAAGAGTAGTCATTACCTCAGCGGTGGTTTAATCCACATGTGTAAGACAGAAAGTAAGCATATGCGTAAATAATAAAGACCTATGATCCTCGAGTTGTACCAACCACTAAGCTTAATATAACGTAAGATTTAGTTTTGCACACTAATCCGATTCTGGTCAAGTTCCAGCCCCTAGTTCCAGTCTAGAGTTCGAGTTCGCGAGAACTTAGCAATATGTACCCAGGTTGCTACCCTAAAGTAAGTAGTGACCGCTCCTAAGTATCGATACCCATATTTGCTAACGGCTAGTGCTAATAGTGTGTAGAGTTCAGTTCCAAGAAAAAGTTGCGGGGCATTTAGTTCGTTCCGTTCTAAAAAAAATTGTTTGTTTGTACTTACGGCGTTTATATCCTCACCTAGGGTTTTGCTCCAAAATACAACCAAGCTATCATCGTCTAATCAAATATCCAAAGAGGCAAACCTAGGGAGTCTAAAGTAAGCCAATCCGAAAAAAGATATTGTCTACGCATATTTGTTTGCAAGTTCTAAAATAGATCGAATAGTTCTCAAGTTCCAAAAGTTCAAAGAGTGGCAAGTTCAATAAGTTTCCAAAAATAGAAAGGTTGCTCAATTAGTTCAAAAGTTTCCAAAAATGGAAATGTTGCTCAATTAGTTCAAAAGTTTCCAAAAATAGAAATGTTGCTCAATTAGTTCAAAAGTTTCCAAAAATAGAAAGGTAACTCAATTAGTTCAAAAGTTTCCAAAGATAGAAAGGTAACTCAATTAGTTCAAAAGTTTTCAAAGATAGATCACAACACGTTGTACATAGGTTAAAGCACGTAAAACAGTTTCACATAAGGATATTGTTCACAAAAGAATTTGATCTCATGTTTCCCCCAAAAAGAGTACTTAAAATGTAAGAGTAAGAAGGGGTGTAACTCACGGTTTGCGAAGACAAAGAGCTCGGGAATCGGTCGAAGCGGGAGTCGGGAATCACGGGTCGCCTAATAATACCAAGATAGTCCAATTATTATTAACTTATTATGTTATTGTTCTTAAGATAATATAATTGAGTTTTTAATTAAACTTTAAGTGTCAAGGTTAAGTTTAATTAAAATAGTCCCAAAACGGTGAAAGTTACGTTTTTGTCCCAAAAGTCCAATTGTGACGTTTATTATTGTTAGGTCATAAGTGTTTTTGCTCGCTGAAGTGGTTTACATTTTTCTAAGGAAATTTGGGCAGCGCTTCCGCGCCCAAATTTCATATCCAAAAATGTACCTACCAATTCCGCTCACAAAATACATACAACACTATATTATACCCAAACAAGTCCATTTAAGTTCCAAAAGTTCATTACAAGACACCAATGTATATATTTTTCCAAACTCAGTCCCAAAATGATGTTTTACGAAAAATCAGCAAGTCAAACATGTCCAAAACGTCTAAATAAAGCAATCGGGAAAAATCAAACGGGTCTGTGCGCCGTTGTGACCTCTAGGATGGCGCACAGAGCCATATTTCAACCCCGCTGCGTCGTCCTGGTCACGGGGACGGCGCACGGGTCGCGTTTTCGGGATTTTTCTGCCAAAACGATTATGTAGTCATGGATTTCAACATGCAATCGGTCTAGACTTAATAAAATGTTATTTTAACAGTTTCTAAAACGTTTTTGTTCATAAAAACATAGATCTAAGTAACATTTCGGTTAAAAATCGTTTTTGTACATAAAACGTTATAAATCTTTGTAAAAACTTATTTCGAATCCATAGATCATCCATGCAAGTAATAAATCAGTATAAAATGAAAAGAGAAAGGTTTCTACCGAAGAGATTAGCTTGGATGATGATTTGGTGATGTTTGAGCTCCGAAAATCTTTACAAAAATGGTCCTTTTTCGAAAACTTAGCTCCTCCTTGCTTCTCTTGATGTTTAAATTGATTTGTATGGATTGAAATAAGGTTTTAGTTGCTGAAGTCACTGGAAAAGAGGGTGTTTTGCTAGGGAGAGTTTGAGGGAAAATGAGTTTTGAGAGAAAAGTATATGTTTTGTTGTTATAAAATGATAAAAATGAAAAGGAAAATAAGAAAATCATTAAAGGGGGGGTCTTGGGACAGTGAAAAACCAGTAATTGATGAGTTAGGTTCGAGTTTGATTGGTTGAAATTTGCTGGAATCGAGACATGCAAAAATTTCAAATTTATTA
The DNA here is from genome assembly GCA_910822075.1 of Senecio squalidus. Lineage (NCBI taxonomy): Eukaryota > Viridiplantae > Streptophyta > Magnoliopsida > Asterales > Asteraceae > Senecio > Senecio squalidus. Next base: position 39,421,970 of record CAJVGC010000060.1, on the reverse strand, counting down.
CAAAAACCGTCCTCCAGGACGGCGCACATGACCTCTGTGCGTCGTCCTGGACCATTTCTGCAAAAAAATTTGGACTTTTGCTGTTTTTGTAAAATTGTTTCGTTGGACCTTTTCGTTAACTAAAGTTTTAAAGTATGTTACATTATGAACTTAGGAAAGTTCATTAGGTGTTTTCTTGGCATTAGGACTTATATAAGTTGATTCCGGTTGTGATTCCGACACGAGAACGGTTCCGGTAAAGGTTCAATTTAAAGATACAATAGATACAACGAGAGACTTAGAACGTAACGAACACCTGAAATTTGACGGTTGTTACAGTTTTTAGGTGAGAAATGATGAAATAACGGAATAACGTAAAGAAGAGTAAAAAAGTAGTTTTACCGGAAAGTCTTTGGAATGGTATGCAAGGCTCGAGATTCTTTCCGGAAAAGACTTCAAGGAGATTTTGGAGAGTATCAAGCTCCACATAAGAAGAAAAGGAAATATGTTAGGATATGAACTTTTTAAAGAGAAAATGAGAGAAAACGTTTATGAGGAATTTACTTACCAATTTCACGAAGATGGAAATCTTCAAGTCCAAGTATAATCTAAAACCTAGTTATACTCTAGATAAATTAATTATTATTTTAAAATAGGTTTTAAAATAACTAGTTTAAAAATGGTTACTATATATTTAATGTTTTCTCTTTGAACACATCTCTCTAAATGAACATATATAAATAAATATAATTAAACGAACACTTACGAAGATAAATAAACGAACAATCCATTTATTAATTTAATTGAGAGTCACCGAACTTTGAGTTCGTTTACGGCCCCTAACATATCAAAATAAAACAATTTGAAAATTGAAGTTAAAGCTAGAAAAGACACTAAACCCCAGAACTCTCTCTATTTATCAGCGATCTCGGTCCTCCATCTGCTTCTGCTGGTACATTTCATATTCCACTTCTTTGCAGTTTCATATTTGCCAGTTTATTTGTACAATTGGTAGATTTGTTAGCATTTTGTTTGATTATCTTGAAAATTTATTTGAATCCTGATTATTCATAATGTTAATGAACTAGAATGGGAAAATTATTCCCAATTGCCTTTCCCAAAAACCCGTTAATTCCACCCCAAACTTGTACTTATGGTCAAGGGACTGCCTCTTCGCTTTCGCTGCTCCTCCAAAGTTACATAAATTCAGACACCCCTTGCCATGGCCAAAAGATTCATTCCCATATCATTAAAACCGGCTTTAATGCTAATACCAACATATCCATAAAACTTCTCATTTTGCATTTGAAATGTTCGTCGTTGTTATATGCACGCCAAGTGTTTGATAATTTGCGTCAACCAACTCTCACGGCTTATAATTATATGATTGCGGGGTATACGAAACATGGTGAAGTTGGTGAGTCTTTAAATTTGGTTAGGAGACTTGTTGAATGTAATGAAAAGCCGGATGTTTATACTTTTTCCATGATTTTGAAGGCTTCTACTAATGAGAGTATATTGGGGATTGGATGTCAGATTAGAAAGGAGGTTCATGCTCAGATTATGAAATCTTATGTTGTAGTGGATGATGTTCTTTCTACCGCTTTGGTGGATTCGTATGTGAAGAGTGGGAGGGTTGATTGTGCGAGGAAGGTGTTTGAGTTTATGATGGAAAAGGATGTTGTTTGTTCCACATCATTGATATCTGGATATATGAGACAAGGTTGTGTGGAAGATGCTGAGGATATATTCAACAAGACGAGTGAGAAAGATGTGGTGGTCTTTAATGCAATGATTGAAGGTTATAGCAAATCAGTTGATACAGCTAAGAAGGCCGTTGAGGTTTACAAAAACATGCAAAGATTGGATTTTAAACCAAATATGTCTACATTTTCCAGTATTATTGGAGCTTGTTCTCTCTTATCGACATTTGAAGTTGGTCAACAAGTACATGGTCAACTCATGAAGACCGAGTTTACAACTAATATCAAAATGGGAAGTGCTCTTGTTGACATGTACTCAAAATGCGGTAGGATTGAAGAAGCCCGGGCAGTTTTCGATGAAATGCCTGTAAAGAATGTGTTTTCTTGGACTTCAATGATTGACGGGTATGGAAAGATTGGCGATCCAAATGAAGCACTCGAGCTTTTTGGTCAAATGCAAAGCGTATATCACATTAGACCCAATCATGTCACTTTCCTTGGAGCAATTTCAGCTTGTGGGCACGCCGGCCTAGTCTCTAAAGGACTTGAAATATTTGAAAATATGGAGAAAAAATATTTCATGAAACCACACATGGAGCACTATGCTTGTATGGTCGATCTACTGGGCCGAGCTGGAAGGCTTAATCAGGCGTTTCAGTTTGTAATGTCAATGCCCGAGAAACCAAATTCTGATGTTTGGGCGGCACTTCTTAGTTCTTGTAGACTACATGGTGATGTAGAGATGGCAAGTATTGCTGCCAATGAGATTTTCAAGTTAAGTAGTGAAAGCAGACCCGGAGCATATATGGCATTATCAAATACTTTAGCGGATGCAGGGAGATGGGACAGTGTTAGCGACATCCGGGAATTAATGAAGACGAGAAATATATCAAAAAATACTGGTTCCAGTTGGATTGGGACTGATGACGGTTTCGAATATTTGCATGCTCACAGAAATTTGGAGCTAAAGTATAACGCAACACGGTACTCTTTTAACTTTTGTATGCTATACCATTCATACCAATAATATTCCCTACTTATTACTTCATCCGAGTTTTCTGTTAACCTTTGCAAGAGAATTTGTTTGCATCTGCGGATATTATTACCTACTTAAAAAGTCTATGGTTTGTTCATGTCAACTCTTTGTTTAGAACAGGATATAGCTGCTAAAACATTTGTTGATACCCCTTCCCGTTAAAAATTGTGTATGAAAAAAGTCATTAATTGCAATAATAAATCATCAAGCTACAAATATCACGTTTTATATAAGAAATTGGATCAGTAAGAACAGAATAAACTAATATAGATAATTTACATTACTAGGGCCTTGCAGAACACCGAAAAACAATGAAAAGCTGTAGATTTGGTTATGGATTTGTAAAACGAAATATTTTGGTTTGAGGTCGATTTTTGTAAAATAACTTTTTGAATAAAACCAATATTTTATGCTACGCTAATATGTCATATTTTCTGTGAGTGTATTTATTTAAAATTTTATACTTTAAATGAAATGAAACACTGCTTTTATTTATTCAGTTATTTGACTATTAAAGATTCAAGTGTTTCTCGGCAATTCGATGGTGTTTCCTGACAACAATGGGGGCTTTGAATACATATTCAGTGCGTGCTTTGAAGGACCTCCTCCATTGCTCTCAGGTATTGTTTTGTTTTCTAGTAATTACAATTACACATGAACATTTCTGGTATCCCATTTTATTACGTGGTTTACCATTTTGAATCTCGTTTTCCGATTTTTGGGTGTCTTTTTCCCTTAGTGATGAGAATCTGGAAATAACCAAAACTGGAAAAACAAACCTGGAGACCTGTAACAAAAACCCAAACTTATTTAAACCGAAACTTGCTAAAAACTGAAAGCGGTTGGTTTTCAAAAGCCAAAACTGGAATGATTTTGTTTGTTTTCGGTTTTAAGAACTTAAAATATTTCAAGTTTTATTTATTTAAAGACGAATAGTTGTGGTGTTAGAGATTTGGATCGCTTTTCCTACAGTTTAACGAGTTAATGTGTGTTTGTTTTTATTTAATGAACTTGGGTTAATTTTTCATGTCTAGGACTAGGTGATTCCCAGTTACATGAGATTCTAACAAATTGTATAAATGCTTGCTTCAATATATCAAACATAGATGATGCTCAGCTTGCCGAGACTATTGTTGAAGAAAATTTTTGAATCCATTGTTAAAAAAAAGTTTATGAGTATAACCACTTTTTCTTGCTGCAGCACAAAAATGCTTTTGAATCCATGAATCTATAATCAATTTCATACCTATATCTCTTGATTATATTCGAGATACCCTTTGACCCCATTCTCTTCTTACAAGAATGTTACTAGTATGTGAAATGTTATTTGGTATTCAATCAAGTGTTTTTCTTATGGAATTGATCATGAGTCCCTGGGTTCAAGATTTTTTTTTGTGATGCAACTAGGAAACGAGGGTCTATTTATAACCTTTATTTAGAAAATAGATTCACAATTTCTGCAGTTTCTCCTCTTCCCTGAATCTGATGACCCTGCCCTGTTGTGTGTTGTATGTCGCTGTCTTTCTTTGGTACTTGGTTCTTTAACTCACATGCTTATTTCACCCACATTGTATTGAATGTATCATATCTCGGACTATAATGCATAGAAGCTTCTTCTTTCTGAACGCGTGGAGGCAAAAGTAAACTCATGACAGGTAGGGTATGCTACATCAGTTGCATAATAGATTGATTCCAATTATAGTTAAATTAGCATACATTGGGAACAGCCTTTAAAAATTCAGATTACAGTCTAAATGATAGGTGGTTACAGATGTAATTGACTTAATTTGGTTTGGAGAACAATTTTGAAACCAGTTAAACTCATATATTGATATATATATATATATATATATATTGTGTTCATATATGTTTTTTTTGTATATAACCAAAGTAATTATTTACCAGATTAAACTCAGAATGCATTCTAAAATGCTCTCATCTTCTTCCTGTTTCCTTTGAATCCTTTGTGAAACTTCAACCATTTCCCAGATTAAACCATTATTTACTTATATTTATTTGTAAAAATCGAATTCCAAGACTGAGTACAAGCTCCCCAAGTTCCGATAGAAATAAAACAGGTAATAGTATTATAAAACAACTATAAATAGGGATTAGGAGAAGTAAAGTATTATGTTTGATATTATAAAACCATTGTGGTGTTTTTCGAGTAGATTAAATGCATACCTATCTTATTAAGAAGTTGTAGAATTATAATATATTGACACGCATGAATGTTGATGCAATATATACATACGATACTTGACTAAAACAAAATAAATTTTGTGTGAACTTTTAGAATATTGTGCATGTCATGTGAAAAACAACCCTGAAAATCATAAAACACCAAATTAACTTTTGATTAATGATTGTTTCATTACATAAAAGTTCCCTAACCATGAAGTTTATTTCGAGCAGGTTATCTTTGTCACATTATAACAAAGTAACTACAACAAAAGGCAATAGCAGATGTACTAATTGATCCTTTATAAGAACTCAATCGTATCAGCAAAGCATTGTTTTCGATTTAGAGGTCCTTTCCATATCCCTTCTTGTCGTTAAAACAATATAATGAAAGTAGTATATCTTTATTTGGTTACGTAATTCTCATATGATCTATGCTGTTGGATAAGAGGGTCGCATAGCAATTCTACAGAGTCCTTCTGAGGCATTGATACCCCGTTGCATCATCATATATCCATTGAGACCCCAACTGGTACCCCATGAGTTCTTAACTAACCAATACTTCATCCCATCAACGTTTGTTCCATACCCGACCACTGTAACGTCATGGTCTAAATCTATTCCACAATCTCCAGTGTAAACACCACTAGCGTAGTTCATGAATGCGTAACCACCTGCATCTATTGCAACTGTTACCGGTTGTTTGGATACAGCCTTTAGCAGTGCCTCTTCACTGTTATCTGGCATCATTTCGTAACCAGTGATAGTGGCTGCATGAACAGCTTCCTTTGTAGTATTGCAACCTCCGTCTGCTTAATGCCTTCTATTGAATCGATTGGTGCCATTTGTTTCATCTTCTGCAAGATATGGGTAACCTTTCTCAGTGTTGATCCCGTTGTTTTTCACAATATATTCAAAGGCATTTTCCTTATCTCCTCCATCACATCCTTGGCTTGCGGTATTCCAGTTAAAGTCCACAAGCTCTTGCTCAGATAGGGAAATCAATTTGCCTGTTTTCAGCTGAGTAATTCCCTCCACCGCAGCAATTGTTGCAAACGCCCAAAAACTTCCTGTTAAAATTAAAGAAATAAGAATAAAGAATTTTGAATGTTTAGTTAGTTGTTGCAATAATATTATATACTAACCACACGAGCCTTGGTCCTTGACTTTAGTAACAGCTCCTTTCTTCCTCCAGTCCATTCTATGTGGCACTCGACTCACATTTTCATACTTAAATGCTATTGACAGACGTGATTTGGAATTGTAGGACAATTTGTGGCCGGTAGAAGAGGCCCTGAACTCGTCATTTGTCTGGTCTGAAAATTTGTTGATACCTAGCTTGTAAGAAGGATTCCTAAGGAGTTGAAATTTTCAATGAATTCAACATTCTTCTTGAAAATGTTACGACGCATGTCCTCTGCATTGTCGTTGTATACATGACCATATTGAGCCATCCAAATCTCATGCTTTTCAGAAATGGATTCATCAGTCAAACTTCGTGATGTAACTTGAGTCACACACATCCCAAGAATCAGAAGTGGAAAAAGAACAAGTATCCTCTCAGGTAATAAAGCCATGGATTATCGTTGCTTTGAATAATACTGTTTCGTACAAGTCGCTGATTGGGGAGGTATACTTCAATCTGTGGCAGACAATCTTATATATAGTAGAGAAAACATGCATTCGAAACATATTTTTATTATTATTTTTTCTTTTCATCTAGTTGATGATATGAGCTGGTAGAAAGTAGCCAAGGCGTTTCAAGCCAAAATCATTCAAGTTTAACAGCTAATGTCTTCGGCCTAGAAGCTATCTCTTTGCCGTTAGTTCATTTATCTATCTTTAAATATACGATTGTCTAAAGAAAGTTGCTATAATTTTAAACTTATTATGAATTTCTTGTGCTTCGATGATAACATTGACTTTGCCGGTTGTTTATGCCATCCTGTTGATGTTGGATTTTGACTTTTTACTTATGTCTATATCTCAGAATTGTTACAACATTTTGTTTTAGATTCTGCCATTACTCGATATTTAAATCATATATCTGTCTTCGAATGTAAGATTGTCCAAAGGATGTCATGATAATTGTAAACTCAGTATACTAGTTTATTGCACTTGGTTAATAGCATTGCTAAATGTCTACCTCGCATCTTGTCTTTTCTGTTCAATTCTTCCCGTGCTGGTTCTACATAGGAAGAATACGGCTATCCGCCTACGAACATATACAGTTGTCTAAAGGGTGTCATTATAGTTGTAACGTGAGTATTGTAATTTCTGCAATCGATTATGACTTTTTGCTTATGCTGTTCCTCAAATCTTGTTCTTTGCGCTCAATTTTTCCTTGCTAATTCTGCATAGCTGAAGAATCCCATTTTTGAATTCTGGATTTGCCAAATATAATAAGTATAGTGACTACATGATTTCTGAAATTACTTGGAACATCTTTTATTTTGCATAGTTATTAAAAATCAATGTTATCAAAACCTGACCGGGCAGTCCGACTGTGGTTCGGTGACATAAGTGATTCGTTAGGAGGTGTGCTAACCGTTTATATCAAACTAGTATAAACCGGGCGGTTTGGCTCGAAGCGTTGTAAACCAGAGAACCGGTGGTCAGTGGTCGTGCGACTCGCTTTTAAAACGTTGCTGAAAATTGATATTTACATACAACTAGACATTAAGGGTGTAAACGAGACGAGACAGCTCGCGAGCTACTCGAGATCGACTCGCAAACTATTCGAAATTGACTTGAGTCGAGCTCGAGTTCGAGTAAATTTTCGAGTCGATTTCGAGCTCAAAGATACTTGGCTCGTGAGGCTGCGAGCCTTATCGAGCTTATGTTAAATTACACTTTCACCCTTTTAAATTCATACTATATAAGGTATTATGTATATAAAACGAGTTGAGTCGAGTTTAAAAACGAATATTTACCGAGCTCGAGCTTGATATGTATAACCAATCGAGCTCGAGTCGAGTTTCGAGCTCGAGTTTTAATAACCGTGTCGTGCTCGAGCCTGAAAATTAAAGCTGGGTCGAGTTTCGAGCCCATGTTTTAGTAATCGAGTCGAACTCGAGTTTGGTAATACTCGACTCGACTGAGCTCGATTACACCCCTACTAGACATAGTTTTTATGGACAAAGAGTGGTTGTGGTCCCCAAGATAGGACCACGTGCTTATTTTTTGTATCTTTTAAATAGATAAATCCTAGGATAAAATACGTATTTGGCCCCTCCAAAGTAAACGAACTATATTTCGACCCCTTTAATAACTTCCAACTCCGCTACTACAACTAGAACTTGTACATGCTTTTTAAATGATGCTGGAACTTATCTATATCTCAACCAAAACAATGTTTTTAAGAGTTGCTAATTAGAATACTCAATGTACATCTATAATGACAACCCCTTTGAGAAGTAAAACTAATAGCGTTGTGATTATCATAACCTTAAATAAAATATCATAAATATTTAAAAATGTTTTACATATGTATAACTTTTTTGATTTCTATCTCACTCGAAGTTTCTATATCTAGAAAAGGTTTATTGTCTCGAACTCTCAAAGTCATATCCACTTTCGTTTTGTCGTTTATTTATTTTTCACGGAAATTATCTCTTATTTAATTGTTTCTTTTCACTTGTTACCTTAGTTTTTTAAACTTTACTACTCATCCCTAAATATTATAAAATGATCATTTTACTCTTATATAATCGATTTTGATAACTCAAAAGTTTCTCTCCTTTTTTATGTTGAATTTACCGATTTTAAACTTTTAAATCGATTCCAATCAAATATAAACTTAACATTACCAAATTTATGAAAACCCTGAGATATGCTTTAAAAATAACTCAAATATGTTACAAAAACCCAAAATTTTTAACAATGACAATGATAGTTGGTCGAAACACTAAAAGATGATGAAGCAAAATTTCAAAGACTTCAAAATCTAATAAGATTGTAAGATGTAACCGGAAGGAGGGTGGTCCTTCTGTCAATAATGTTTATAAGATATGAAAAAAAGTATGGATTTTAACATGGCAATTATTAAGTTTAACGAATGACAGATTAAAAGCGTAAGAAAAAAATGAAACAAGTGACAATATATGTGGGGAAAAAAGTTATTGAGAGACTCTTTGCAATTATATACTGGACTATTTTTATCCTGAAATAAAATTCATTTGAAATAATTTCACAAATATAATTATGTAAAATTGTAGAATGGTTAGACTATAAACTTATCTAGAAATTAGATATACGCTATTTGAATGAATCATTTTGTTAGTAACAACTCAATTTGACAATCACATCATGTCGGGTAAAACATCATACTCACATTAACAGAAGTGGTCGAAGCTATTGTCTTTGTCACAAAAGTGTATACGCATTGTTAAACACTTTAACTGTTGTCTTTTAAATTATTGAATTCCTTCCTTCCCGAAATTAAATAATCATTTTGGTATTTATTTTAAAGACGAGTTTTGCTAAATGGTGCCCATTAGACACCGGTTTAGTGTATTTAGTTTGCATTGATTAAACTACATATTAAACTAAATAAATTATGGGTGTGCTAGTGTCTTGATTGTTGTTGGATGTTTTTCTTTCATTTCACGATTTTTGTATTGTTTAAGTGGTAGTTATCGAGGTATGTCTCGAGTTTTTTGAGTGATGTTTTTTAGCACCCTCTTTGTTGAAACGTGTCCATTAATTTGATATATTCTGGGGTGTTGTCACATTTGTCCAATTTTACCTTTTCATAAGTGAGAAAAGGTCTGTAATATATAGCATAGTAATAGTCTGTTATTTTATTAAAGCATCGCTCAAAACCCTTCACTTCGCAGACTAGTGCTAGTCATGACAGTCGTTCACGACTGATCACGACAGACCCTCTGCTACTACAATATATTCTCATGACACACGTCCACCAACGCTACTCACCTCATGGTCACACGATCTCAACGTGGCATTCATAAACCCACTTAAAGACTTAATGTTCACACAACTACTACCACCACCTCTATGCCTCGCTCTCACACTCAAACCCTACAAAATCCATGTTACATGTTGTTATGCAAGCTGGAAATAGTGCTTTAATTAAAGATGGGACTTGGGTCCTTGTTCCTCGACCACTAGGAGTAAACGAAAAGATGTGGTTATATAAGCTGAAAATGTGCGTTGATGTTTACCTTTATCGTTATAAAGTTTGCGTGGTAGCTAATAGTAAAATCCAACAATAGGGCATTGATTGTGAGGAGACTTTTAGTGCGGTTGTCAAACCATCGTACAATACTTAGCTTGGGTATATCTTGATCTTGGCCAATTCATTTGTTGGATGTACCAACTGCCTTCCTGCACGGTTTCTTACAGGAGACAGTTTATATGTTTTAGCGTCCAAGGTTTATTGATCCATGATATGCATATTATGATTTATGTACGCCATTTGTGAAAATCATTTTATGGCGTTAAACAAGCCGCATATGCATGGTACCATAGATTTTCATAGTATGCCTCTTGGATCGGGTTTCGTCAATGATAATCAGACTCTTCTCTGTTTGTTTATCTTCATGGATCTTATATGGCAAAGTTATTTTTATATGTTGATAATATTGTCCTAATCGGATCATTTAACAGTCTAGTCTATGACATCATTACTTCTCTTAGTTAAGAGTTTGCCATGACTGAGTGTGGACCTCTTCATTACTTTATTTTAACCAAGACCTCGAATATTTTTATCTCAAAAGCATTATACCTATGACCTCTTCATTACTATTTGTTGATGATATTGTACTGATCAGATCATCTGACTCGTTTGTTTGGTCTTGATTTTTATGAAGTTTAGTTTCTCTTTATTTTTGTTTTATTTGGGTGCGTTCATTAATTATTAATGTTTGTTTGTCCGTCTCGCTTCCATTTCTAGATTTACTCTATGTTTTGTTTTATGGTTTATGCTTCATAGTAAATTAGGGAGTTGTTTCACAGTTTCATTACGGGTTTGGTATGGTTTTTAGACATTGGGTTTTGGAAAGCAATACCAATATGCTTGGATTTGTTCTTGTTGGTCTTTTGCAAATATTGATATGGTTTTGACCTTGGTTTGGGAATTTGGTTCGCCCACTAGTCGAATTTGATCCATGTTTCATGTTTAGTTTATAGTCCGACGACTATTTTGGCATGAATGGCAGATAATTTGTATTGGCTCATCTTTTGGATTTGCATTGAAATTGACGTTGGCTTTAGGGGGAACTTTCAAATATTAAGTGCTCTCTCAGTTCCATTGACATGTGTATTAGCATTGGGTTTCACATTGGTACTGGTAGTCATCGTTTGCATTGGTCTTGGATTTGTTAGGAAATAGGGTGTGATGATGTGGAGTGATAGAAAATGGGTGGAGTGGTGAGTGATGATGTGGAGTGATAGATATTATTTTGTAAAAGTTGTATTTTTATTATTTTTTTTATATAATTGAAATTTAAAAAGTTGTATTTTTATTAAAAATAAAAACAAAACATACTACAATTTATTTAAAAAAAAACATACTACAATTTATTAAAATAAAAAAACATACTACAATAAAAAAAAATACTACATATCCGAAAAATATTTTTCGATAAGCCTTTTCTTTTCGGCCTCCGCTATTCTTCGATAAGGCTCCTCCAGATGACTAATGTCCTTCATGATCGTCTTTAATGCTTTTGATCGCATTTTTTCTTGTGCAGTTTCATTAAATTCCCCGAACTTTTGTGTCATCAACTGGAGTTGTTCTTCGGCCCCCGAAGAAGACCCGGCTTTGCCCTTTCCTTTGCGCGCCCTTGCTTTTGCTTGATCTCTACCAACCGGTCTTGGAAGATCTTCCTCCAACACCCGAAGCTCATCATCATCATCATCATCGTTGAGATCGAATGAAGCAAAAGGCGATACTGGAGTGGCGGGGCTACTAGACTCCGATGTTTTGCGCGCTTTTGAGGACCCTCCAAGAATTAGTATCGTTTGACAAACGGGGCTTTTTTTCAATATTTCCCAACTCGCGTAATGTGGGAAACCCGTACCCATTTTGTTGCAGTATGTCAACATAGCCTGTTCGACCAATTGTTGATCATTTTGACCGCTTGTTCTAGATTGTTGTGCTTGTCGCATAATCCCGTTGAATTTTTTGACTTTTCGGGATAAGTCGGTCCACTTGCTCGATATCATGTCATTGGTACGTTGGTAATCGGGATCTTCTTGATGCATCTTGAAGAAGAATTGTTCCCGAACCTTTGCCCAATAAAGTGGTGAAGCTCGATCTCTTCCCAAAATGGGGTCTTCGGATGTCGACGACCATGATGAAGCAAGTGCCACCTCTTCCCGTTCGGTCCACTTCTTTTTTTCGGTTTTGCCTCTTTGCGATTCGGCTTCCTTCTTCTTATGTCGCCTCTTCCCACGGGTCGGCATATTTTCCGGTTGAGTTTCCGGAACAACGTCATCGTCTTCGGAATCTTGCAATTGGCGGTTACGGTCAACGTCAAATGGAGGCACATTTGGAAAATCGCCAAAGTTAAGCAATTGTTGGAACGACCCTCCTTGGTATACCGGGTCTTGGTGAGGTCTTTGTGGTGGTGGAGTTTGTTGGTAACATTGTGGATATTGGTTAGGGTTTGGAAATTGGTTAAGGTTTTGAAATTGGTTGGGGTTTTGAAATTGGTTGGGGTTTTGAAATTGGTTTGGAAATTGGTTAGGGTTGAACCATGGGTTGGGGTTTTGATTGTTGAACCAAGGGTTGGGGTTTTGATTGTTGTTGGGATCCATTTGATGTAGAATTGTATAAAATTATGATAGAAAGTTGTATGTTTTGATGTAGAAAGTTGTATGTTTTGTGTTTGATTTTATAAAAAATGGTTGGATTTTATAGAGGAATGGTGGGGGGTTTTTTTTTTTGCCCGTTGATATCTCAAACGGTCCAAAAAACGACCGTTGCCCCTCTCTCTCTCGCTCACCACGGCGTCTTTCTGCTCACGCCGTGGCGTGATAACGCTCCATAACGCCCCCACCGGAGTGGAGGTGGGGCGTTATTGGTGATGTGGCGGCGTGATGGAGGGGTGATAACGCCCCACTCCCGATAGTCTAATTATTTTGAATTGGTTATGTCAGATTGTATCGTTACATAGTTTTGTAATGGATTTACTTTGCAATCGGCTTTTCTTTTGGATTTGCTATTCATTATTGGTATTTGCTTTTTTAAAACGATTATCGTCCTCAACAACCAAGATTTGCTTCGCTTCACTATGTTTCGCAGGTTGGTATACAAATTTCTTTGACAAACTCTCTCCCTAAGTGTGAGGAAGATAATTTGGGCAATGGAAAAACACAAACACTACCTTTTTAAGTGTTATGGATCCATTGGTTCATATTATCATTATGAATAGGCCCTTTAAACCACTCACTATTTTAACATCCCAAATGATGTGCGCCAATAAGGGAATGTCTCCCATTGATGATAGAGAGAAAATAATGGCATAATTCCTTGATGACAATGGGAAATGTGTTATCATGAGTTCTTGACTAATGTCCTCTAGTTCGATTATGATTTTTGACTTGACTTCCAAGTTATGTGCATGAAAGCATTTCAGAATGCTTGATCTTGAAGAAGAAGTGATGACCTATCTTTGGTCTATGAGGGTAATAAAAGGGTAAAACAAACAAATTTCAATTCCATGAATAATGTAATTAATTCACTAAATAGATTTCTCATTAATAATCATATTATTAATCTATATTATGAATTCTATACTTGCCTCTTTAGTTTGTGGTCACTCCTGTGACCCTTTAGGTTCATTGAAACTAATGTGTGAATTAACATTCATTGATATCTATGCCAATCTTTCAAAAATTACTAAAATAGAAGATAGTTTTCCAAGTGCAAGTGAGAATATTTTTTCGTTTCTCATCAACATCTAGATCTTTTGCTTTAATACAGATCCAGTCTTGATCGTACAGTGTTCGCGTCTCTTCGTCGTATTCAGTCTTTGACTTCAGATAAATATTCTTTCAAGAACTCGGTAACATCTAATTGATCGAGTAACATCTGATTGATTGATATAGTAAAACATAAGGTATAATGTTGAAGTAAAAATCCTCCGAGACTTGTACTGCAAGTAATCTTCGAAAAACGTCCTTCAACTCGAAATCTGTCACACGAAACAAACGTCTAAAGCTTATCGGGGAGGTGTCCCCGATAAGGCTCGGGCGTGAGATTAAGTATTCATGATGAGAATTCAAGGTTTAAAGATTATGAGAAGTTAATGTATTTAAGAAGATGAGGGAATAATCAAGAACATTTAAGGAGAATGTTCTTGATTTAGAGTGTATAAGGTTCAGGTCCTTTTTCCTTTAATGGGTCTGGCCCTATTTATACTACCTGGTGCTTCGGTCCATTATCCCTTGGATAATAGATTGTTCCCTCTTTCGGCGCACTATATTCCCTTCCTTGATGAGTCCGGTCCATAGACAGCACCTTCGGCATCTTCTTATTACTCAGCGGGCGATTGATAAACTTCCAGTACCTTTTCTGCTGTACCACGTGGTACAGTCCTTTTAGCCGTCTGTCAGGTACTTTATGTCAGCTGAGCACGTGACACGTTTGGCGTTTCTTGTACTGGCGGTTTGATGTCATCAGCTTAGTCAGCTGCAGATGGCTTCGGCCTGGTGTTCCATTGAGCTTGCCGAAGGTAGCTTTACCGAAGCAGTAGGGTGAAAAGTCACTTTTGGAGTATATCCATATATACTCCAACATGCCCCCCCAGTCTAGTATGACGGAGCCCTAGCACCGTTATACTAGACTCTTCCAATTACTTTCCTAGCCGTTGCTTTACCTCATGGTAACTCATCCGGTCTTTATTTGCGAAGGGTCAAACGTTGTCTTGTCATGCTCATTAATGCAACCGTTGCGTGTTGCTTTAATAAACCAAAGGGCAAACGTGCGTGTGTCAGTCATTATTGCAAGGTCACATCTCCCATAAATGCCGCCGTTTTACTCTCCCCTCGCGCCTGTCTCCAGACATTCCTTTGACCCTCACGCGCTTCCCTGACAGTTTCAGACGCTCCTTTATTTTCGGGATTTGTGCCTATCGTACGCCATACCGTTATCCTGCGCCTCCCTTTTTTCTATTTAAACCGAAATCTCCCTTCATTGTTTTCTTTTTACCTCCTTCTTAGTAAATCTTCTTCTTCTTTTCTTTCTTCTTGCCCAGAAATCTTAATTCCTTCCTATTTATTTTTCCCATTTTCGCCATTGCTCGCTGTTTCGTTTATACCCCACCCTATTCAATGGGCAAATCCGATCTTTCTACCTCTTATTGCACCCTTACTCATAAGGAGTTCCAAAAGTTCTGTGAACAATATGAGATCGCCCTCAACTGGCGTGCTACTGAGCCCCTTGTTCAGAATACGGTGCTGGATTGCCCCCAGGGATCCATCGCCGTATATTGTAAGTGGTTTGAGTTTTCAAACCTTCGTCTGCCTTTCACTGAGTTTTTTCTCTCAGTGATTGAGCACTATCGAATCACCCCAGTCCAGATGAATCCTCTGGGCGTTCTCAGGATAATGTCCTTCGAGATTTTGTGCCGAGCGCTGGGCTTCGGCGCCACTCTTAGCTTGTGGCGTCAGTTTTTCAAGCTAGACGGCGACTGGTTTATGGTGGAGCGCCAGGCGAAGAATGAACTGGTGGACAAGGATTGCTTTACCTTCGTCCCAACTGGCTTGAAGAAGTGGAAGGAGTCCTTCTTCTGGGTAAGCGCTTCTCTCGCTCCCATTGCTAAGCCTTGGCGGTCCGTTACTGCCGGGGGTTTTAAGGATGAGGCTCCGGTCCTTACTGACGCGGAGAGGGGGCAGATAGAGCTTATTCTGGCGAACCCCATCCATGTTCGCTCCTACCCCACCGAGGTGCTGATCCTGGCTGGCGTGTGCCGGAACTGGATCCCTGTTAACCAAAAGCCTTCTATTGCTATTGGGAGCCGAAGTAAGTTTTCTCTTTCCCCTCTTTCTCTCTTTTTTTTTTTTTTTTTTTTTTTTTTTACTCATGTGTGTTTTTTTTTTCTTTATTTGGCTAGCCTTGACGCTGCTGGAGTATCTGAAGCTCGAGAGCGTAGAGGGCGTTCACTTCCCTCGTGTCGTGCTGGAGGTCGACGAAGCAGGGATAGTCGAACAATGCTCCTCTTTCCCTTCGGTCGTAGTGTTATCTTCCTCTTCTTCTGAGTCCATTCATCAGCCTGATTTTTGGTGCTCCGCAGAGTCTGCTGCTCACCCTCTTGCAGACCCTACTCCTCAAAATTTGGAGGAGGTGGATAGAGTGCTTCAGGCCACTTCCACTTCTGCTCCTCCTTCTGGTAAGAGTTTTCCTTTGGTTATCCATCGTGCCTTTGCTACGGCGTCTTACTTACTTTATTTTTTACTTTAACTTTTGTAGGTGAGAGACCTACTGGACCGGAGGAGACGGCCACTCCGATGGTGACTGAACCGGAGACCGTGGTGCAGAGCCAAGAGATCCCCGAAGGCAGTGGTGGTGGTGATAGAAGCTGTTACAAGTGTGGTGAGAGCGGCCACATGCATGGGGAATGCCCCAAGGGCGACGGGGGTGATCACTTCGAGGAACAAGAGGTTAATCCTCTTTCCCCTGGTGGTTCCGATCCTCCCCCCTCCGAAGATGCCTATATCCCGGTCTGGGCTGCCGTTCCCAGCAGCAGTATGCAAGATATAAGTATCTGCCGGAGCATGCTTGATCACTTCGCAACTCCGGCGGAGTCAAGGTGCTGGGAGAATAAGTCTGATGAAGTTGTGATGGCGAGGATGGATGTGATGCTGACTCAGTTGGCCGTAGGGGGCACTGAGATGAGGGCCCGCTACGGTAAACTTCTGAGGAAGCATTCGAAGCTTCAGAAGGGTCTTTCTAAGCGAGACGCAGAGGTGAGGAAAAGAGATGCCATAATCGCTTCCTTAAAGAGGACCAACACCTCTTTGTCTCGCAGAGGAAGCTTTTTCTTTCACCAACGGAGAAGAGTTACTAGACAGTGCAAGAAGTTGACTGTGCAGCTGGCTGATGCTCTTACTGAATTGGATGAGGTGAAGGAAGAAAACTCTTCTCTAGCCGAAGCTGCGAAAACCCCTGCCGTTGCCCCAGGTATGAAGACGATATGCATGTCCGACTGGGATCTTATGGTGAGGGAGTTGGGGAGACTGGAGAAGGTTGAGCAAACTCTTAAGTCTCAGCTGCAGCATGACGGAGCCGATGCGAAGAGGACCATTGATCTGTTGCAGGATGAGCTTGAGCAGGTTAAGGAGGCCAACAAAGCTCTCCTATCTGACAAGGAAGGGCTGCAGACTAAGTTGGACTGGGTGATGGGGGATGGGATGCAGAGCTTTGTCCACAAGCTTCTTTCCAGTTATGAGTTCTCTTCCCCTTACGGCCGAGCCACTGCCTGTGCCATTGCTTCGGGCTTTGTTGATGGGGTGAGGAAGGGGTACCGCTACCACAGGCTTAGTGCCCCCATGGATACGGTTCCGTCCTTTGATCCCCAGGCCGATCAAAAATACGAAGAAGCAATGGCTGCCCTGTCCCAGCTGTCCTTTCCTTACCTTGATCTTCTCCGGGCTAGCTCACATCTCTCCATCGAGGAACTTCGGGCTTTGAATCCAGCTCCCGCTCCGGATCTAGATTGCTAGGGTTGAAATATCTTTTTTGTAATGGCTTCGGCCAATTTGTAATTACCAAGGCTTTGGCCAGTTTATTAATGACAAAAGTTGTTTTTTGTATCATGGTGTGTTTGTTTATTTCATCTTTAAGTTAAAATATTTATTCTGAGAAGCGTCCTTCATCATAATAATTATTTTCTTAAGATATGTTCGATATTTATGACTTAAATGAACTGCTCCATTTAATCATGTGTATTATATTATGCCTTAGCATATTTTTCGTTGTTACCGAGTGAATTAGAGAGGTTACTCAACCCTTCGGTACTGGGATATTCTCAGACCAGCACGGAGTTATTTTTGGATAGGCTGCTCAAACCTGTCTATGTTAGGATTGGAGTATCAGACTAACATGGAGTTTATTAGAGAGGGCACTCTCCCCTTCGTCTTCTAAGAGCGTAGTGCTCTTAGGAATTTAATTATCATTAATTACTTGCTATTATAATTTAATCAATGGTCTTAGAAATTTGCCATGTACTGAGAAAATTGTTGCCACTTAAATCCGGAGGCAACTATAGCTTGTATTGATAAATAATCGGGCATTGCCCTTACACCCTTTCGAAGGAAGGTTTACAGGAGATTTGATATGTTTACATGTAACAACGTCGGAGGAGGTTTCCGTGCCAAGTTCTTGGGATTGTATCTCCTCCGACCATTTTCAATTTGTAGGCTCCATTTCCATACGCTTCGGCCACTTGGTACGGGCCCTCCCAGTTAGGCCCTAGCTTGCCCTGGTTCTCCACTCTACTGGCTTCATTGCTTCGGAACACATAATCCCCTGGTTTAAACGTAGTGGCCCTTACCCTTTGATTGTAATACCCCTCAACTTGTCTCTTATGCCTCTCTTCGTTGATTGCTGCTATTTCTCTTCTTTCTTCTAAGAGGTTCAAGCGAAGGCGAAGCTCTTCGGAGTTGGTCTCCGTGGTTCGCATCCTGTTGGTGGGCATACCAATTTCCGCAGGGATAACTGCTTCCGTCCCGTAGGTCAAGCTGAAAGGGGTCTCCCCGTTGCTTGTTTTGACCATGGTTCTGTGGGCCCATAGCACATGTACCAAGTGGTCCAACCAACTTCCTCCTTCCTTATCCAATCGGGTTTTAATCCCTTCCACTATACTTCTGTTAGCACGCTCCACTTGGCCGTTGGCTTGTGGGTGGGCGACGGAAGTAAAGTTCTGATGGATCTTCATTTCTTTGCACCATGACTTGAGTGGATTATCCGCAAACTGCTTCCCATTGTCTGATATCAGGATCCCCGGCAGACCGAACCTGCACACGATGTTTTCAAAAACAAACTTTTAACCTGGGGTCCGGTAATTGAAGCCAACGGCTTTGCTTCCACCCATTTGGTGAAGTAGTCTACTGCTACCAACAGAAATTTCACTCCTCCGGTGGCAACGGGAAATGGTCCCACTATATCAATGCCCCATTGGTGAAATGGCCATGCTGAAGTTACTGAAATCAGGGAGTGCTTAGGCAACTTGGGCACCGGTGAGTATCGCTGGCAACTGATGCATCTTTGGATTTCATCAGTTGCGTCCCGATGCATCGAGGGCCAATAATACCCTAAGTTCATGATCTTCGCCACCGTAGCTCTTGGGCCAGAGTGCATCCCACACGCCCCGTTGTGTACCTCCCTTATAACATAATTGGCCTGCATTGGTCCAACACATCGCAGCAATGGCATCAAGTATGATTTCTTGTAAAGAGTTTCTCCTTCTAGGACATACATAGGACTTTTAGCCCAGATTTTCCTAGCTTCGGCTTGATCATTTGGTAGCGAACCATCTTTAAGAAATCGGATGATGGGTGTCATCCAGCTGGGCCCTTCTTCCTCCACAATCGTGTGTACCTCCTTAACGTCAATCGACCTTTCTTTTAATGTTTCCACCAACACGCTTTTGGACGCGTGGGGAAAGGTCAGGTTTGTCAAC
This sequence comes from Senecio squalidus, assembly GCA_910822075.1. Classification (NCBI taxonomy): domain Eukaryota; kingdom Viridiplantae; phylum Streptophyta; class Magnoliopsida; order Asterales; family Asteraceae; genus Senecio; species Senecio squalidus. The sequence continues at coordinate 39,402,423 of CAJVGC010000060.1, read as the reverse complement.
GAGGCCAGCTTGCTTGGCGCATCTGCTTTCGTGTTTTCTTCCCGAGGCACTTGTTTTATGCTAAAGCTTCGGAAGCTGATTTTCAACTTGTCCACCAACTCTTTGTACTTGATCAGGGATTCTCCCTTTGTTTCAAAGTCTCCGTTTACTTGGTTTGCTACCAGGGATGAGTCTACACTTACTTCCAGATGTTTCACCTTCATCTTGGCTGCTATCCTGATCCCGGCCAAGAGCGCCTCGTACTCCGACTCGTTGTTGGTGCTAGGGAAATTGAACTTGAGTGCGTAGGTGAATTCTGCTCCGTCAGGGTTGATTAAAAGAACCCCTGCCCCTGCTCTGGTCGAGTTACACGCTCCGTCTGTGAACAGAGACCATACCTCCTTTGTCCCGCTGGAATTTCCCAGGCCTTCCTGATCCGATCTCCTTGTCAACTCCTGACTTTGTTGGGTAGGGGGTGGTGGCAACGGTATTTCTGCTAAGAAGTCTGCTAGGATCTGCCCCTTCATTGCCTGTCGTGGCCGATACTCAATGGCATATGCCCCCAATTCTATTGCCCACTTGGCTAGGCGTCCCGAACGCTCTGGGGTTGCCAGGATGTCTTTGATTGGCAATTCGGTTAGGACCACTATATGATAAGCTTGGAAGTACCTCCTAAGTCTCCTTGCCGTGTGTATTAAAGAAAGCGCCAGTTTCTCCATCGGCGGGTAATTCAACTCCGCTCCTTGTAAGGCCCTGCTAACAAAGTACACAGGCTTTTGTTTCCTTTCCAACTCAGTGACCAGGACAGCGCTGACCGTTTCGGGTGATGCCGCCAAGTAGACCAAAATTTCTTGTCCTGGAGTCGGAGCGACCAACGTGGGCAGCTGTTGTAAGTATCCCTTCATATTGACGAAGGCTTCCTCAGCCTCCGCAGTCCATTCAAAATCCTTCACATTCACACATTTTTTCAAAGTCTTAAAGAAGGGAAGTGACTTCTCTGCTGACCTCGAGAGGTATCGGTTGAGGGCTGCCAGTTTCCCGTTTAAGCTTTGCACTTCGCCCAGGCTCTTAGGGGATTTCATTTCAGCTACGGCTCGTACCTGATCTGGGCAAGCTTTAATCCCTCTCTCCGTTATAACATGCCCTAAGAACCTTCCTTCTTCCACCCCGAAGGTGCACTTCTTTGGGTTTAACTTCATATTGATGCTTCTGAGATTCTTGAATGTTTCGGCGATATCATATATCATCTCCTCTTCTTGATTACTTTTGATTACCAAGTCATCAACGTAAGCCTCCAAGTTTTTCCCTATCTGGCTTCGGAACGTTCGATCAATAAGCCTCTGGTATGTGGCTCCGGCATTCTTCAATCCGAATGGCATCTTCCTGTAGCAAAAGATCCCGAAGTCCGTGTAAAACGCTGTTTTGTCTTCGTCCTCTTTTGCCATCTGGATCTGATGGTACCCCTGATATGCGTCCAGGAAGCATTTGTACTTAAACCCCATTAGCGAATCTATCTTCCAATCTATCTCCGGCAACGGATAGTTGTCTTTAGGACACGCTTTGTTTATGTCCTTGAAATCGATGCACATTCTCCACGACTTATCGCTCTTCGCTACCAGAACTGGGTTCGCGATCCATGTTTGATACCTTGCTTCCCTGAGTATGCCCGCTTTGACTAGCTTAGTCACTTCATCCCTAACAACTTTTGTCATGGCCGGAGCCATCCCTCTCTTCTTCTGCCTAACAGGTTCTATGCTGGGGTATGCCTTGAGTCTATGCTCAGCGACGCTTCTCGGCACGCCTGTCATATCCGTCGGCTGCCACGCGAAGATGTCTAAGCTGTTACTGAGCAGGGTAAACAATTGTTCCTTACACTTTTGTGATAGGGAGGATCCTATGGAGACGGTCTGCTCCGGGAACTGGGGATTAATGACTAGCTTTTCCTCCGGATTGTCTGTTCCCTTCTTTGGGCCCAACAACGGCCGAACCTCATGACATTCTCTCCTATTCCTCTTATCTGACCTTACCGTGGCCACTCCATGGGGGGTAGGGAACTTTAATGACGAATGAAGAGGTGAAGGAACTGCTCCCAATAGGAATATACCGGGCCTTCCCAAAATAACGTCATATGTTAACGGAGCTCGCACTACCAGGAAGGTCATCATTTCTGTTCTCATTCTGGGGTATTGTCCCAGAGTGAGGGGAAAATCTATCTCCCCTATTGGACATGACACTTCTCCCGTGAAGCTCTGCAGGTGTGTCCTTGACTTCCGGAGTTCTGCCTGTACCCCCAGCTTGAGTTTACGAAAGTAGTGCTCATATATTACCTCCGTTGAGCTTCCCGTGTCTACGTAGACCCTTTGCACCGGATAGTTGCCGAACCTCCCTTCAATAACAATTGGGTCTTGCGAAGGACAATACTCGCTCAAAGGCGGAAAAGCTATCGGTTGATTCATCCAATTGAAGACTTCCGGTCTTCTTCTCCTTCGTTCATCTAACTCCCCGCGGGTTTCAATGCCTTGATAATCGACCATGTGGACCTCCTTGGACTTCCCCTTCTGTCCGCTCCGGTTATCCTGTCGGGGGTTTCTTCCCCCCTGCCTAGATCCTGACCGTATCTCTGTCAAGAGATGGCGTAACTGTCCGGAGCGTACGGCTTCTTCTATGTGCTTCTTGAGTTGGTAACAATCGTTGGTGTTGTGACCACTGCCTTGGTGGAACTCGCAGTACCTGTCTGCATTCTTCTTCTCTGGGTTTCCTGTAATGGGAGGGGGTATAGGAAATTTTTGACAGATGGGTTCGGTAGAGTATATCTCACAAGGAGTTTTGGATAGTAGCTGGAATATATTCTTGGGCCTGGTGACCGATGAATAAGGATGTGTGTTTGGAGCCATGGCCCGCAGCTTCAGAGGGGACCTCTCGTTCCGCGAGACGGGAATATCTCGCCTGCTCCCCCCCTTCCAGTTGCTCCGTCTATCTTCCCTTGCTACTCTCCGTGAGCCTCCTTCTTCTCCGAGAGAAGCCGCTTCTTTCCCCCTGATAAAGTCTTGGACCCTCTCCATCACTTCCTCTACCGTTCTAGGGATTTGGTTATTAAGTCTTTCAATGAGCTGTTTGTTTCGAATGGCGTGCATGAAACCTGAAACCCTCATCCCTTCGGTAGCCCCTCTAATTTGCAAACTTTCTCTATTGAAACGCTCCATGAACCTTCGGAGAGTTTCATCCTCTCTTTGCTTTATGTTGTGTATTTCTACAGGATCCCGCTCGTATCTTTTCTGTTGCATGAAGTTAACTCTAAACTTCTGCTGCAAGTCCTCAAAGTCGTTGACACTTGCTGGCTGGAGGCTATCAAACCACAATCTGGCTGCTCCTATCAAGGTTTGTACGAACATGTGGCACCATACCGGCATGGACCATTGTTCTACCTCAGCCGCTCCGGAAAAGATGCTAAGATGGTCGTCGGGGTCCTGGGTCCCATCGTACATCTTCACGTTTGATGGCATCTTAATCTTGGGAGGAAACTTGAATTCCGCGATTCGTTTCACAAACTTGGCCTCCCTCTGCCGATGGTAAGGCCTTGCCAAGTCTTCGGCTTCATACTGCTCAGCCAACGTTCGGGTATACTCCGGAGGCAAGGCCCAAGTACTAGGGTTATACTCTGAGGAAACTGGATGCCCTGCTGTAAAAGGTGGCATTGTGGTTCGTTGCGTGTATCGTGATGCCAAAACATCCGGAGGTAGATCAAAGAAAACTCTAGGAGGTGGTAGCGCGGACTGTTGGGGCATATAACCCTCATCCCTTCGGTAGCCCCTCTAATTTGCAAACTTTCTCTATTGAAACGCTCCATGAACCTTCGGAGAGTTTCATCCTCTCTTTGCTTTATGTTGTGTATTTCTACAGGATCCCGCTCGTATCTTTTCTGTTGCATGAAGTTAACTCTAAACTTCTGCTGCAAGTCCTCAAAGTCGTTGACACTTGCTGGCTGGAGGCTATCAAACCACAATCTGGCTGCTCCTATCAAGGTTTGTACGAACATGTGGCACCATACCGGCATGGACCATTGTTCTACCTCAGCCGCTCCGGAAAAGATGCTAAGATGGTCGTCGGGGTCCTGGGTCCCATCGTACATCTTCACGTTTGATGGCATCTTAATCTTGGGAGGAAACTTGAATTCCGCGATTCGTTTCACAAACTTGGCCTCCCTCTGCCGATGGTAAGGCCTTGCCAAGTCTTCGGCTTCATACTGCTCAGCCAACGTTCGGGTATACTCCGGAGGCAAGGCCCAAGTACTAGGGTTATACTCTGAGGAAACTGGATGCCCTGCTGTAAAAGGTGGCATTGTGGTTCGTTGCGTGTATCGTGATGCCAAAACATCCGGAGGTAGATCAAAGAAAACTCTAGGAGGTGGTAGCGCGGACTGTTGGGGCATATAACCCTCATCCCTTCGGTAGCCCCTCTAATTTGCAAACTTTCTCTATTGAAACGCTCCATGAACCTTCGGAGAGTTTCATCCTCTCTTTGCTTTATGTTGTGTATTTCTACAGGATCCCGCTCGTATCTTTTCTGTTGCATGAAGTTAACTCTAAACTTCTGCTGCAAGTCCTCAAAGTCGTTGACACTTGCTGGCTGGAGGCTATCAAACCACAATCTGGCTGCTCCTATCAAGGTTTGTACGAACATGTGGCACCATACCGGCATGGACCATTGTTCTACCTCAGCCGCTCCGGCAAAGATGCTAAGATGGTCGTCGAGGTCCTGGGTCCCATCGTACATCTTCACGTTTGATGGCATCTTAATCTTGGGAGGAAACTTGAATTCCGCGATTCGTTTCACAAACTTGGCCTCCCTCTGCCGATGGTAAGGCCTTGCCAAGTCTTCGGCTTCATACTGCTCAGCCAACGTTCGGGTATACTCCGGAGGCAAGGCCCAAGTACTAGGGTTATACTCTGAGGAAACTGGATGCCCTGCTGTAAAAGGTGGCATTGTGGTTCCTTGCGTGTATCGTGATGCCAAAACATCCGGAGGTAGATCAAAGAAAACTCTAGGAGGTGGTAGCGCGGACTGTTGGGGCATATAACCTGCTTGTGACGGAGGGAGCAAGATGCCTCCTCTCTGGCTCAACCCTGTGCCAGGCGTTTGGGTAAAAACTGCCGGATCTGTTCTTCCGAAGAGGTTTCGCCCCTGCAACGGACTCACCTGTTCTTCCCTTCGTCCCATTTGACCCATTCTTCTTGGAGATGGGGTGGTCGATCCGTTAGTCGCGCTGGTTTCGTTGACGTCTCCGTACGAGAGTTCAATATCTACCCCTCGTTGTCTCTCTCTTTGTACGTAGGTGTTCATCAGCCCTCGTAGGCGTCCAAAGTTATTGATGACAAACTCCGGTGTGATTTCGCTATTGTCGCCCTGAGGGGCTATTGTCTGCCTTGTGGTGTTCAGTAACGGTGGGGACGGAGGTGGCATTGACTGGTGTGGTGCTGGCTGATATGGTGTTGACTGGTGTGGTTGAGATCGGGGTGGCTCTACAACGTTGGTTGATGGCTGAACAGTAGGCACAAGGGTGGATATCCCTGAAGACAGAGGGGTATCCATGTGTCTATGTTCTCGCTCCAACTATCGTTAAATAAAGCGTCCCACGGATGGCGCCAAATGTTGAAGTAAAAATCCTCCGAGACTTGTACTGCAAGTAATCTTCGAAATACGTCCTTCAACTCGAAATCTGTCACACGAAACAAACGTCTAAAGCTTATCGGGGAGGTGTCCCCGATAAGGCTCGGGCGTGAGAGTAAGTATTCATGATGAGAATTCAAGGTTTAAAGATTATGAGAAGTTAATGTATTTAAGAAGATGAGGGAATAATCAAGAACATTTAAGGAGAATGTTCTTGATTTAGAGTGTATAAGGTTCAGGTCCCTTTTCCTGGAATGGGTCTGGCCCTATTTATACTACCTGGTGCTTCGGTCCATTATCCCTTGGATAATAGATTGTTCCCTCTTTCGGCGCACTATATTCCCTTCCTTGATGAGTCCGGTCCATAGACAGCACCTTCGGCATCTTCTTACTCCCTCCGTCCCATATTTATTGTCCAGTTTTGACTTTCTCGGTCTTTGCTTTTTAACTTTGACCTTAAATAACTTTTTTCGTGCTATAAATTTGTTGATAAAAATTATATCATTGAAAAATAATTTTAAAACCGAATCCAATCATATAATTTGTATCAAATATTGTATAACACAAAAAAAGTTATTCATGGTCAAAGTTACAAATGAAAGACTTAAAAAGTCAAAAGTGGACAATAAATATGGGACGGAGGGAGTATTACTCAGCGGGCGATTGATAAACTTCCAGTACCTTTTCTGCTGTACCACGTGGTACAGTCCTTTTAGCCGTCTGTTAGGTACTTTATATCAGCTGAGCACGTGACACGTTTGGCGTTTCTTGTACTGGCGGTTTGATGTCATCAGCTTAGTCAGCTGCAGATGGCTTCGGCCTGGTGCTCCATTGAGCTTGCCGAAGGTAGCTTTACCGAAGCAGTAGGGTGAAAAGTCACTTTTGGAGTATATCCATATATACTCCAACATATACATACATAGATACATTAAAGACATAAAAAAGTTTTAAAGCAGATTAAATTTCTCATTTCAAAGATTTGTTCAATATATCTCACTTAATCAAACCTTTTGTCGTCCCAAACCGATTCCCTAAATTTGAGAACAATAACTTGGGGCAATGGAAACACAAATCAAGGATCTTCTTTAAGAATGGCCCCCCTATAAACCACTCACTATCTAACATCAAAAGTTCAATATCCAAATGATGCCAACAATAAAATATCTCTCACTGATGATAGCGAAAATCAATGGCTTAATGGACAAATGATGGGGGGGGGGGGGGGGGGGGGGGGGGGGGGGGGGGGGGGGGGGATGAATTGAAAAAGGAAAGGTGATATCGTGACTATTTGTTCCAAGCTATGTGTATGAAAGCATTCGAGAATGCTTGATCAAGAAGATGTCGAAAGCTTTTATGTATGATTTTTACGAGTAATGAAGAGAAAACAAACAAGTTTGGATTCCATGAATATGAATGATGTTATTCATTTCAATAAATGGAATTTTTCATTAATAATCCTATTATTAACTCCTTTTACGAAAGCTTTTGTATCTTCAGTTTGTTCTTAACACTTTTCAGGTATAAACTCGTTAACTTCTAATAGTATAGTAGAATAGAAAACATACATTCAATACATACATACATATACACATACATGTTACACATTTTATTCTTTTGCAAAATAATATATGCTCTAGTAAAGGTTATTTTGATTTTAGATAAGGCAATTATTTTCTAACTTTTAATTATTTCCAACATTTTTTTAAAAATTATTTTACACGCTTGTGAACATTACTTTTCCCATAAAAAAGCACTTTTTAGAGTAAAATATATGTAGAAAAACAACCACCACTCATTCCTCATGTTACAAACACAATAATAGAATCCAGCCAAGATTCAAATATTTATAAATCAAATTTGGTGGCTCTAACCATGTGAAACACCAATTATATAGCATATAATAAACATAATACAAGCATCTCACATATATTTCTATAGTTAAAAGAAATACTTCTTAGCCATTCTGAATATTTTGTTATCAGTATGTCTGAATATTTTGTTATCAGTAAGTTTCCACCTCATTAACTTATTAATAGTAACAATAGTTGTCAACTCGTGACTTATAACGTGAATCGTTTTCTTAAATTTTGATTCGTGACTCGAATCGTGACTCGACTCGTAAGAGTCATGATTTTAAAATATATAAAATAAATATATAATACACATATAATATAATATAATATTAAGGTTTTTATATAGAATTTATTGATAATTAAATGTATTTTCGAGTCATTGTACGAGTCGTACAAGTCATTATACGAGTCAAGTTAGTCATGATACGAGTCGTGATACGAGTCAAACAAATATCCGAGTCATAGTCCGAGTCAATACTTTTTTATTGAAAACCTAGTCGACTCGTATAAGTCGACTCCTCACTCGCACTAGTTTAACAACTATGATAGTAACCGTAATGGTTCACAAATTAATTAATACTTCATACATGCCAAAAACTTGTACATGTACAAACAAAAAATCATCAAACTAAGAAAGATGTGATTATCGTAATATTTTGCTAGTTCAGTTTAACTTTTTATTTATGTTTATTTCAAAATTATTTTTATTTTTTAAAGTATAGATAATTAAAATATAAGATTTTTCAATTTAACTTTAACTTTTTTTTTCTTTTATCTTTTTACAGTTTAAAAGTAACTGATATCCTTAATGTAGGGATAAAATAGTTAATATAATGAAAAACTATTTAATAATTAAAACAATTTTATTTTGACCCTTTTTTTATTTTTAGAAATATTTTGTAATAAAAAGAGTAATTAGTATTTCGTCATTCCTAAAGAAATTGTCATACAAACAAACAATCCTAAGAATAAGAAAGATGTAATTGTGGTAATATTTTGTTAGTATATATCCATGTAGCACTTACGTTAAATCCACCATTTAATTAATAGTAGACCATGTTAACATGTATTAGTAAATTTATTGATGGTAAAATAAGAGAAGTTATCAATTCCAAATTTTCATATTTAAAAAAAATGAATATACTAACCATAGCCCCCGAGACTATATTTAAGAAACAAGATTTATGTTTATAATTGTTATTCCTTAACTTCTTAAAAGTAACCGTTCAGAAACCATCAAACAAAACTACCACCAACTTGTAAGGGGCTTATTGATTTATACATTAACCGCAAAATCACTTGTAATCATAAGGGGCTACATTTAACATTTTTTCTAAAAAAGATACCATATTATTTCTAAACAAACAAAAATAAAAGTTGGATAATCTTTTTGAAATGGAAGTAGTTATAACACTATCATTCCAAAAATATTGCAATCTGCATATGAGATTTAAATGATAGAACGCCCGCAATTTTAATATAAAAAAATAGTACATGATTAAGCATAAGTTAACAAAATGACTTTTTACTCGATTATTAAAGGTTAAAAAATTCGTAAAATTGTTCACAAGTAACTATAATTACTCAACATGGTAGTTCAATTATATCACAAGTAGTTCAAACGTAATGCCCATTAAAAAAACACGTTTTAAGATATTCGTTACATAAAGTTATATCAAGGATACCCATTTATAAGTTTTTGAAAATAAAAATATATTTATTTTGATGGTAATTTCTAAAGCATGTCTTTCTTTTTTGCATATATAAAAAGAAGGGAGGTGTGATAGTATGAGAGACCAAATAGCATAAAAACAGCTTTTTGTGTTCCTCCTCCTCACCAAAATCCAATAAAGATATGGGTTTTGGGTATCAAACTAAGGTTTTTCTTCTACTAGTGCAACTGCAACTATTGCTTGTTGTAAGTTTGGCTGAAACACAAGTAGTCGAATTATCGTCAGCATATAGTAACAATAGTAGTAGTAGGGATTTTAGTAATTCATTGAGGGCAAGAAAAGTGGGAAAAGGAAGAGGACGAGGACGAGGACGAGGATTACTTGGTTGTGATTTTTATAAAGGGAAATGGGTTGAAGACACTTCATATCCACTTTATGTAGCTTCTACTTGTCCGTTTATTGATTCCGAGTTTGATTGTCTTAAACATGGTCGTTCAGATACTCAATATCTTAAGTATGCTTGGAAACCTGATTCTTGCAATCTACCTAGGTACATTCTCTCTCTCTCTCTCATGAAAGTTTCTTAAGACGAAAAAATAAAGAGATAGGGTTTTTTCCGACCTAAATTCTCGTTTTTACTAAAAAAAAGAAAAAAAGTAAACTTAAACTTAATGAGTTCGCAATCAGAGGTCATCAAAAACTCTTTTTATCACCTCTGAAAAATGCGAACTCATGACCATTTGGCATTAGTGAAACTAATTGGTCCCTTGTCAGATGACGGTCATGTTGACTCGCAAAACATGTGACTCGAGTTTGGAATTTTTGACACTACTAGACGTAGACCCGAACCCAAAAGGGGTTGTGTATTAAACAACAACTAGTATATATATGTTTCTGTCTAAACTATAACCGATAGGTGAGCTTGGTGAAGTCTTTATCAAAAATTGAAGTTAGTTTAAGAACCACTCATCAAAGTTACACAAGTACCCTTATCCATATTTATTGTATCACATTTAATAAAAAAGCAAAACGAATTAAAAGAAGTAACACTTTTGCAATAAATATAGTTATTCGTTTTTTATTCTCATTAAATTTATTATTGACAAAGACAAAATAATTCCACCTCAAAAACAAAACATAATAAATTGCAATAGAGATTGATTATTTTGTAATGTATTATTATTTTTCATATATTATATGTTTTGGAGTAGGTTTAATGGAGTGGATTTGTTGAATAAGTGGAGAGGAAAGAAGGTGATGTTTGTTGGTGACTCACTGAGTCTAAATCAGTGGGAATCGTTAGCTTGTTTACTTCATGCCTCGGTGCCCAATTCGAAGACCACTAGTCTTCGCAAAGACGGTCTTGCTTCTCTCACGTTTCAGGTTTTCTTCCATTCTTATTCTTTTTACCAGTTTTTAGTAACGGACATTTTCATTTAGTGAATTAGTATGTTGTTATTTTAGATCGATATTAAATAAACATTTTAATCTTACAAGTCATATAAGTCATAATCATGATTACTTATTTATATGTGTGTGGACTAATAATACAAATCAATGACGGGTTGAATTTTGAAAATCAAATATAACTAATTAAAATAACTACCAAACGGGGCCCACCGTCGGGCGTCGGTTACAGAAAGGAGGAGTGGGATCCTGTTGGTGTCAACTAAATCGACAATTTTGTGTATGTTTGTTTATGTTTAAATCGTCTCTTTCATTTTTCATCCACACAAAAATAAATAATCAATTTACAATTACATGGGAATTCTTTTTTTAACTAATATAATAGGAAAATTATTTGTGTTCAAAAGTATGTTTACATATAAAGTTTTATAAATGTCGTAATATGTCAGACATCAACGAAGGTTTCTTTAGTAATGAACAAACTTTTAGTGAAAGGTTAAGTTAAAATGTCGTTTGTCAGTTGACGAAGTGGCGTTAAGCATCCCTAACGGTACAAAAAGAGAGGTCGTGTTTAGTTACATGGTGGACATATCATCAATTGTATTTATTACTATTATAAAAATCTTTTAATTTAATATAAAACTAGCTAAAGTTATCCCACAAATATTTATGGAGTACCTATACTTAAAAATAATACAATGATTTTGGAACAATTTATTTAGGACGGAGGAAGTAATTCTTAGGAGATCCTTCCCATTTCTATATAAGTATACTAGATAATATTAACCATTCTTTTAATAGTTGTTTTTATAAATATGTATTGATTAAAAATATTCCTCAAGGTCAATAATTTCATAATAAATATTTTATGATCCACAATTATATTCACTACGAAAGAATATTAGTTGAAACAAATGATTAGGAGAATATTATTGAATATTTGCATAAAAACATTAAGAAAAGAAAAGAAAATAATCAGGAATCAAATTTACTCTTTATCTTATTTTATTTAGTTTTTATTTTTGTATGAGAAAGTAACAATTAAATGCTTTAGTTAAATAATACTTAGAGAACCAGGTATATTTAACAAAATTAGTTATAACTGGATTTAGGATTTCTTTTTTAAGGAATTTTTGTTAGCTTATGATTTTAGAATATGATGATGATGTTATGAGTGTAACATGTTGATGTCTAAAGTGTGGATACGTTTTTGTAGTCTACTTTAATAACGTTCATGTTAATTGAAAAAGAGTGATCGAGAAAGTTTTATATCAAGTTGGTATCAAAGAGAGACAAAGAATCTAATACCGGTATTATTTTCTTGTTTTAACAGATAAAATACAATTACTACTATAAAATAAATTAAAATTTATTTTTATGTGTTTAGTGGAGAAAATATTGACATACTTATTTTTATTTTTTTATTTTTAAACAAAAGATAAAACCTAATAATTTTATTTAACCTCAAAAATGTTACAAGTTACAAATTGTTTGATAAAAATTTATGAGTTTACAGTTTTGTCTTTTATTTTTTAGTTTTAATAGCTTAATATATAAAACTAAGAAAAAACCCTATTAAATTCGAAAATTACTAGCAGGTATCCAAATTTTCGGGACGGAACCCTCCCTGCTCTTAAGAAGGTCCAACCCTGGTTACGTCGAGTTAAATAAATAAACGTGATACCACGGGTATTAAAACCATGTTCGAATGAGGAAAGTGATAAGAAAGTGCGACAAAAAGTGATTCCATAATCAGTGATATGTCAAAGAGAGGTGCAGTTTTGGATTTTTATACATTCACATGTGACCAACCTCAAACAATATTGTTATAACTTACAAACATTAATACAAACATAAAAACAAAAACATTACAGCTAAAATGCCTACCTTTTTATTACATAATTTATATATGTATTATCAATATCCAACTATGGTTCATGAATTATACGCAGGATTATAATGCGACAATATACTTGTATCGTACACCGTATTTGGTAGACATCGTCAAACAAAGTATGGGACGCGTCTTGAGTTTGGATTCTATTAAGGCTGGCGATACATGGAAAGGAATGGACGTTCTCGTGTTCAACTCTTGGCATTGGTGGACTCACACCGGAGATTTACAGCCGTATGATTTTTACCCGACTTCTTAACTTAATTTTAACATTTGTATATAATATAAGGTATGTTTATGTTTAAATTATATATGTAACAGATTTGATTACATTCAAGATGGATCAACTATCTCAAAAGATATGGATCGTCTAACCGCGTACTATAAGGGTATGACGACATGGGGGAAATGGGTCGACCTTAACGTAGACCCATCGAAGACTAAAGTCTTCTTTCAAGGGATATCTCCTACACATTACATGTAAGTATATATCTAACATCTAATCATGATCCATAACTTAAATATAAGTGTTTTAAGTTGTAGGATCCCCCGAGTATTTAAAAGTGTCAGCATTTATTATTTTATGAAACCAGGGGAAAGGAATGGGGATCAACGTCAAGAAACTGTTACGGAGAACTACAACCGATAGAAGGAGGATCATACCCAGCAGGGTTACCCGAAGCTCAAGTTGTTTTAAACAAAGTCCTAAGCAGTATAAAGAAACCAGTCACGTTGCTTGATATTACAACACTATCTCAGTTGAGGAAAGATGCGCATCCATCATCTTATAGCGACTCGGGTGTTGATTGTAGCCATTGGTGTGTTCCTGGGCTACCCGATACATGGAACCAACTATTGTACGCATCATTCCTCAATTGATAAGTCAGAAAATTTGCATACTAATGATTTATTTCTATACACGATGAATACGTCTAAGTCGATATATGAACAATGCTTCATTTGTAAAGCTTATGAAACAAGATATGCAATGAAATTCAATAAGCAACAAGTGTTCGATTGAATTTGTTTTCGCGTATAACAATCTTTTAATTACAGCTTTATGGATTAATAACTAATGTAGAAACAAAAAATTATGTTATTGTTTTTACAAGTCATTCAACATCTGAACCATCTGAAACATCATACTTGTCTTTTTGCTATAGACAAATCATATCATCATTTTTACCCAAAAGTACCAAAACTCAATGGTTGTTCTTTTCAAAAATAAAAAACTTGTTAAAAAATGTATGCGAAAAAACCACGGTACGTTGTATAAATGGTCTATGTGGTTTGTCGAGTATTACGGATTTAGTCTCTAGATAATTCTTTCTCGGATTTGTTTTCTTGTGGTTTTAACCATTAGGGATATGGTCCCTTCCTTAACTCCGTTCAGCGACATAATTTATAATAGATGTCAAACCACATGAACCATTTATGTAATTAACTTATTTATATAAAAATCAAGTGACATCCACATACACTACAAAGGCATAAACACACCGTCATAACCTCCGCTTTGCAATTTATATCTATAATGTCGACGCCATTCATATTCGGGTTGGACTTTTAGGATATGTGTTATTAGAGTTATATTTGCAGATTTCAGACGCAGAGGTAAGGCTTTCCTTGACATCACCATCTCTTCCTTCTCGTTCATTGACAACTAGAACCACCACTAAATAATATGACGCAAAAGTTATCGTGCTTTTATCTGGTTTGACATTTAACAATTGTGTTATTTGACTTACATTTGATCAATAAAACATTGTGTTTTATATGCTTGTTTATACAAAAACTGTTACCGAATAGTTGTTTTAAAGTCGGTTAAGATCTTAATCTATTATTAAAATAGGATTATGATTAGTTAATTAAGTCGTTTTATTTTATATTATAATCGATTACCCAGACTTAAGGACGAATCACTTGGTCTCCAGGTTATACTTCATTTTCGAAGTCTTTTCCGTCGTTAGTAGAGGTGTTCACTATTTGGATAAAATCGAATTGTCCAATTGGACAATTTAAATTGGACTATATGGTTTGGTTATTTGGTTTTTTGGATTGGCTTGGACCAGAACAAAATTAATATTTTGGATTTTAGATTGGTTGGTTCATATAAAAAAACCGAATAGTCTAAATAATCCAAATAATAATATAATTTTGTTTATTTTATATATATATATATATATATATATATATATATATATATATATATATATATATATATATATATATATATATATATATATATATATATATATATATATATATTCAATTAATTCCTTATTAATTTGTTCAACTATACGTCCATACATATAATATTAGTATTATATTGTTACTTAGCAGTGAAATGGTGATCCTTGATAAGAATTTACGACTTTCCTTTTCCACATTGCACTCTCTTACACTTACAAACCATTTTGTAACAGACATTATAGGGCTAGTATAAACCGAATGTCATGCCATCGTTAAATTAATTGAATGCGTTGCATGTACGTGTCGTTGCACCTATTCGACAATATATTTAGTAATGAATAAAAAAACCGAATTACAAAAACCGATCCAATCGAATTTAATCTGGTATGGTTCGGTTTGGATCTTAAGTAAGTTTGGATAGTTAAGATTCATATTTTAGAAATTTAAATCCAATTGGATTCACCTAATTGGATCGGACCAAATCGATCCATCCAAACAAACATCCCTAGTGGTTAGGCATCTAATTCAAAACCCCGCCACCAACATCAACACACACCCCCTTTAAAAAGTTTGGATATGCCCACAATAAATTTATCTTTTGAGATGGTTGCCCATCATGGGGCTTCACTCCGGGTTTCTGTCACACACGATTCCTTTAAAAAGATTAATTTTAAAACAAATTTAGTGATAAATGGACCAGATCCGTAATGGGTTGAAACCAAGGAACATAATTCACGATAAAAATGACTCCGTAATACCCCATAAACCACATATATCATGTATATAATTTATCATACCTACAATTTATTTATTTATTTTTAAGCTTTTCTTTTCGATTTTTTTTTTTTTTTTTTTTTTTTTTTTTTTTGTTACGCTATGAAATAAGGTGAATACCTCTTTATTGGATAAATGATATTCGTTTGGAACAAGAAACAATCTACAATTATTCAGGAAAGAAACATAGCTTATAGAGTTTCTAATTTTTGTGAAGTGCTACTTGATTTAATCTTTCAAAACTTTAAAGAAGACAGATTGAAGTTGAACTCAAAAAGATTTCATATCATATGGAAATGTATGGTTTTAGTTAATCAAGCAGGCTGCCACAAAATGGCGTTTGTAGCCACAAAATGTTCTTCATTCCTTCGTAAAACAGGAAAAGATAAATCATTAAGCACACCATCTGATTCAAGTAAACGCCAGATATTATAAGATGAATAAAAACAACCAAATTCAGGATACTCGTGAAACTTAACAAAAAACCAGGATTTAACTCCAATAATTATTCTTACATAGCCCAATCCTAAGGCATAATAAAGGGTGCCATGTTGGGTTTTCACGCCAAACAGCATGTCTAGACATTTTTCTTATGAGGATGAAGTTCCTACAAATAAGTAAACCATATTGTAGTATCTTCAGGATGCTGATCAAATACTGTCTACCAAAGACGTAGCTATGTATCAATGGATAGAATACGGATTGATGGTACAGAAAGAGACTCGGTCAGTAGCCAACATATACAGCTGCATTAACTATGTAACAGTTATCATCCTTGTCTCCCATTTCTTCAACATGCACACCGCTTGAGCATATCAGTCCGCCATCCACAACTTCAACATTCTCAATTTTCCCACTATCAGACATCAAACCAGAATCAAGTAAGATGCAAACAAACAATCTCCTATGCATTATGGTTTTCGGACAAAAAGAAGAAAAATAAAAAACAGTATTTGTGGCAAGTCAAGAATAGTATGATTTTTAGTGGAAAAAACATACTATGGGAAAACAGACTTCACTTTCTCAATATCCAAGCTAGATTGAAGAGATCGAGGAACTCCGAGTTTTATCTCTAGTTTCATTCGATCAAATGAAACCCCAGGTATTGACCCTGCAAAAATTGTTTGCACTTGTAAAGAAACAAGAACAAAGGCCCAAACTGAAGTAACCGAATCCATTATATGAAAAAATAAATGCAAACAGTAAACATGTAAGAACGACTTAAAAAGTAAGCTTACATGTGTGCTTACAGAAATAAACAGGAATGCTGAACGGCCAAAGCCAGAAAGTGCCATTTTATGGTACTAAACCCCCACAACATTCTAAAGGGAAATGTGTTAACCAATGTTTGAAGGGCAAAGGATGAACTAAGGCACTTATGGGACCAACTATGTAATTATTTTTTGAAGAAGAGCTTTTATGTGATAACGAGGAAAGTTCAAGGGAGAAAAACGAAGAGAAAAAGAGGAAGATCCAAACTTAGAATCAAGTATCGGTGACTCGGTGCAAGAACAAAGTTGATCTCGTTAAGGTGATCAACTTTAATGAATGCACTTCGTGTTTTAACCGTTGAATAGAGGAGAATCAAGTTACATGTTCTCTAGTGTACTTTCCTTGCATCCACCTAGATTGGAAGGTAATACGTGGTACCTAAGTTCCTTAAATAGGTGGTACCTAAGTTCCTTACATCCATTTATTGCCAATAATGAGATGCATTTATGATTTTAAGCCTTAATCATGGGGTAAAACTAAGTGAGTGACTTTGACAGGTCCGACATACGTTTTAATCGCTATTTCATGTTTAGGAATACATATAAATGTGTTAAAAAACTGTTGATTTTATGTAGTTCCGACTGAAATAGAGTTTTGTGATGAAAAAGAGGCAATGCGAAGATGATCCACATGTGAAGTGGCCCTACGTCAAGGTTAAATAGTTCTACATTGGGTGTTCATGTTTTGGCTAGTGAACTTTATGTTTTGTCAAAACAGATTTTTGCTGAAAAGGCAACGGCACGCCATTGGTGGTACTTCTATATAAGTTACTAGTTTTAAAGGATTTTAATTAGCGGTTTAAGGGCCTCTTTGCCACATATTAGCAGAATCTAATGAGACCATACAGAGATGGGATCAAGACACCGGGTCACGCTTTTCTAGTGTTGGATAACATGAATTTGTTGCTTTCGTTGGTGTGTTGTGTATGTGATTTTCTAGGTTTTAGGACAAGATTCTAAACCTATATAAAACTTAAAATATAAGTCATGTCTGATAGATAAAAAAAAAATCTAAACTGCTAAGCAACCATCATACGTGCTCTCTCAGATCCATTAATATCTCTACATCAAATGTCTAGACTAGGATTCTATATACTTAAACACTAATATTACTAACAAATGTGAGGAGTCCTAACAGTTATCAATGGATCAGGGTAATTTGACATTACAAGGTAACAGGGAAAAAGTGAATGAGGGTAATTAAGTCAGGATTTAAATGTTTCTGGTTAAATGATTTGAAAATTTTCGAGTACCGATTCACATTGTTAACGGGTTGCATGAGAGGAGTTGAAGGATTTGGTCCATAATTCTAGTTTCAAGCAGGTTGTGTACGCAAGTACGCCTGCTGTGGAGGCCATGAACTTGAGTTACGTAAAATAGTAGGCTAAAGTTGTATTGTTAGTTTTGGCTTGTAAAAATAATTAGCTACCTAGCCATGGGATAAATAAGTTAAGAGAGGTTCTTGGTCAAAAGTATTTCTTATGATAGAAAACAGTAACACAAATAGACATGGAAGAATACGAGATTTTGATCCCACGACCAAGGACCATACTCACAATTTATGCAGTTATTTTCATTTGATTTTGTTAGAACTTAGAAGAGTCATAGTTGTTGACAACTCATGACATGTTACGTTTGTTAAGTTGTAGTTATGTTTAATGTTCATCTACAACAAAAGGTAAAGTCTTATTCTCCAGCCTACAACATACCAAGACGCGTAACTATCAAGAAATGGCAATGTCTGTCAGATAATATGCAATTGATTTCTTTAAAAATGTGAGAGTGATTCTATATGTATATATCACATGGTAGTATACATCACATATTTAAAGACACTGCAACGTAACCATTACACTTAAATGACTCATCCGTAAGTAGTTGTTAGAAATCAATTTTCCAGAATGTCAAAATACATTTCATTTCGAAAAAAGCGTAATCATGAAACGAATACCTCTACGAAAAGCAGGGATTGAATTGGAAGAGATAGCGTCCCTACAAGCCTTCATAGCCGCTTTAGTAACATCTTGCCTATTTGTTTCATATCAATCAATCGATTAAATAAAACAATATTTATTATTAAAACGAAGTCGAAAGATTACCCATGTTGATCATAACCAACTCCCATTTCAACAAATAATAGTGTGATTGATGAGTTTGGAACAGAGGATTGGAGTGCACCGGAAGAAGTTGCCATGGAAATTTGTGGTGACTTAGTTGGTATTGTGAATTCGGGGACAATTTGGGAAATGGATTTCTTAAAATTGGTTGTTTGGAATTTGGGAGATGATAATGGGATGTTGGTTTTCAGGACAAAAGTCTTGCCGATCATCTTTTTTTGTTAAGGGCCTTATTGTCTTCTTCATTTTCTACGGTTCCACTACCCAAAATGTCGATATTCACGATTTAGGATTTTTTTTTTTTTCCTTTTTTTTTTGCCACTACTAAATCGGATTATTAGATAATAATTAGTTAACCAATCACATTCAACCACTCATTATCTCTCATGTTTTTCTCTCCACTCAAATGTTGACACTTCATTTTGTAAATAAGTTTTTGTAAAAAATTTGTATGTATATCATTTCTCAAATTGTAAATAGGTCAAATAATTATGGAATTGTTTAGACAAAAACTATAAATCTTTTTTTTTTTTAAAGGAAAACGAAAACTATAAATCTTATACTCGTAATATATAAATCTTATTGAAAGTTAATAAAGTAATTATGGTTATTTGAAAATAAAAAACATAATGTATACGTGATATACTAGGTTTTTTGGATATGCTTTTTGGGTATTGAGTTTTTCAGTTTCGAATCGAACGAGTCAGGTCGGTTTTACGATTTTTTTAACACCCATAAGTCTAATAATCCTCATGTGCGTTAACGTTTGTTATAATCTTAAACTCTTATAATCCTAGTTTTTCTCATGAGCTCTTCGACCTCTCAACATTTGGTGGGTGTCATTGGAGGTACTAAGAGCACCCGGAGTGGGGGGATTTCTCGGCCCGTTCTCACCTCACAACGAGCGTTGTGCTCGTTGTGATACCGACACCTCTCGTTCTCGGCTCGTTGTCAAACGGCTGTTGTGCCTACAACGGGCCGTTGTGAGTATTTAATGTTTTTTTTTTTTTTTTTTTTTTCCAAACGGTTATATTACCGTTTATATATATATATATATATAATATTTTTTTTTTTTTTTTTTTTTCCGAATTCACCTATAAATACCCCCACAATCTAACCCAAAATTCACACCAATTCTCAATCTCTTTCTATCTCAATATTCATCCTTTAAACCATATTACAAAATATGAGTTCGAATTCTTCAACCGAGCACGATGTTTCGGATTCGTCATCTTCCGACTCCGAATTGTTACAAGTTCTAGCCATGACGGTACAAGCTTTGGAGATGGAAGAAAACGAGGCTACAAGTTCTCGGCGTACGGTGAAAAAGAAAAGGCGTTATATAGCCCGCGATCGCGCCGAAGCAAACGAAAACGTGGTACGACATTACTTCTCCGGCGAAAGCGTATACCCGGATGAATATTTTCGGAGACGGTTTCGTATGAGAAGACCTCTTTTCCTCCGAATAGTCGAAGGTATTTCTAATTACTCTGTAGAACCTATACCCGACTATTTTAAATATTTGACACAACGCCCCGATGCAACGGGTAAAATGGGTTTTAGCTGTTTGCATAAATGCACGTCGGCTATTCGGATGATGGCGTACGGGATTACTCCGGACGCGTTCGACGAATATTTACAAATGTCGGAAAGAACTTCAACCGAATCCTTAGATAATTTTTTAAAATGTGTAATCCATCTATATACAAACGTTTATCTAAGAGCCCCCACACAAGATGATGTTTATCGATTATATCAAAAACACGATGAGGTTCACGGGTTTCCGGGTATGCTTGGTAGCATAGACTGTATGCATTGGAAATGGGATCAATGTCCAAATGCATACAAGGGGCAATACACACGAGGTGACCATGGTTATCCAACGGTTATGTTGGAAGTTGTTGCCTCGTACGATCTTTGGATATGGCATGCTTACTTCGGTGTCGCCGGGTCGAACAACGACATCAACGTGCTTAAACAATCGCCGTTGTTTCATGATATGCTCAACGACTCATCCCCGGACTACACATTCACCGTCAACGGCCACCAGTACACTAAAGGATATTACCTTGCTGACGGTATATATCCGGAGTGGTCGACATTTGTTAAAGCTTACTCGCACCCATTTGAAGAACCTCGCCAAAAATTCAAACGTTTTCAAGAGAGTGCGAGAAAGGATATCGAACGGGCATTCGGTGTTCTTCAAGGTCGTTGGGGTATTATAAAACACGCCGCCAGATTTTACAAGATGAACAAACTTAGAAGAGTTATGTATGGGGCTATTATATTACACAACATGATCGTTGAAGACAACGGACGGTCGATATGCGATGCCGATGAATGGTATGCTCCTCCGGTACCCATTCCGAGAACCTATAACGAGAGAATCAACGAACGTATCCGGATTAACCGAGAGGTTAGAGACAGGCCCACACACCACGCACTCCGGGAGGATCTCGTAGCCTACATTTCGACACTTCCGGATAACTATCGACAACGTTAGCTTTTTTTAAACATTGTATTGTAATTTTTTTTTTTAATTATTGTATTGTGTTTTTTTTTTAATTATTGTATTGTGTTTTTTTTTTATTATTGTATTGTAATTTTTTTTTATTTATTGTATTGTGTGTTTTTTTTTAATTATTGTATTGTATTTTTTATTTTAATAAATGTATTATTTATTTTATTTAAATCTTTTAAGAAAAAAAAAAATTAAACTCCGACATTCTCCACAACCCTCCCTATCATAACAACCCCACAATCTCACAACCCACATTCTCACTGTCACTTTTTATCACCTTTTTCCCCACAACCCACATTGTCACTCATTATCACTACGGGTGCTCTAAGGAATAAAGAAGAAGGACGAGGGTTTAGGGTGGGGTCGGCCCAACATAATAAATACATTGTTTTTTTTTTTTTTTTTTTTTTTTTAATAATTTCCAACAGTATCAATTGAAAGAAAAAGAAAAAGAAAAAGAAATAATGACGGTAACATTATCGGGTTTTTTATTTTTGAAAAAGAAAAGGAAATATTTAACTTCTTTTTTAAAATACATTTTTTACTCCCAAACATCCTATATATGCGCACAGCTATCACAAATTTTTACACACCTTTCCTTTCAAATATCACTGATTTCATTCAACACACAAGTAGAGAAATGAATCAATTGTAAAATCCCAATATCGAAGATTTTTATGCAGTTATTGATTGTTACAATTCTATTGAGCAACTATTGATTGTTACAATTCTATTGAGCAACACGTTATTCTTGATTGGTTAATAAAATGAAGAAAGTGTGTCTAAAAGTTCACGTTCAAAAATAAGTAGAAGACGATTAAATAGAGTGTGACATTCGCGAATTTCGAAGTATAATTCTATCGTCACGTATTCGTTTTATTTATTATGTTTATGCATGATCCTATTGTATTCCTTTTTATGTTTTATCGCATTCGTATTTTATGAGTATTGTATTCGTATTTCTCGTATTTTATGGGTATCGTATTTGTATTTTATGCGTATTTGTGTTTATCGGGTATATAGTATGTGATTCGAATCTTTATGTCGGGAACGTATAGTCTTAAGTGCCTTTAGTATAAGTCTAGTATGCTCTTATGATAAGTTTAGGGGAATTATGCCTTGATTATATGATTAAGATTAACGTTTAAAAATATTTCATTTTTAGTCCTTTCGGAAATTTTATTACAAAACTAGTCCTACGCGAGAAATTTTATTACAATTTTAGTCCTTTTCAGATTTTTATTACAAAAATCGTCCCTCACCTAACTTTGTCTTATCTAGATCTGAATATTTTGTCATTTTCCTCATTTTCACCTACACTCTCTCTCTCTCTTTCTCTCTCTAAAAACACATACAAACCTCCACCTTCTCTCTAACTTTTCCGGCGATCCAACCGTCGAAATTCAAATCCGAGACCGGATTATTGATCACCATCATCATCTTCATCTATCCTCCAAGTTTCATTACGATCGGGTAAGTATTTCTCCATTTTGGTTCTAAACTTTGTTATTTTGATTCAAACCCGAAAATACCACTTTCCACCATCAAAACTCAAATTTTATTTAAGATTATTGTTCCTAAACATATTCTGGACATAGGGTTTCATTTATGGATCATTTGGACACCTAAAACACTCAGAAATCTCATTTCGAATGTAATTTTTCGTAAAAACCCATTTGCGTCACGTAACTGTGTTACGTTCACGTAACTAAGACCATTGGTCTTAGTTACGTTCACGTAACTAAGACCATTGGTCTTAGTCACGTAACTCGACTATTACGCACGTAACTGATCAGAAAACAATTACACTCACGTAATTAACACTTCCCCTCACGAAATTAGAGTTACGTGACCCCCAAGTCACGTAACTGTAGTTCTGGTCACGAAATTGTTGAAATATTTACATATCTAGTCCTTTTGACGCGTAATTGTTCACGTAATTAGTCCTTTTGTCACGTAATTAGTCCCTTATGCACGTAATTGCCTTCTAATTCACGTAATTGAAGTCTAAGTCACGTAAGTGACTTGAAAGTCACGTAATAGACTTGCTCATCACGTAACTTCCACAGTTACGTGATTGGTCCCTGAAATTCATAATTTATCACGTAATTGGTCCTTTTCACGTAAGTCTTCACAAATTAAACCATATGCACGTAATTATGGCTTCATATTCACGTAATTGGTTCCCTAAGTCACGTAAGTGACTTGGATGTCACGTAATTCCCTTGCTGAACACGTAACTATGGTCCTTATGTTCCGTAACTTCTTGTTTTGTCCCGTAACTCTTGTATAACACGTAACTTGATACTTACGTGACTTGTAGTGCACGTAAGTATGAAAATCACGTATCTAGTCTGTTGACTTTCCGAAACACTCGTTATTCCGTTATATTGATATTCCTTTCGGTTATTTTAAAACCCGTATAAAACGTTAATCATTAAGGCATAACCCTACTAGACTTAGAGATACTTAGACATGTTTTATTTACGTGATGTATAGGGCACTTAGACGTTGAAGCTTGACGGTATTGTAGTATTTCCCGACATATAAAGATTTGGATTGCTTTGCTATCAGTGAGTTATTCGTTGCCCTTTTTACTTCTTTTACATTTTTGGGCATGATTAGCGTTAAACAGATATATTTTTATGGTATGTATGTATTATGTCTATGTATTATGGTATGTATTTTGGATATGGATGCCTTAGGTTAGCATTACCCAACTCGTTCCGCCTTTGTGGTAGAACGAGGCCCCGTATACACACCTGTTAGCTTTTGCCGTCGGAAGTATATATAGCGCTATATGGGTCTAACAAACCCTCATCCTAATACGTTATTATGATAAGGGAGGAGCCCTGTCCGTGTTAGTGATGTTATGACCGAGTATTATTATCGAGGACAACCTAGCGTAATGCACTAGGTGGGGTTAGTTGCCATTATTATTGTTGAGGATCAGGTGTATCGTATTTACCAAAGGCTATTATTATTCTATCCAGTATGGTATTATTTATGAACGGAGTATGGTATCATTTCCGAACTGAGTATGGTATTATTTTATGAACCGAGTCTGGTATTATTTTATGAACTAAGTATGGTATTTTTATGAAATGATTATGGTATTTTATGTACAAGTATGAGTATTTTATCAAAAGGTTTCGTATACTTCACGTATATTTCAAAACATCATTTTCAAATGACTTATCTTCAAACCGTATCACTTTTGGGTCAAAAGCTATTGAAAACCTTTTTTTACTATTATGTTTTCAACTACTATTGCGAATAATTCACCAACTTTATGTTGACGTCGTATTTTAACGCTTTTCAGGGATTTGAGGTTACACCTTTTTGTTGCTATGCTTTTGGCTACGTGGATCTTTTGCGTGGATTTATTTTGCTGTATTTAATTCCTTAGTATCCCAACGCTGTAGCCGTATTTTGATATTATTCGGATGATTGTATTAAGTATTCCCTTTCAAACTCTCTTAACTATGTTGATGATGTATTGTTTACTTATGTTATGTAACCTTGAATCTCTGATACCGTATACACTGCGCACCTCGGTTCCGCCATTTCTATGCGGGGTGTGACATAGAGATCGTATCGACACTAGCAAATCATTATGGCAATACTACTTTTCTGATACACAACATTCCTGGAAGATTGCCTTCAAAGAAGATATTGGATGAATAAGTCATCGTTTCAACGTATATGTGAAGGTATAACGTTTTTCTCTCAAAAAACTCTACCCTCGTATTTTAAATTTCATCAAAGACTTTATTTTACGGGTACAATTGACTTTAACGTCGTACATAAGGGCACTTCCATCTTATGTCAAATGACATACGGATGTGCACCTTACGCGTTTGATATATACTTACACATTGGTCAACAAACATAATATGATTGCTTGGACAACTTTTGTAAATTTTTATTTTATCTATACTTGACTTAGTGTTTAAGAAAACCAACACTTCATGATGTCCAACGATTACATGCTAAGCATGAAGAACTACATGGTTTTCGTGGAATGCTTGGAAGGATCGATTATATGCATTGACATTGAAAAAATATCCAGTAACATGAAAAAGTCAATAAACACGAGGCAACAACGGCCATCCAACAACCATGCTCGAAATGGGGGTTTTTGTACGATGTGTGGATTTGGCGAGCTTATTTAGTCCCGCAGGTTCAAATAACGATGTGTAGAAGCATGTACACTTCATGAGGTTTTACCCAATATGGTAATTGAAGACATCGGACACGCAATAAATCCACGTGAGGAAGGCTAACTCGGAAACTCGAAATATATTCTAGAACGTTCGTGGTCGGAGAGGGTCGCAAATTTTGATCGTATAGGCAAAGAATTACGTAATTCGAGAACATATCATTCACTAGGAAATAATCTTATCGAACAAATTTCCCAACAAATTAACGTGTTTGAATTAATTAAGGTACTCGTTTTTAATTTTAAATGTATTGGTTATATGTTTTTCATTAATAAATGAATTTTATTTTATTTTTAATTAATAAATATTATTTGAGTATAAATCTCTCTTATTTTTATGTGTTTTTTTTACATGTCGGTTAAGAAATGAAATATTAACTTAGCAGATGAGTAATAAAAAAGCTATCTTAGGTATGTGATGGTATAAATATGTTATGCATATTTTGTATCGGTATTTATCTAATCAGATTGTCAAACAACATGCAGCGGAAGCAACTTAGAATCAAACACATAAACAATATTAACTAAGTAAATGATTGTACATTTGTTGTTGATTTACCTCGTTTAGGATTTATAGTGAAATCTTTCTACAGGCTTGTACACGACACCTTCTTTAGCAACAGACTTGTATGCTAATACACGTTTACAATCGTCACAACTCTTGTCTGGTTTGTTTGCTTAAACCGTAACCTTGTGCACGAACTCAACTGGAACCGAAACCCCTTTTGGGTTTGCAGTCGATCGACTAAGGAAACAAGGAAGAAATCAATTAGGCTTATCAAGCCTAATCGATTTGTATGGTGAAGGAAAAATAAGCAACTTGGTGTTCCTTATATAGTCAAACAATGTCTTGGAGAATAAGTTATACTTTAATTAGGAAACAACAATAATTACATAATATATCCTCCTATTTATTAATTATTACAATTAACCATTAATTAATTAATATTTAATAAACGTATATTGGTGTCTAAATATGAATGTATGCAACCCTTTTGATTTATAGACACACGTGTTCAAATACAAACATTTTGGTCCGCTGGTCGAATCAATCAAAGGAGTCTGCTACTTGGGAGATATATGATGATTTACTTCAGCAATTTCCTATAATTTAGAGCATCTTTGGGAACAAAAATGTTAAGGGAGATGGATTGTTACACCAGGAAGCTAGGCACATGCACAACACGGGATCAAGAGACACGGGAGCTGCACGATGGGACGTTAACCACATGATTAGTTTAGGCAGTAAAAGTGGTTAAGACTCGATAGCTTTTGTTGTTATAAACTTGCAAAACGATGAGAGTTAGTTAGCTAATCAAATTGTTGATTTAAATTCACTTGTAACTACGTTCTGCCATTCATCATGTAAAAAGCTTGATTCCTTGAATAAAACTTGTCCAATTGTCCCTAAGTCACTGCATTCTTAATCCGATTAAAAATTGAGTACTAAGTGATGATTTCTTATCCAATTTCGACCTCTCAATAATTAAAACAAAAAAAACTTTTGATACAACTAGAAAAAAAATATATAAAAAGAATGCTCGTGCTAACCTCCTACTTGTCATTTCGAAACTTAAATAATATGAATGCGAAAATGAAAATACATAGTTCCTTCTTTACAGCAAAAAAGATGGTTAGCGAATGCTGAAGCTGAGTTTGCTACAGATAAAGAATGTTTAGCAAGCAGTGGGTTTCTGTTGTTGCTCATGGCACAAATTTGCTTTATCACGTAGCTCTTGGAACGCCCTCATCGTCTCAACATCAAATCCTCCAGCAAACTATAACAAATAGCCAATTTGAAACATCAAAAATACTGGCTTCTCGAATCAAAGATGGATTAAAAGACACAATTTTTACCTGATGTACACGAAACGCAAATCGTACACCTTGAACTATCAACTCTTCTTCTTCTGGACCACCACCAACCGTTTCGAGTTCTGCAGATACTCGTCTCATGTACTTCATAGCTAACTTAACCGATGCAAGTTTGATCTATACAAGCATTCAAATCATTGTTACTTCTCATCCATTTGTTTCAAAACAAAAGGACATAGTAGCAACAACATGAGTAAGGTAATCAAAATTCAAACGAAAGAGTCCAGAAAACTACATGGTAGGCCCTTTTACCCGACTAAAATCAAAAACTTGTAATAGTGAACAAATGATCAAACATTGGTACATAGCTGATTCACAGAATATGACCAAGAAACACGATACGGGTTTGCGAAATTAGTAAAAGGACATCTTTTTACAAAAACATTTCCCTTGGATTTTTACAAACATTTTTTCCCATTTTAGAATATTTGAACCAAATATATGTGGCAAAAAGTGATTGGAAATGTTAAAAAAGAAATCTAACTGTGACAACTAAAAATCTTGGGTTTGATAAAAGGCCAACAGCTTTTCAAAAGAATCAAAACACCCAAAATCCAAAGCAATGTACAATCTTTAAAGCATGGTGTACAAGTAACTAAACATATACATTTCCAATAGTATGGTGGGGTTTCAACTATCACATGTGAGATGCAGAAGGGTAGGGGACCTGAGAGAAATCTTTGGAACCCTTTTGTCATTTTGTAACAAAACCAATATTCTTATTTATTTCTTATTTCTAATGCCTTATTTGGTACTCATGTTTGGAACTAAACACATAAATGCACACATTTAGGGACCACTAACACCTACATTATTTATTGAGCGAATTACCAAAATATCACCTATCACTTACAATTTACAAAAATAATCATCTAATTCACGACGGATTTCTCGCGACATTTTTTCGTCGCGAATGTACACATATTTTTAATCAGACCAATAAAAATTCGACACGTTGTCGCGACACTATTCATTTCTCGCGTCAATATTCATTTTTCGGACGACGTGTCTGATTTTTATTGGTTTGATTTTGTTTTATGTATTTCTCGCGACGATAAATTGTCGCGAGAAATTCGTCGCGAACCAAGTGATTATTTTAATAAAGTGTAAGTGATAGGTGATTATTCTGGTGATTAATTCTTATTTATTTAGCTCATATTTATTAAAAATGTTTTTTTAACTCATATTACTAGAGTAAAATAAGGGAGATCATTTGATTAATTTCAAACAACGTCGTCGCAAACTTTTTCTAAGTCTTGAATAATCCGTATCAAAAGTGATGCCATCGACATTAGCTATAACTTTGAATAGAAAGGTTACGCTCGTATTTTCATCTCTATTTTGGCAAAGTTCGTGAAGAATAGTCTTGTACATTTTTATTTTTTCTTATGTGTTTATGATTCTTTTAAAGATAGAAAAAATGTTTTCAAAGCGGGAATTGGTATACTCTTACTCTATCCGTAATCATTCATCTCTAATAAAAGAAACCCAAACACAAAAGAAGAACAAACAACGAACAAGGTTAGGTTTCATGAACTTTAACAAAGAAAGTGTCCGGGAAAGTCAACTTATCCCTTTGACAAAATAGGTACACAAAAAACATTAATTTGTGTCCAAAGGTAGAGCGAATGTCAATACCATCATTTATCATTCTAGAGCGAGACTTGAAAATTTGGCATGCACGAATGTGCGGGAAAAGGCGCTATACCTACTCTTTTTCCGCTTGCGGGGATGTGAGGGAAAAGGCTTTCTGCTCTCATTACGTTTAGTCACCAAAGTAATGCATTCAATCTTATAAACGTTTTATTCATATATTTGATTTATTATTATAGAATTTTTGTGTTTGTGATCATAATTAAAGCCAACTAAGATAGAAAGATTACCTGAGCAACAAATCCTGTTTCTTGCATCCAACCCATTGGAATGTGAAATACTTTGTATCGCGTTGAAGCTGATTCTCTCATTCTTGATAAATTATACACTCCATGCTCCAATCTATTTCCAAACAATAATCAGTATGATAAAAGCTTTTCAAAACAAAGTAAATGGTTTAACAAATAAAGAAAAAGATTTCATACTTCTCAAATAATCCTTGCATTTTCTTGAGAGCTGGAGCAGAATGTTGACGAGGATCATCACGAAATGACGACACCTCTGATTCAAGCTTCTTTAGATCACAATAACCAAATGCAGCTTCTCTTAATGCATCGGCTTTATGCTCTGGCCATTTAAAATGTTTAAGAACTGCCCTCTCATCAACCTAAAGTCATTTAAAAACGAACAGTATTACATACATTATAAATTACTTTGATTCGGATTTCGGGTAAGAGAAAAAATTAAGCATTTACCAGGTAAGAAAGTTCATCATCAAGCCATTTAACAAAAGGCACAACATCCTCAATATTTGTAAATGATGCATTTTCTACTTCTTTAATCAAAAATCTTATAAAATCACCTTGTGTTTCAACGTCTGTCTTTATCTACATATCACCACAAAAACAAACTCAAACGGTTAAAAATACAAATTATGTAGTATCTTTCAATGCACATATTTTTATTTTTTTTTGTTTTGAACGGCAAATGTTAGTGATTCGGGGTCACAGTGTCATCCAATTGACAAACACTCGAACCCAAGACCTCCGAGGGATAAACAACCTCGTACCGATACTTTCGAGTCACATATTACAAGTCATGAAAAACATTATTACTAAAGATTTGACCATTAAATTTTGTATCTTTGAATTAAAATATACATTAAAAAGGCTTAAAGTCCAACACTCTAAAAAAAAGATTGTTAAAATGTCGAAAATGCCCCTATTATGATTTTTTAAAATCTTAAAACAGTGTTTTGTCTTGTAAACGTAACATCAAACATTTATTACAAAAAAATGTTCGTTGAGTAAAAGGGCAAAATAGTAATTAACCAGATATTCTACACTATGCTACTTACAGCGAGCAAATGCGTGGACCGGTTCTCGATTTCTCCGATCATATCCCGTGGATTCGTCGTCGACGGCACATCCGCCGACGAAGCTCCGGTACATGAATCCCGGCGATTCTCTCTCCGCATGAGGGAATGATAAAACTCAACTACTTCCGGTACTTTTCTCACCTTCGCCGGTAACGGCTTTATTCCTTTGGGAGGAGGTGGCGGCGGAGGTGGACCACCTGTGGTTCTAGGTGGTGGTGGTGGCGGTGGAGGTGCTGCTATCGATCGTGTAGGTGGAGGCGGCGGTGGAACTGGTGGTTGTTTCTCCGTTTCCGGTGATGAAGTGGAAGGACGTGGAGGTGGTTTTGGTACTCTTGGCAGTCTTGAACGAATCGAAATAAGAGAACACGAAGAGTCGGACGAAGACGAAGACGACATATCTAATGAATCACATCTAGATAGTCTTGGTAAATTGTCAATTTCCATTAGAATCGATTCTTTCGAGCTCGACTCGGTGTAACATGTCCCAGGATTAGATGACGAAACAATATTTGTTATTGTATGGCCACGTTTTAAGTTTTTAATCATACTAGATTTCCCCGAAATATCCATCAACTGTTGAAACCTTTGTGAAGCAGATGTTTCTTTGAATTTGATTTCAAACTCTTGTTTCTGCTGACTTAATTTCAAATGCAGCATTTCAACGTCTTGTCTTAACCTCTCGTTTTCTGTTTCCAGACACTCTATTTTGTTCAACGATTTCAGAATCTCCGCATCTTTTCTACAGATCTCGTTTTCGAGAACGGGTAGAATAGCTACTGATTCCTTTAGTAGCTTTTGCTCTAGTAGTTCTGTTCGTAACCGCGACTCGCGTTCTCTGAGTTCCTCGACTAAATGTAACAGCTCGTTCACGTCTGGTGGGCGTGGCTGAACCTGAGCTGATGAACGAGGGAAATATACACCGAAAGAGCGTGAAAACATTGCTCCTTTTTGTGGGACTTTCCCAGCACCAGCAGCGGAGGCATTAGATGGAGACGGAGACGGAGACTGACTATTTTGTGTTTGTTGCGGGTAATGGTGGTGAATATTGGTGGCTGTTTTGGGTGATTTTTGTAAACCGATTGCTTGTTTGACTTTTCCGGCGACCATGATGATGGTATTAATTAGGTGGTGTTGTTGGATGGGTTATCCGTTCATTATGGTTCGCCACAGAAGTCGTTGTTAGAGTTACCTGTGAGGCCGAGTGTGTGTGAGAGAGAGAGGTTTGTGTTTGGAAAGAAACAAAAGAGAGAAAATAAAAGTAAAGTAAAAAAGAGGAGGGGCACGAAATACGAGGAACGGTCTTCTGTGGTTTTATTGAGTTTGAAATATTTTGGGGTAAATTGAATTCAATTAAGGAAAGGGGTTACTTGACATTACTACGCGCCACACAGAGTTTAAATTCTCACCTCTTACAATTTATTACTCCGTCTAATTTAAACCTTTTTTTTTTTTACTTTCCTTTGTCTAAACTGTTACATTTTTAATAAAGAATTAAATATACAAAATGTTTCTACTATAAATGTGCTTTTCGTTTTGAAAATATCAAAATTTGATCAAACCTCAAACACAACTAATACTAGTGTTCAACAGGCACGAAACCGGTAGAAAACTGGACCGGACTGTCAAGAAATGATGGGCTATGGATTGGACCTTTTTTTCTAGTTCGTTTCGGTCTGGTTCTTAGACGGTTTATCAGTTTTTTTATTCTTTTCGATTTTAATATTTCAAGCAATACACAACATAATAATAAAAATGGTTATGTAATTCGAAAAAGCATAGTGATTCATAATGATCGGCATAAAAGAGGACCCTACACACATACAAACATTTTTTTATGTAAGGGTGTCAAAAAAATCTGAACCCCACTAACCCGACCCGACCGAACCCGAATAAGCTTAATAGGGTCGGGTTTATTCGGGTCTATGTATGCTATTCGGGTTAAACGGGTTGACCCGATGTTACCCGAGTCTTATTTGGGTTGGGTCCAAAGGAAATTTTTTTGTGTTAATCGGGTTCGGGTTAAACCCGAATAACCCGAATTAGTCTAATAATTTTTTATTTTTTTTTTGAGTTGTACTTTGAAGTCACTATGTTATGTTCAGTAAGTCATCTTTTATAACCTACGTATCTTTTAGTAAGCTCGAGTTTATGTGTCGTTCATCTTTAAAATTAACTTATTAAAAACAAATATATTTAAATTAGAAACTTTTTTTCTTGCACGATTTATTTGCTAATGTATTTCTTATTTTCCTAATGCAATTGTCTTTATAATTTATGTATTCAATTCTTTTAACATTTCAAAACTCGATAAACTTTAACACTACAAAAAAGAATTTAATTGCTTAAAATTTTCTGTAATTTGCTTTATTTCTATATTAACTTTTTTTTAACTGCTATCAACAATTCACATAATTTAATCGACCAAATTTACAAATTACATTCATTTTTATTTTGTTTGATATTTGTTGTCAAGCATAACACTAGAATATGGAGTCTTTTTATAAGCCTAAAAAGTAACAAATTATAGTTATCTTGTTGTTAAAAACACTAATAAGATGGTCTATATTTTATGTGTTGTTTTTCTTACTTAGACCTGAACCCGATAACCCGATCTCTTATTAGGTTCGGGTTAGGGTCAATCCCAAAAGTTTAAAAACCCGATTAAGCTTATTATGATCGGATCAACCTGATTAACCCCTAGTTCTATGCCATTTAACATATAACTTTATCTTCTTTATTTTTTGGTAAAAACATTGTGTTTTTGTTTGAGTTTATATTAATTTTATATAATATATAGTTACATCGTAATGACCGAGTATAAAAGAGGACTTTAATAGTACAAGAAAATTGTGATTACAGGAACAACATTACGTGGTCGCTACTATACATGTGAAAATTTCTTCAAGATGCATATAAGTTAAAAGAGTTATCTCTTTTTACAGATTAACCGTTTGATTTAATACGGGCTATAAAAACTTTGAGTCCATCCTTTTTTACTAGAAATTTTCCATTGAAAAAATATTAATTTAAGTGCGAAAGAGGCAAGGTCAAAAATCTAAACAAAAGTTATATAATTTTCGGTTCAACTGTCGATTTGGACATGGATCGAACCGGAATATTTTTTGCATATTTTTAAAACCGAGAACTAGACCACCATAGTCGGTTCAGGCTCGGTTCCAGTCTACACTCGGTCGATTTTTCGGTCCTAGTCGATTTTCGATTTTTTTGATAACCCCTATAACTAATACAATTAATTTTGGGTAAAGGTTATATATAGGCAACCTAATTACCATTTTATTTCAGGCATATAATGTAGCATACTATTGATACTATTATATGTATACATTAAGCTTTTATCTTTTGTTCAAATGTGTGAATAACGATCAAATCTCAGTGTCTCTATCTCTACTATATTATAATGCATTTGGCTTTTTTAACTTTTAAGAGTTTAAGAACTTTGACTTTTAAGAGTTTTGTTTTAAGTAATACAAGTTATATAACACACAATACAACACATAAAACACAAGATACAATACTTAAAACACAAGATACAATACACAATGCACCACCAAACACACTACACACAAACAAAACTCTCAAAACACACACATAACAAACACATAACACACAACACACACTCAAAACTCTCTCTCTCTAGCTGCCGGAACCCTAGCCGCCGTTGAACCCCCTCTTTGAGGGTTTGGATCTTCGTGGTTTGGATCTTGAGCCTCCGGTCCCTTTCTTTGGGTGGACGGTCCCTTTCCCGATTAATCTTGATCTTGTTTGGTGGTTTTCATGGCGGTTTAGAGGGTTTGTTGTTTGGTGGTTTTCATGTCGGAGCCCTAGCAGCCACCGGAGCCCTAGCCGACGCCGGAACCCTAGCCGCCGTTGAACCCCCTCTTTGAGGGTTTGGATCTTCGTGGTTTGGATCTTGAGTCGTCGGTCCCTTTCTTTGGGTGGACGGTCCCTTTCTCGATTAATTTTCATCGTGTTTGGTGGTTTTCATGGCGGTTTAGAGGGTTTGTTGTTTGGTGGTTTTCATGCCGGTTTGGTGGTTTCGTTGGCAGTTTTCTTTCGTTTGACTCCCGTGGAAATCAGTTACAAAATGATTGAAAGAAAGGTAAATTTTATTTTCATTTGTTGTTTTAATTTTTATATCTTCTCAGAAAATTAAACCTTTCTTTGTTTTTTTAATTTTTCATGGTGGAGCTGTTCTTGAGCTGTTCTTGAGCGTTGTTGTTGGATATGTTTGTTCGGTTTGTTTTGTGGCTCGGTTTGTGGCTCTTTGCCCGGATCTGTTAGGAGCTGTTCTTGAGTTGTTCTTGAGCGTTGTTGCTAGATCTGTTTGTGGCTCGGTTTGTTTTGCGGCTCGGTTTGTGGCTCTTTGCCCGGATCTGTTTGTGGCTCGGTTTGTTTTGTGGCTTCGTTTAGATATGTGGGCTGCTTTGATCGTGCCTCGGTATGTTTACTTTAATATTGGTTTATTATTGCCTATTAAGGATCTTATTATTACGAGGCATTTATGCCGATGAATTGATAGCATTATAAGGCCAATGATTATATTAAAAATATGAGGTCGGAGATTGAATTAAGTTATTTAAAATCTGTTTGTGGCTCGGTTTTTTTGTGGCTTCGTTTAGATATGTGCATATGGTTGCTTTGATCGTGCCTCGGTATGTTTACTTTTATCTTGGTTTATTATTGCCTATTAAGAGGCTTATTATTACGAGGCATTTTATGCCGATGAATTGATAGCATTATGAGGCCAATGATTATATTAAAAATATGAGGTCGGTGATTGAATTAAGTTATTTAAAATCTGTTTGTGGCTCGGTTTGTTTTGTGGCTTCGTTTAGATATCTGTTTGTGGCTCGGTTTGTTATGCTGCATATGGCTGCTTTGATCGTGCCTCGGTATGTTTACTTTTATCTTGGTTTATTATTGCCTATTAAGGGGCTTATTATTACGAGACATTTATGCCGATGAATTGATAGCATTATGAGGCCATGATTATATTAAAAATATGAGGTCGGTGATTGAATTAAGTTATTTAAAATCTGTTTGTGGCTCGGTTTGTTTTGTGGCTTTGTTTAGATATGTGCATATGGCTGCTTTGATATCTATTTGTGGCTCGGTTTGTTTTGTGGCGTCGTTTAGATCTCTGTTTGTGGCTCGGTTTGTTATGCTACATATGGTTGCTCTTATCGTGCCTCGGTATGTTTACTTTTATCTTGGTTTAATATTGCCTATATGGGGCTTATTATTACGAGGCATTTATGCCGATGAATTGATAACATTATGAGGCCAATGATTATATTAAAAATATGAAGTCGGTGATTGAATTAAGTTATTTAAAATCTGTGAGGCAATGATGATATCGTGGGGTTTTTTTGAGCAATATGATCATATAAAATTTATAACGGCTTAGCAACTGTTTGATGGCATCAATTAAATGCAACTACATGTAGCAGCCATTTTTAACGATTCTGAGCCAAACGCCAAATTTATTATGACGTTTTGTTAATTGTACGTTAGATCTCGGTGGTTGTCTGGTTTATTGTTTATTTGGTATGTTTCTTGGTTCTTTTATACATTTGTATGTTATTTTTAAATTATTTTCGATAGGTTTCAATCTAATCTCGGTTGTTGTTGGTTGTGTTTTTTAGGTGGTGTTTGGTGGCTGCCATTGTGCATTTGGTATTTTCCATGATGATTATGATACAATATGAAGTTGGTTGTTTATCGGTTTATTGGTTGCCATTGTGCATTTGGTTTGTGTTTGCATTTTGATATGATCTTTGTGATTGTTGTTAGCTGATTATGATATAATATCGGGCTGTGATGATTTGGTTGATTTGTTTTGATCATTATGACGAACATACATGTTTTGTTATTCGCATGACAACTATGAGATGACATATTTTATATGCAACTCGGTTTTGCAGCCATAATTGAACAAATATGAGCAAAGTTAAATTTTGTTAATAAGATTGTTAGAGTAATATAAAAGTAGATTGTAATTGTAGTTGTATTGGTTAGTAAAGTAGAAATCCTTTTATAAATCATTTTTTTTTGTTTCGATCATGTTTATATTGCTTTTATGTTGTAATATTTATGT
The DNA here is from genome assembly GCA_910822075.1 of Senecio squalidus. NCBI lineage: Eukaryota > Viridiplantae > Streptophyta > Magnoliopsida > Asterales > Asteraceae > Senecio > Senecio squalidus. The sequence goes on along the minus strand of CAJVGC010000060.1, from coordinate 39,365,888 downwards.
TTTTCTCAAACAATGAGTGTTTACTTCTGTCACACCCCGTTCAGGCGGAAACCCGAGGTGTATAGTATAATAGGTATCAGAAGACCAAGTATTGCATCGAATAAATACTACAACAATAAGTTTACATTTAATGAAAGTTAGGAGTTACAAACAATACAAATAAATCAACATAAGTTTGTGGCCTAATTAGAAACTAACTACTTCTAGCTAAGTCTCTTCGAAAGTCCACACGAAATCCAAGGAAATTAGTAACTCCATAATCGATGCAAAACTCAACCTCCTGAAAAACGTTAAAAATACGACGTCAACATAAAGTTGGTTGGTTATTCGCATTTTTATAAAAACATAATATTTTTGAAGGTTTTGACCCATAAGAAATATGTTTGAAAAGACCAATAGTAAAAATAAATAATATCTTAAATTATAAGCAAAGTACGATATATGCAAACCTTAACACCTGATCCTTACATATAAAGGCAACATTAATCCTCAACCTTAGTGTGTCAAACTAAGGTAGTACAAGAAAATTAAGCAGTCATAACATCCGCTCACAAACGTGAGTGATGAGGGTTCGTAAACCCCATATAGATCTATATATACGCACCGATGGCTCAACTAGAGTTAACAAGTGTTTAATCGAGGGCCTTATACTACCACCAAGGCCATATAAGTAAACGCAACACTAAATCTAAAGGCATCATAATCTATACATGCATAATCAAGATATAATTAAGTTTAAGAATACGCTAGTCATGCCCAAGTGTAAAAAGCGGTAAAAAGGGGCAACGAATAACTCACGAATCAGCGATAAGTATGTCGGGTAGACACAAACAGGAGAATAATGCTCCACCGCCTAAGTGCCCTAGCATAAAGACATAAAAGTCTAAGTATCTCTATAACGTAGTAGGTTTAGCCTTATATGATTAACGTTGTATTAGATTATATATTAAAATTTAGAAATGTTCGAACAAATAAGATATCGAGTTAAAGTCGTCGAATAAAATAGCGATAGTTCGTGTCAAAGTGACGAATAAAAGATATTCGATATTTCGAGTCAATAATGACTACTAGAAGATATCGGTCGTTTAAGTTTATAAAGACGATTAGAAAAGAATGATATTCCGAGCCGAAAATGACTAACAGGAATATCGGTTGAAAGGAATATTAGGTTTAGTCAAAGTCAACCAAAGTCAACATCATAAGATAGTTGACCTGGTCAAAGTCAACGAAAGTCAACCTTTTTTAAAGGAAGTCAAAGTCAACAAAAGTCAACAAAAGTCAACCTTTTTTAAAAGGAAGTCAAAGTCAACAAAAGTCAACATTTGACATTTCGAATATTTTAAATAAATTATTGGAATATTTGAGTAAAAATAGTTTGGAAATAGGTTTATAAAAGCTTGTTAAAAGATTAAGTTTAAAATCAAGGATTTCGATTGTTTTCAAAAGATAAACGTTTTAAACGAAAATACGGACGTTTTGCGAGTATAATAGTAATATGTATGATGTTTAAGATTGCGATTATGTTTTGAGTCCAAAACATATATTTGTCAGTGTATAATACTTTGCATATGCTAATATAGGTTTATGTATACTTATTTTTGTCCGAAATACGCAAAAACGACGAAACAGCAGCTAGTGCGACGCACTGGTAAGTCAGTGCGTCGCACTAGCCTTGTGACCAGCCCGGTGCGTCGCACCAGAGGACCAGTGGCCAAAAATCAGTTTTTCGTTTTAAGCGTTTTAGTAATGGTAGGTTAGTTTAAGTCTTAAGTGAATATTTCCAGGTTGTTGTTTGAAGTTATTCTGTCTATTAGCCCATATATTAACTTAGGTAAATTATATATATTTATACATATAGTAATTTATAAGATTTTAACAAGATTTTAGTCAATTTACCATAAGTGTTCATAGTTTAGATTTACATATGATACTTAGATTAAAAGTCCACTATGTTCAAAAATGTGTTGGAACATTTTCGATAAAGAATTTACTAATATTTCTATATGACATTATCCGGTTTTTACATAAGTTTAAATATGACATTTTAGTTTAGTTTTGCTAATACCCTATTAACATGGGAATTAAACACTTTTATACCAACTTTTAGGTTTTTAATCATTTTAATCGTTTTAGTCATTTTAACCATATTTTTATATAAATCTTTAGGTGAGAAAGATTAAGAACAAAGCGAAAATGGAAAGGAAAGATTAAGGATTTGTAGGAAGTACCGAAGACCTCCGCAAAAATCTTCAATCTTGAAGCTTTCCCGGAATGAACTCCAAAGTGGTAAAGTGAAGAATCAAACTCCAAACAAGGAAACAACCACTTGTTAGGAAATATGGATTTTAAAGATAGAAATTGTAAGAATAAGTGTTTAGAAAGGATGAGTTACTTACCAAATCTTCAAGAGTTGAAAACTTTCAAAGTCAAGAATAACAAAAGAAGGAAAAGTGAAGATATGGAGGATGGATCCCTTGCAAAAACATTAGGGTTATGTTAGAACTCTCTTATGTAATAGAGAAGGGAATTAAGATAGAAAAAGATGGAATCTGAAATGGAAACACTTACCAAATGATGTATGAACCAAGAGAAGTCTTTGGATGATATTTCCTAACACAAATACCACGTTTGAATGTGGTTTATGTCTCAACAAATTTCCGGAAATTGAATGAAACTTAAGAGAGTTTGTGCTAGAGAGAGATACAAAGAATGAAGAAAGTGATTGAAAATGGTTTAAGGTTGAAGAATGGAATGAGAGATGATATGAATTGGTCAAGGATCCACAATTCACTCATCTCACACCATTTTGGGAAGGTTTTGGGCAGAAATCACGTGATTGCATGTGGGGTGTGATTTCAATGAGCAAAAAGTAGTTTTGTCTTAGTCTGACCTGGGATCCAGTCCGTCGCACCGGGTACTTGGTGCGTCGCACTGACCGCTCAATCAGACCAGTTAGTTTGTCCGTTAAAAGGACTGAATTTGTAACAGATTCCGTTAGTTCCCGTTAAAGGACTAACCTTGTAATAGATTTTTAGTTAGAGAACTAACTTTGTAATATTTTTAACGTTAATATTTATCATAAAGACGAAGGCTTAAAATACCCATAATAATCTACGATAATACTTATATTTGCTAGGCCCTTAGGTACTATAACGTTTACGTCACGAAGGACAAAACAATAATATAAATCCCGACTAAACCAATATCGCGTGAAACAAAAATAACAATAATAATAATAGGTCAAAACAAAACAAATAAAATAAACGGTAGATGACACAATTCAAAGGTGTTCCGAAATATGTGGTTGTCACAACTTCAACTTGTAATCGACTGATGAAATGTTTTTATATTTTCGGAGAAAAAAGATATCAAAAAATTGTGATTCAAAAGATAATAAACAAGAAAGTGTTATACTTAACATATGGATCACGAGACGGATTAGAAACTACTGAAAACTGTAGCCACAAAACCATTTTACGAAATTTACTTCATCGCCGCCGCCGCATAGCGCGGGCTCTCTACTAGTATTATAAAACATTTCTCTTATACTCTTAATTCCTTAAATTTTAAGTAATTAAAATTACTTATCTACCCTTTATACCATTAACAACATATAATAAACATTTAAAACATCTTATCACAATTAATGTTAGTTACTAAAATTGTAACCATATAAATTAAAAAAGAAGAAGAAAAAAAAAAGAATAGTTTAAACATATAGACTTACATGTCTTTAATTAGTACAATAACAATAACTAAAGTATTTCAATATCTATTAGTCATTTTCGTATAATAAAACTACTTTTGTGTTTTGTTAAAAACAATATTGATATATTGATTAAGTAATTTATGATTGGAATCCAAAACTCTGATGTGAGTCCATGTCATTATTATCGAGATTTATTTTTAAACAAAGTGGGACAAATTTTGGGTCAAATTCATAAACAAGTTTGATTACAAATTCTACAAAAACTAATAAAACTTGATAGAGTATGGGAAGTCGAAAGAGGTTTAACTTGATAATGATACCTAAGTTTTTTTTTGTTTTTTTTTTTCTTTTTAACTTTTTATAATAATATAAGTTAAATACAATGTTGATTAATAAGTTCAAAGATTTTGGTTTGATTGTGAAAAGATCATTTATTGTTATGAGTGTTTCTCTAATATATTTTATAATTTTTTTCTTGCACCCAATAGATGTTTTCCGAAAATTGTAAGGTTGTAGTAACTCATGTTTCTACAAATTGAGAAAACCTTTCAACAAGATAGTTTGTGAGTAACTCGACAAAAGGTTATATATATTTCAATATTAAATTCAAGATTTTCTTTTTTAATCTATTAGAGAGATAATATATGGAAATACAAATGTATTAGTGAAGTTGCAAAAAATTATTAGCGGGACAAAGTATACACCTCAAATGTTGTTTATCTAAAAGTTTTACGTGATGAATAAATTACATGTGTTTCAAAAATTAATTTTATTCTTTTAAATGAATTTTGTATTTTCACTTTTCAGTTATGATTATAATTATAATTTTAATTATTTTTCATGTTTTTTCATTTTTATGATTCTATATACTTAGTTTCCGTAATCATATTCCTTAATGTAATTTTATAAAATATACTTTTCTATCATCCGCTGCAACGTGCGGGTAATATACTAACCTACTAAGATATCTTTTGTACTTAAAAAACAAAAAAAACCCCTAAATCTACACTATCATCATCTTAATCTTAGAGATCTAAATCTCGCTTTACATATAGAATAAAATGATACAAATGTAATGAATCCAACAAACAAATGTAATTAGTACAAATGAAAATCCTAACTCCAAAGCAATTTTATCTTCAGACACAACTTCAATGGCGACAATGTATTTGTCATCTCCGGCAACGGTTTATTTCCGATCAATCCTCCAACCTAAACATCTCTAACTCACTACTAACATTATTTTTAATATTGAAGGTGTCTATAAATCTATTGTATATTATCAAATCTAGACAATAGAGTTTGATTAGGGGGTGTTTGTCTAAGCTTATTGTATGGGCTTAGGCTTATATTTTATAAGTAGCTTGACTTATCATTTATAAACTTATTAATTTTTTTTAGGTGTTTGGCTTAGCTTATTAGTTTATGATAAAACCCAATGAAGAAAAATCTTATATAAGCGACAATATTTGAGCTTATGAAATCCCCCTTAATAAGTCCATAAGCCTAAGCTCATAAGCTTAACCAAACACTTAAAAGAGCTAATCAGAATTACATAAACTAATAACCTAATAAGCCCACTTAATAAGCTAAAACAAACACCCCTTAATAATCTCTCCCTATTTACAATCTCTGTTTACAATCTCCTTATTTTCGGTTCGGTTTAGATACCCACGAGTTTTATAAAGGGAAAACCGTAACTGATCCGTAATAAATCGGGTTTTTCGGATAACGAGTTTTTCGAATATCTGTCGTTTTCGGGTTCAGTTCAAACGGATCGGCTCGATTTTACAGATAGATATTTTTTCTTTTAACACCCCTACAAAATTCTATCAACAATAACCAATTTTAAAATAACTTATAATTATATATATGTAATGGAGAGTAAAGAGCACGCGGTTGTGTGCGGGTACAAAAGGTACTTTAAATCATTGACAGGTTTTGGTAAGAGGCTTAAATAAATAATTAGCGTCAACAAACTGGATTTAATACATAGTATGCTTGGCAGGGTTTTCCAACGGTCGACTTGCTTCTTACTGCTAAATAATTTACTTTATTTCTTTATTATCTAATGATGATAAACAAAATCAGACAAAATTCGTCCACTTCAGATGGTTTTCAAGTTTCAATAATATACAAAAAAAAATAAAAAAAAATACTAATAATTTAAATTGTTAGAGCACTCGGAGTGATTATGAGCCACAATGTGGGTTGTGGAGGTTGTGGGGAAAAAGGTGATGACGTGGCAGTGAGAATGTAGATTGTGAGATTGGAGGGTTGTGGAGGTTGTGGGAGTTGTGGGACCCAGTTTAATTTTTCTTTTTTTTGTTCTTAAAAGATTTAAAATAAAAACACAATACAATTATTAAAAAAAAAATACAATACAATAATTAAAAAAAAAACACAATACAATAATTAAAAAAAAATTACAATACAATAATTAAAAAATAAAACAATACAATAATTAAAAAAAAATTACAATACAATAATTAAAAAAAGCTAACGTTGTCGATAGTTATCCGGAAGTGTCGAAATGTAGGCCACGAGATCCTCCCGGAGTGCGTGGTGTGTGGGCCTGTCTCTAATCTCTCGGTTAATCCGGATACGTTCGTTGATTCTCTCGTTAAAAGTTCTCGGAATGGGTACCGGAGGAGCATACCATTCATCGGCATCACATATCGACCGTCCGTTGTCTTCAACGATCATGTTGTGTAATATAATAGCCCCATACATAACTCTTCTAAGTTTGTTCATCTTGTAAAATCTAGCGGCATGTTTTATAATACCCCAACGACCTTGAAGAACACCGATGCATACAGTCTATGCTACCAAGCATACCCGGAAAACCGTGAACCTCATCGTGTTTTTGATATAAACGATAAACATCATCTTGTGTGGGGGCTCTTAGATAAACGCTTGTATATAGATGGATTACACATTTTAAACGATATAAACGATAAACATCATCTTCGGCGCGATCGCGGTTGATATAACGCCTTTTCTTTTTCACCGTACGCCGAGAACTTTGCGCCTCATTTTCTTCCATCTCTAAAGCTTGTACCGACATGGCTAGAACTTGTAACAATTCGTAGTCGGAAGATGACGAATCGGAAACATCGTGATCGGTTGACGAATTCGAACTCATTTTTTGTATATATGGTTTATAGGAAAATATTGAGATAGAAAGAGATTGAGAATTGGTGTGATCTTTTGGTTAAATTGTAGAGGTATTTATAGGTGAATTTGGAAAAAAAAAAAAAAAAATTAATATATATATATATATATTTAAACGGTAATAATACCGTTAGAATAAAAAAAAAAAAAAAAAAAAAAAAAAAACCTCAAAACGAGCCGTTGTTGGCACAACGGTCGCTTGACAACGATGCCACAACGAGCCATATCGGAGTCATAACGGGCGTTGTGCTCGTTGTGAGCTCCACAACGAGCCCACAACCCCCCACTCCGGGTGCTCTTAGTACATTTATGTTTTATTATTATTTCTATTTCTTTTCTAGTAAACTCACTTTTAATAAAACAAAGTACGTAGTATTGTTAATCTATTAATAAAAATTAAAATATATAATAAATGGTTAACTTATATAATAATTAATTAATAATGTGAAGAATGAATATATTACTTAAATAATCTAGTGATTAGGGTGTAGATTCTTTAAAACAAGGGTGTATGGACTATTTCCCTAAAGACTAAATTACAAATTCCTATTTTTAAAAAATATATTAAGTTTTAGGGGCATGTCTTTCCTATTTTGATTATTTTTACCATTTTGAAAGTCACACACGTTATATTATATTAACTAACGTAATGATTATGAACAAGGTTCTAAATAACGCGTCATGGCGGCGCCAAGGCGCGCCATGGCGGCGAGGCGCGGCGAGAATTTACGAAAACATGCAAGGCGTCTTTGTTAGGCGTGGCGGCAAAAAAAACGTGGTCATGGCGTCCCAAGACGCGCCTTAACGCGAGTTTTTTGTAACGCGTTATGAAAATTTAAAAAAAAAAAAAAAAAAGTTTAAAAATAGTTAAAAATGACTATAAAAATCATTTCATTGTAAATTTGTGATTATATCTTAGAATATATATATACTTAAATGTTGAAACAAACTTTTTGATAATTTATTGATATTTATATAACTTAATAATAGTAAAAATATATATAAATTTATAAAATATATTAAAAAAATTTGCAGCCTTGTCACGCTTTGAAAAACGCCATGTCTGGCCTTTTCTTGCAAAGCTTGAGGCTTACTCATGCCGCCACGCCACGCCACGCCTTACGTTATCTGTAACCTTGATTATGAATATAACTCATAATAGATTTATCCATTACAAAAGCTACAAATCTAAATGGAATTGACCTTCAATACATCTAACACCGATCACAAAACTACCTACTCATTCACAAATCTAGAACACGACTCTCGAATCACAACAAACTCATAACCATGACCATCAACCCGTTGACCTTGAAATTAAAGTCATAAACCGTGATACGGTTTCGAGTGATCAAGACTTGGTATTAATGATTGGGAATGAAGTTTACGAAGAAACTATGGCTAAAAGGGTTTGTTTGGTCACTAATATGCATTTGGAAGGACAACGAACTATAAAAAGCCATCTGACCTGCGTCGCAACAATCATACACTGCGACACATTGGAGGAAGTTAAGCATGACTGTGTCGCAGTCATGATGCACTGCGACGCAGTGAGCTCGTTTTCAGCTATTATTTGATCTAGAACCTTCCCGCTGCGACGCAATCCTAATCCATTACGGTGCAGTATCTGAATTCGGCCAAAAACTGAATTTTTATGTTTCCTTTTTCGTATTTTAGGTTTCTTTTGTTTACCCTATATATAGGGACGTATTTTTATTGTTTAGAAATCAGTTTTTAATTATTTTTCAAGGTTTTCACCTTTTCTTTGAGTTGGTGATTACAATTCGTCTTTGTTTCAAAGTTAGAACGCGTTTTCTAAACTTGAATCGTTAATAAATCAATGGGGTCTTGATTGTGTTAACACTTGTTGATTGAATTATAGGTCTAGTTCATTTAATACACTATCTTATTTAGTTTTCCGCTGCAAATTCGTATCATTAGTGGTTTCAGTGCAATAGTTGGCTCTTGATCTTGTTCGTGTTCTTCAATTTCCCATTAGAAAAAAAATAAATAAATAAATAAAAAATCAAAATCGACAAGAAAAGAAAATATGAATTTTGAAGATCCGGAGTTTTTAAGAAGTCTTCGAGATGCTTTAATCAACGTACAAGAAGGTGTTCAACGACAACCAAGACGAGGCGATCATGAATATTTCAAGGTTACCTAATTGTCGGAATTGGCGGGAGGAATAGATCCGGAAGCCTACGTTGAATAGGAAAGAAAAATCGAACGCTTGTTTGATTTCAAGGAGTTGAATGATTAAAAGCGTTGCAAATACGATATTCTTCGATTGCGAAAGAGTGCTTCATTATGGTTTGAAGGTGTTAAGAACAAAAGAGCTCGTGATGGAAGAGGGAAGATTACTTCTTGGGATTTCCTAAAAGGGAAACTTCGAAAAAGTTATGTTCCAACCTCACATCGTATAGCTACGTATCGGAAGATTGCGGAACTCAAACAAGGCAAGATGGGTGTTGGAGAATACATTGACGAATTCGAGAATTTTTCATTGATGGGAGAGATAGACGAAATTGAAGAGCAAAAGATGTCAAGATTCCTACGGGGTTTAAATTACAACACAACTAATGTTGTTGATTTGTATCCTTATGCGGATTATGATACCTTGTGTAATTTGTGTTTGAAGTTGGAAGCTCAAGGAAGAACGAAGTATGGGGGTAGCTCGAATACCGATTTTGCTAGAGTCAAGCCAGTGGGAAATATAGATTTTTTGGAAAAGTTTAGTGTTTCGGGTGGTTTTCCTAGTGGTTCCTTATAATGCTCGTACCACAAAAGCCTCTCCGTTTACTCCTAATGTACCACGGGAAAACAACTCTTCCAAAACTTGTTGTTTTAAATGTCAAGGTTTTGGACACTTTCAAAATTCTTGTCCAAACAAAGAGTTGTAATTTTAAGAGAAGCGGTAGAGATTCGAGATGAATTGTTCGAGGAGGAAATTCAAGTGGATGAAAAGGTGACATATGATGCTTATAGAGAAGAGGAAGAGGAAGAGAGGTATGAAGATCCTAACGTGGAGACAACATTGGTTCTTAGATCATTACAAACCAAAGTGGTGACTACCGATTTTCATCAAAGGGATCAATTGTTTCACACCCAGTGTCAAGTTAAAGAAAAGTGGTGTTTTTTGATTATCGAGGGAGGAAGTTGTAAGAATGTGGCATCAAGCGAGATGGTAAGTAAATTGGGGTTGGTTACTGTCACACCCCGCAAAATGGCGGAACCGAGGTGTACAATGTATACGGTATCAGAGATTCAAAGGTTACATGAACATAAGTAAGCCATACATCATCAACATAGATTAAAGAGTTTGAAAATAGAATACGTTATTACAATCATCCGAATATATCAAAATACGGCTACAGCGTTTGGGATACTAAGGAATTAAATAAAGCAAAATAAATTCCATGCAAAAGATCCACGTAGCCAAGCAAGCATAACATCAAATAGAGTAACCTCAAATCCCTGAAAAGCGTTAAAATACGACGTCAACATAAAGTTGGTGAATTATTCGCAATAATTAATAAAAACATAATAGTATAGAAGTTTTCAATAGGTTTTGACCCAAAAGTGTTATGTTTTGAAGATACGTCATTTGAAAATGAGGTTTCAAAATATACGTGAAGTATACAAAATCTTTTGATAAAATACTCATACATATACCATAAAAATACCATAATCATATCATATAATACATACTGGATAGATAACAGCTTTAGGAACATACGATACACCTGAACCTTAACAATACTGGCAACTAACCCCACCTAGTGTCTTAAGCTAGGTTGTCCTCGAAAAACATCGGTCATAACATTACTAACACGGACAGGGCGCATCCATCATCCATCGTGTTAGAAATGAGGGTTTGTTAGACCCATATAGCGCTATATATATAAACCGGCGGCTAAAAGCTAACAGGTGTGTATACGGGGCCTCGTACTACCACAAAGGCGGTACAAGTTTGGGTAAGACCATCTAAAGCATTCATATCCATAATACATACCATAATACATAATATACCATAAAAATACATTTATACGACGCTAATCATGCCCAAAATGTAAAAGCGGTAAAAAGGGCAACGAATAACTCACAGAATAGCAAAGCGATCCAAATCACAAAATGTCGGGAAATACTATAATACCGTCAAGCTCCCACGTCTAAGTGCCCTAAACATCACGTAAATAAACATGTCTAAGTATCTCTAAGTCTAGTAGGGTATGCCTTAACGATTAACGTTTTATACGGGTTTTGAAATGACCAATAGGAATATCGATTTAACGGGATTACAAGTGTTTCGGAAAGTCAGCAGACTAGATACGTGATCCTCATACTTACGTGCACTACAAGTCACGTAAGTATCAAGTTACGTGTTATGCAAGGAGTTACGGGACAAGGAAAGGAGTTACGGGCATAGTTACTTGACAAACATCCTACTTACGTGTTATACATACTTCTTACGTGATCAAGAGGGTTAAATACGTGATTAGTTACTTGCTTATGAAGGAATTACGTGATCAACACCTTACTTACGTGCGTAACAAGGCAAATACGTGTTTAGGACTAATTTCGTGAACAATTACGGACATTAGGGACTAGTTACGTGCATAAGGACCATAGTTACGTGAATGGTGAGTCAATTACGTGACTTTCAAGTCACTTACGTGACTTAGACCTCAATTACGTGAATCAGAAGCTTAGTTACTTGATCAGTTACGTGCACGTAACACAGTTACGTGACGTAACTGGGTTTTTACGAAAAATTACATTCGGGATGAGATTCAGAGTGTTTTTAAGCATCAAAATGACCCATAATCGAAACCCTATGTCCAGAATATGTTTAGGAGCAATAATCTTAAATAAAATTCGAGTTTTGACGGTGAAAGATGGTATTTTCGGTATTGAATCAAAATAACAAAGTTTAAAACAAATTTGATAGAAAACTTACCCGATCGTAACGAAATTCGGAGGATAGATAGAGGTGAATACGGTGAGTAATAATCTGGTCTCGGATTTGGATTTCCACGGTCGGATCGCCGGAAAATCTAGAGAGAAGGAAGGTGTTTGTGTGTGTTTTTAGAGAGAGAGAGAGAGAGTGGATGAGAGTGATAGAAAATGACAAAATTCTGGTTTAGAGTAGGACAAAAAAGTTGGTAGATCCATTTAGGACCATTTTTGTAATAAAAATCTGGAAGGGACTAAAATTGTAATAGAATTTCTCCCGTAGGACTTGTTTGGTAATAAATTTCCGAAAAGACTAAAAATGAAATACTTTTTAAACGTTAATCTTAATCGTATAATTAAGGCATAATTCCCCTAAACTTATCATAAGAGCATACTAGACTTATACTAAAGGCACTTAAGACTATTCGTTCCCGACATAAAGATCCGAATCACATAAAATACAAATACGATACTCAATAAATACGAGAAAATACGAATACGATAAAACATAAAAGGAATACAATAGGGTCAAAACATAAACATAAATAAATAAAACGAATACGAGACGATAGAATTATACCTAGAAATTCGCGAATGTCACAGTCTCCCCAAGTAAAAAGAAATTTCGTCCTCGAAATTATCACTTGGTACTACTTCCGGGAGAAAGGTGAGGATACTTCCGCAGAATTTCATCTTCGCGTTCCCACGTGAACTCAGCTCCAAAACGGGAATTCCAACGAACCTTGACAATCGGGATCTTACTTCGTCGCAGACGCTTAACATCACTAGCAACGATCTCGATCGGTTCTTCAACGAAATGAAGCTTATCATCAATCTGGAGTTTCTCAAGTGGAACTAATAACGTCTCGTCAGCCAGGCATTTCTTCAACTGAGATACATGAAATACATTATGTACGCTGCTCAGTTCTGCCGGCAAATCTAGTCGATACGCAGCTGGGCCGACGCGGCTAAGATCTTGAACGGACCCGTATATCTCGGACTCAGCTTGCTGCGCTTCACGAATCGGACAACCCCTTTCCATGGAGATACCTTCAATAATACCATATCCCCAACACTGAACTCAAGAGGCTTCCTGCGCTTATCAGCATACTTTTTCTGTCGATCTCTTGCAGAAATTAATCGTTCCTTGATCTTGAAGATCTTGTCAGTGGTCTCTTGTATAATCTCCGGACCAGAAATCTGACTATCTCCAATTTATGCCCAACATACAGGCGATCGACACTTGCGGCCATATAAAGCTTCAAAAGGTGCACACTTGATACTCGTGTGATAACTGTTGTTGTACGAGAACTCAATCAATGGCAAATGAACATCCCAACTACCACCAAAATCAATTGCGCAAGCTCGTAGCATATCTTCCAAGGTTTGAATAGTTCTCTCACTCTGACCATCGGTCTGAGGATGATAGGCGGTACTCATATCTAACCTTGTACCCATAGCAGTCTGGAATGTCTTCCAAAATCGTGAGGTGAAACGAGCATCACGATCGGAAATAATCGATACAGGAACTCCGTGTTTCGATACAATCTCAGCAATATACAAACGTACGAATCTCTCCATCGGATAATTCTCACGAATCGGTAGGAAATGAGCAGACTTCGTCAAACGATCAACAATAACCCAGATACTGTCATAACCACTCGAAGATCTCGGAAGCTTCGTAACGAAATCCATAGTAATACGCTCCCATTTCCACTCGGGAATCTTCGGTTGTTGGAGTAGCCCAGACGGTTTCTGATACTCAATCTTCACTTTGGAACAAGTCAAACATCGACTAACATACTCGGCGATCTCACGCTTCATACCCGACCACCAATAGAAATCTTTCAAGTCATGATACATTTTGTCGGAACCCGGATGAATGGAATAGTTAGACTTATGGGCTTCGTCCAGAATCAACTGACGGATACTAATCGGAACCCAAATACGCTCGAGGAAATACAGAACTCCATCCTCCTTCGGTTCTAATTCCAACGCCAACTTATACAATCTTTCCTCTTTAACACGGTCCTCGGTCATAATACCCTCTTGTGCCTGAATAATCCGAGCCTTCAAGCTCGTCTGAATAGATATCATCATAGAACGAATACGGACTGGTTTGACTGTTTCCTTACGACTTAGTGCATCAGCAACAACGTTCGCCTTACCAGGGTGGTAGCGAATGTCGCAATCATAGTCGTTCAATAACTCAACCCAGCGTCGTTGTCTCATGTTCAGCATCTTCTGATCGAATATGTGCTGTAGACTCTTGTGGTCGGTAAATACAGTACACTTGGTCCCATACAGATAATGTCTCCAAATCTTCAATGCGAATACGACGGCTCCCAATTCTAGATCATGTGTCGTGTAATTCTGCTCATGGATTTTTAACTGACGCGAAGCGTAAGCTATAACTTTACCATTCTGCATAAGCACACAACCCAGACCCTTGTGCGAAGCGTCGCAATAAACAACAAAATTCTCGGAACCAACTGGCAGACTAAGAACAGGAGCGTCACACAACCGCTGCTTCAATACCTGAAAGGCTCTCTCCTGATCGGAACCCCAAACGAACGGTTCACTTTTCTGTGTCAACTTTGTCATAGGTGAAGCGATTTTGGAGAAGTTCTCGATGAATCGGCGATAATACCCAGCAAGACCCAAAAATGAACGGATTTCGGTCGGTGACTTCGGTGCAACCCAACTTTTAACAGCTTCAATCTTAGCAGGATCAACGTGAATACCCTTCGCGCTAACCACGTGGCCAAGAAATTGAACTTCGGATAACCAGAACTCGCACTTAGAGAATTTCGCATACAACTTTTCTCTTCGAAGTACTTCTAGAACAAGACGCAAATGCTCTTCATGTTCCTTGCGACTTCGGGAATAGATAAGAATGTCGTCGATGAATACGATAACGAATTTGTCAAGATACGGACGACAAATACGGTTCATTAGATCCATGAATGCTGCAGGGGCGTTTGTCAGACCAAACGGCATCACCATGAACTCATAATGACCATACCGAGTACGAAAAGCGGTCTTAGGTATATCATCTTCCTGAACTCTCAACTGATGATAACCAGAGCGAAGATCGATCTTAGAGAAATAGCAAGAACCCTGGAGTTGATCGAATAAGTCATCAATACGTGGAAGGGGATAACGGTTCTTCACAGTCAGCTTGTTTAACTCCCGATAATCAATACATAAACGCATGGAGCCATCCTTCTTCTTAACAAAGAGAACAGGAGCACCCCACGGGGAGAAACTAGGACGGATAAAACCCTTATCGACCAGTTCCTGAATTTGTTTCGACAACTCGAGCATCTCGGAAGGAGCCAAACGATACGGAGCTTTAGCAACAGGTGCTGCTCCAGGAATAAGATCAATACGAAAGTCGGTTTGTCTCTGGGGAGGGACTCCAGGTAAATCTTCGGGAAAAACATCATAATACTCGCGAACGATCGGTACACCATCAATCTTTATCGTAGAATCTTTCTTCACCAAATGAGCGAGATATAAGGAACAGCCTTGGCGGACATACTCGCGAACTTTCAAACTTGAGATGACTTTAAGACGTTTCCCAGCCTTGTCTCCGTGTACAATCATCTGATCTCCATCTGGCTTCTGAATACGAATAAGTTTCTCATAACAGACTATTTCTCCTTTATGCTTAGCTAACCAATCCATACCGACTACGACATCGAAACTACCGAGTTTCATAGGAATAAGGTCGATGGAAAAAGGAATATCGGCTAATACGAGGGGAATATCACGAATAACTTCTCTAACACAAGCACATCTACCATCAGCTATTTCTACCTCGTAAGCAGGCTCTAAAGGACTAGAAGCACGGTTTACTAAGGGGCGGAAATCACTAGATATAAAGCTTCTATCGGCACCCGAATCAAACAAGATAAAAGCAGGATAATCATCGACAAGAAATGTACCAGTGACTACAGTAGGATCCTGATGAGCTTCGGAAGATTCCATGGCGAAAGCTCGGCTCATGGCAGGATTTCCTCTTGCATTAGTACCAGCACCAGGAGTAGGAAGGGGAGTAGGTGCTATAAGTTTGGGACATTGATGACGGCGATGACCCACTTCTCCGCATTCAAAACATGCTCCATTAGCTCTTCCACAGAACTGCTCGGTGTGGCCTAACTTCTTGCAGCGCTTACAAACCCAACACGCCACATTCGCCTCATGTGCACTGCCGCATGTACCACACTTAGGGCGCACGCCCTGATAACCAGCTCCAGCACCCGTCAACGCATACACCTGAGGAAGTTGAGGTCTCTGATCATGACCACGGCTTCTCTTCCTCGAATTACCCATGTCTCTCCTCTCATATCTACCAGAATCTCTGCGGCTCACAACAGGCTGTAGAGTACCACCACGGATCGCACTTGCGGTCAACCGACCAGCAATATCAACCGCACTCTGTAGAGTACCCGGAAGGTGAGAAATAATGTGGTCCCGCATAGTCTGGGGCAACCCTTGGGTGAAGCGTTCGATTCTCTCATTCTCCGTGCGAACCAACCGAGGAGCCAAAACACATAGATCGTAGAATCTATTCACATACCCGCGAAAATCAGCACCTTGCATAGTTAAGTTCCACAACTCGTTCTCCAACCTCTGCGTCTCAGATGACGGCACATACTCTTTCCTCATCATAACCTTCAAGTTTTCCCAACTCATCAAGGCAACAGCAGCTCGGCCCTGAACCCGTTTCACCGAGTTCCACCAGGTGAGGGCTTTACCCTGGAACAAGAACGTAGCATACTTAACTTTGCTTTCCTCAGCACATCCCGAAACATCAAACACAGACTCAATCCTCTCAAACCACTGTAGGGTAGCAACCGCATCCTCGTTACCCTTAAACTCAGTAGGTTTGCAATCCAGAAAAGTCTTATACGAACAGCCTCGGGGTGGATCCTCAATAACGATACTCGGTCCACCGACTCCCACATGCACTGCTCTTCCCACATCAGAACCATCGCGCCCAGACGCCGTACCTTCTGATCCAATACTCGGCATCACAGGTTCTTCAAACCCTAAGTCGGCATCCTGCACCGGTGTCTCCTTGAGCTGTGCCACAATCACGGGTATTGCTGCTGCAATCTGCTCCGCAATCAACTGACTGATATTCGGAGTAGTGGTATTAGCATTGGGGGCAGCAGTGGTATTCTGAGTCGTAGCACCCGCTCTCGTACTGGCGCGACCTCGCCTCGCCGACCTTCTCGTAGCAGTGACGGCAGGAGTAGACCTAGTAGAAGTTCTCTTTGGCGGCATCTTCTACGAATGTCAAACAGAATAAATCAGAACGATAACCGGATGTGCGACTAAAACGAGCAGGCCTCAAAGCATAAAAATGCAACACAAAAGCACATAAAGCATACGAATCACATACAGGCCCACAAAAGAAAGAAATGCGCACATAGAGTAAATCAGATAGGTCCAAAAGCCTAGGTCATAGTCTAAGTGATTCCGTAAGGTCACTTAGTTCGCTATAACCATTGGCTCTGATACCAACTTCTGTCACACCCCGCAAAAAGGCGGAACCGAGGTGTACAGTGTATACGGTATCAGAGATTCAAAGGTTACATAAACATAAGTAAGCCATACATCATCAACATAGATTAAAGAGTTTGAAAATAGAATACGTTATTACAATCATCCGAATATATCAAAATACGGCTACAGCGTTTGGGATACTAAGGAATTAAATAAAGCAAAATAAATTCCATGCAAAAGATCCACGTAGCCAAGCAAGCATAGCATCAAATAGAGTAACCTCAAATCCCTGAAAAGCGTTAAAATACGACGTCAACATAAAGTTGGTGAATTATTCGCAATAATTAATAAAAACATAATAGTATAGAAGTTTTCAATAGGTTTTGACCCAAAAGTGTTATGTTTTGAAGATACGTCATTTGAAAATGAGGTTTCAAAATATACGTGAAGTATACAAAATCTTTTGATAAAATACTCATACATATACCATAAAAATACCATAATCATATCATATAATACATACTGGATAGATAACAGCTTTAGGAACATACGATACACCTGAACCTTAACAATACTGGCAACTAACCCCACCTAGTGTCTTAAGCTAGGTTGTCCTCGAAAAACATCGGTCATAACATTACTAACACGGACAGGGCGCATCCATCATCCATCGTGTTAGAAATGAGGGTTTGTTAGACCCATATAGCGCTATATATATAAACTGGCGGCTAAAAGCTAACAGGTGTGTATACGGGGCCTCGTACTACCACAAAGGCGGTACAAGTTTGGGTAAGACCATCTAAAGCATTCATATCCATAATACATACCATAATACATAATATACCATAAAAATACATTTATACGACGCTAATCATGCCCAAAATGTAAAAGCGGTAAAAAGGGCAACGAATAACTCACGGAATAGCAAAGCGATCCAAATCACAAAATGTCGGGAAATACTATAATACCGTCAAGCTCCCACGTCTAAGTGCCCTAAACATCACGTAAATAAACATGTCTAAGTATCTCTAAGTCTAGTAGGGTATGCCTTAACGATTAACGTTTTATACGGGTTTTAAAATGACCAATAGGAATATCGACTTAACGGGATTACAAGTGTTTTCGGAAAGTCAGCAGACTAGATACGTGATCCTCATACTTACGTGCACTACAAGTCACGTAAGTATCAAGTTACGTGTTATACAAGAGTTACGGGACAAGGAAAGGAGTTACGGGCATAGTTACTTGACAAACATCCTACTTACGTGCTATACATACTTCTTACGTGATCAAGAGGGTTAAATACGTGATTAGTTACTTGCTTATGAAGGAATTACGTGATCAACACCTTACTTACGTGCGTAACAAGGCAAATACGTGTTTAGGACTAATTTCGTGAACAATTACGGACATTAGGGACTAGTTACGTGCATAAGGACCATAGTTACGTGAATGGTGAGTCAATTACGTGACTTAGACCTCAATTACGTGAATCAGAAGCTTAGTTACTTGATCAGTTACGTGCACGTAACACAGTTACGTGACGTAACTGGGTTTTTACGAAAAATTACATTCGGGATGAGATTCAGAGTGTTTTTAAGCATCAAAATGACCCATAATCGAAACCCTATGTCCAGAATATGTTTAGGAGCAATAATCTTAAATAAAATTCGAGTTTTGACGGTGAAAGATGGTATTTTCGGTATTGAATCAAAATAACAAAGTTTAAAACAAATTTGATAGAAAACTTACCCGATCGTAACGAAATTCGGAGGATAGATAGAGGTGAACACGGTGAGTAATAATCTGGTCTCGGATTTGGATTTCAACGGTCGGATCGCCGGAAAATCTAGAGAGAAGGAAGGTGTTTGTGTGTGTTTTTAGAGAGAGAGAGAGAGTGGATGAGAGTGATAGAAAATGACAAAATTCTGGTTTAGAGTAGGACAAAAAAGTTGGTAGATCCATTTAGGACCATTTTTGTAATAAAAATCTGGAAGGGACTAAAATTGTAATAGAATTTCTCCCGTAGGACTTGTTTCGTAATAAATTTCCGAAAAGACTAAAAATGAAATACTTTTTAAACGTTAATCTTAATCGTATAATTAAGGCATAATTCCCCTAAACTTATCATAAGAGCATACTAGACTTATACTAAAGGCACTTAAGACTATTCGTTCCCGACATAAAGATCCGAATCACATAAAATACAAATACGATACTCAATAAATACGAGAAAATACGAATACGATAAAACATAAAAGGAATACAATAGGGTCAAAACATAAACATAAATAAATAAAACGAATACGAGACGATAGAATTATACCTAGAAATTCGCGAATGTCACAGTTACTATGGATCATCCTAGACCTTATGTACTTCATTGGCTCGATGACGGAAGTAAAATTAAGGTTTCAAAACAAGTTCGTGTGGGATTGACTTTGGGTTCTTACATTGATGAGGTGGTTTGTGATGTTGTACCCATGGATTCTTGTCATGTTTTATTAAACTAGATTTTACACATCAAGTTTTTGGGTTTTTGTTGTCACGATTATTTAACTATTTAAACTAAAGAGTGATTATAAAATCGATTTAGAAAAAGTAATTGTTTGTTATCAAATAATGGAGAAAAACACTCGTTTGATACTTCATTTGAAATCTAGTTAAGTTTACGTAATTGAATGTATATTTAACTTCTAGTGTATAGTAAAATTCCTCTCGAATACCTTACTAACTTTAACTATTTCAAACTATAATGTTCCTCTCGAATACAGTTATAATTATCAACAATTAAGCATTAATTAACAAGTCGGTGTTCTATGATTTAATCTTATAAAGTTTCCTCTCGAATAACTTTTCTAATTACTAAGTCCTCTCGAATCTCATTAATTAGACTTACTCGTTCACGTTTTATTACCTAAATTGTTATTACTAGGTACTCTCGAATCCTAACAATTTTAAACCAATTAAAGACCGATTGATTATTTCATTCAATTTATTTAACCTATCTAGATTCCTCTCGAATACCTAGAATGTTGATTAATTAATTTGTATATACACAACTTTATGATAATATATTAAAACTTAAACAAATAAGGATCTACGATTAAACATAAACACCTAAACATTCAAAAACGAAACAAAGCCGTCAAACAAGATCCATTATTCAAACGAGCATTCAAAAGTGTTTAGCTACTCATATTAAAGTTCAAAACAGCAAATAAAAGTAGAGAAAACATACTAAAAATCTGGAATAAAAGAGTAAGAAACAAACTAGGAAAGTTGCAAAACGTGTCGTGATCGAATTGTAATCGTACTCCGACTCTAACTCTTTTCCTTGCTCTCCAAGCTTCCAAACCGAGATCTCCAGCTCCAAATATTGATAAGAACCGAATGAATGATATTCTGGATGATATGGGTTGGTATTTATAGGCAAAAATCGATAGAATTCGTGTTTGAGTCGAACTCCAATTTTGCTGAAAACAGCGCAGTGCGTCGTTGTGATGGTTAGGACGGCGCAGTGGGTGCCAAATTTCCCAATATTCAAAATTTATAAAATGTAGCTCTCTCTTTCTTCTTTATTCTCAAATTTGAATCACCTAAATCGGATATCGTATGAAGAAGTTATGATCAAAACGGTAGAGGTGGTACTGAGTCGTTCTCCTTGTCATATTTCACCATTTTTCGTCTTTTAAACTCATTTCTTCCACCATTTCCACTTCCCAATCATATAAACCTATAAAATAGACAAAACAACTTTTCTACACTATTAAATGCAAAACCTATCTTATCCACCATGTTTAATATGAAAAATGACCGAATATCGCATAGAAATAAACGTATAAATATGGGATATCAGACGTCCTTGGCAATTTGATAGGGATGTTATACACAAAGGAAGAAGTAATGAGTACGAGCTGTAGGATGGGGGAGAAAGAAGATAGTATTAAAGCCTATATCTTCTAAAGCGGTTCGAGCAATGAGCATTAAACCGAAGAAAAATTCGAATCTTACCATGATGATTAGTGAAAAGGAAGTCGAGCAAGTGATTAAAAAAAGGGAGTTAATGTTTTTATTAATTGCTAACGAAAACTTGGAATTAAATTGGATTGGCAATATAATGGTGAGATTGGAAGAGTTGTTATCGGAATTTGGGGATGTCTTTCCAAGTGATCTACCACGAGCTTCCTAAATAGTAAGTAACACTTATGAGTACGTTTCCATTTTAAAGATTTAATCTCGTTTAATGTTTGTTTAGGAGTGTTCAATTGTCTGAATCATAATACTCGTTACTAATGGACCAAACGCTAGATTTAGATAAGAACGTTTAAAAAGAAACTCAGCAAGTACCTCGTGATACTAAGATAGTCATATCTCCAGTTTGAAAAGGATTTGAATGGTGAATCTTATATATTCAAAACGTAGACTCAGAGGGCTACATTGAGGAATTCGGATTTTCTTAATTTGAGTAAGTTATCACAGAGATATGGTACGAATAAAGAGGGTTATCTAATTTGTCCAAGACAGTAACTTTATAGATTTAAGTTTTATAAACTTTTACAATATAACCAACGGACCACTAAAAAAGTATGACACATTTACATGATTAAAACCTGATTACAAGTGTAAACAATTAATTTTAACTTATTTTATAGTTTGCTAGGTCGATACACAACTTCAAGTCTTAACCTAAGATAATCGTTTTAAATTTCAGATCTGACCCATGTTCACTAATTTACAGATTCAGAGAGTTTGACTAAGAACTAGGATACGATCCTTACATTTTTGAAAACTAGACTCCTAGGGCTAAAATATAGATCTAGAGCTCAATCAGTTTGAGTAATTTATCACCAATTTAAGTCCGTTACAAAACAGGTTGTAGAATCTGTCCAATATGTCAATTTTTATAGATTGAGTTTTAAAACGAGTTCGAGGAATCCAACGAGTATACAAATGACCTAGACCCTTATGGTGAGATATAAGACCTGATATGGACCCAAAATAATCAGTTTCACAGTATTCTCAAGTTTGCTAAATCGTTACACATTTTCAAATTGTAATAACCTAACAAAACAATTTTAATATATCAGATTTGACCAACGTTCACTAAAATACAGTTTATGAGAGTTATACAAATAATTAGACAACAAGGCTTATATTTTCAGAAAATAGATTCCGAGAGCTACAAGAATGGTTTAGACCTCAGTTACAAGTTCGAATCCAAACATGAGTTATTAACAGAACAAAACAGACTAAATTCTAGATCAACAAGATTTACTTATCAACGTATAAACTTTTTAAATTAGGGTTTTTATGATGCTTTACATCCGAAACTTGTAGGTTTAATATGTGTGATGATATTCCAGTTTAAGAATAGTTCCAATTCAGATTTATAAACCCCAAACAACCACGATTAAGATAACACAACGAAATCAAAGGATGAATAAAAAACAATTAGGGTTTATACCCTTCAATTTGCAACGATTTATGAATGATTGATTCTTGCTCCTAGCCACGAACACGAGGGTGATAAAAGGCCAATAATATAACACAAGGAACCTGCTGGGATCGAACTAGAGGTCACCCAAAACAAAGAAAAAACAACAACAACACCACGAGATTAGAAACATATACATAACTTGAACATGGATCGGCTAGGCAATGCATCACAAACACAAACTTACAATTGATGAACAATAATGACTCGAAGATAATTATGACATGTTTAGGACTGAACCAAGGTGACGATGAGCAGAAGACACCACCAATATGATTTCTAGAAAGAAACACAAAAGATTATCCATAGATGATGATTAGGATCGGCTGGAACAACAAAGACACAACGAAAATTAATTCATACCTAGCAACACTTACACCACAACTCGGAGAGGATGATGGCTGAATTGCAAGTTGATGATGATGATCTTCGAATCTGGGGCTCCAAGAAAAATGAACAAGCTGTCAAGGGGGGGGGGGGTGACGGTTTGGAAATAACAAAAGAAAATTAGGGTTTGATTTTAGTGTTGTTTATATATGGATGGATTATGGTTAAGAATTGACTAAGGTTTGTTTGGAACCAGTAACTGAGCCAAGGAAGGAACCCATGGCTAAGAATCCAAGACCAAGACTCGGACTCAACACGCAAAGTCTAACCGAAGAAGTTGAAGCATATGCCCGTTGCGTTGTAGTACACTTCCACTGCGGCGCAGTGGGGGGATTTCCAAACACGTTTGTTTTTCGCGGACAAGCAACAGATGACACTCGAATCGGAGATCACAAAGTAGACATAACCCGGGACTATGATTCAAGTATATTATGTAATACTTTTAGACACGGGCACTCTTAATTAATCTAAAAAGTTTCTCATATTTACATAAGATAATAACATAAGCTCGAAATTATCCGTTAATTCGATTAGAAGCTCATCTATCGGGAAACTATCTACTTGTGCACCTAAAGCATAACATCATATCACACATGAACACATATTTTAAAATACACAATCAACAGTAATAGGCAAGTTTAAAATTTTCAGTAAATTACGGGAATGAACTACAGGCATACTAGACTAAACGGAGACGGAAAATGTGACGGTTGTCACATAATTTGACTTCAAAAACCGCAAAAATCGAACCGAATATTCTTAAACTTTAAAAGAACTAAAATTTTATGTAAAAATCGAGTAAACTAAACCACACTCACGCTTACTTTTGATATTATATTTAAATAGTACAATCATTTAATTATATATTAAGGGTATGTTTGGCGTTAGTAACTGGAGTTGATTGAAGCCTAAGCTTGAGTTTGGGCTAGAGCTAGAGTATAAGCTTATGTTTAGGGTTGGAGCTTAAACCTATGTTCAGGCTGAGTTTATATATAAAATTGAAAAACATGTTTGGTAAAATAGTTAGAGCTTATACTTATAGATGTAAAAAAGACATAAAATAGTATATAAGAATATACGTTTTCAATTAAAATGTAGGGTATATTTGTCATTTTGGAGCTAATGGTGACTTATGTTTTTTAATAAGCTCTTACAACCAAATAAGACTAATGAAAGAACTTATAGAAATCGATAAGTTTAAGCATTTATAAGCCCTAATAAGCCTTGCGCCAAACACGCTCTATATATAGACGGAGTGTGGTCAGAGACGTAGTCACAAAATCATATGTGTGGGGAAATTTTTATGTCTTACTTCAAAATTTTAAGTTGTTACAAACAATTCTCCTTTATACCCTGACAAGTATAAAATTGGTAAATATATTTTGGTTTGAATAACGAGTAAAGAGTATAAGAGCACGGGGAGTGATAATAAGAGTTGTGGACGATTGTGAGATTTTTTGCTGACGTAGTATCCACAATGAGAGTTGTGAATTTTTTTGGTGGAATGATAATGAGAGTTGTGGGAGATGTGGAACCCCCAATTTATTTTTTATTTTTAAACATTTATATAAGATAAATATAAGATTTTATTAAAATAAAAAATAAAACTTCAATACAATAATTAAAATAAAATACAAACACATACAATAAAAATAAAATTACAATACAATAATTAAAAAAAATAAATACAAATACATAAAATAAAAATCGCTAACGTTATCGATAGTCATCCGCAAGTGTCGAAATGTACGCCACGAGATCCTCACAGAGTCTGTCGTGGGGGCTTCTGTCTCTAATCTCTCTACTAATCCGGATACGTTCATTCACTCTGTCGTTATAAGTTCGGGGAACACCTGTAACCGGAGGAGCATACCATTCTTGGGCATCACAAATCGACTGTTCGTTGTCTTCAACAATCATGTTGTGCAATATGATACCCCCGTACATAACTCTTCTTAACTTGTTCATATTGTAAAATCTCGCTGCATGTTTTATAATCCCCCAACGACCTTGAAGAACACCAAATGCCCGTTCGATATCCTTTCTCGCACTCTCTTGAAAACGTTTGAATTTTTAACGCGGTTCGTCAAATGGGTACGAAAAAGCTTTAACAAATGTAGACCACATATACCGTCTACAAGGTAATATCCTTTATTGTACTCGTGGCCGTTGACGGTGAATCTGTAATCCTGGGATGAGTCGTTGAGCATATCATGAAACAACGGCGATTGTTTAAGCACGTTGATGTCGTTGTTCGACCCCGCGTCACCGAAGTAAGCATGCCATATCTAAAGATCGTACAACGCAACAGCTTCCAGCATAACTGTTGGATAACCATGGTCACCTCGTGTGTATTGCCATTTGTATGCATTTGGACATTGATCCCATTTCCAATGCATACATTCGATGCTACCAAGCATACCCGTAAACCCGTGTACCTCATCGTATTTCTGATATAAACGATTAACATCATCTTGTGTTGGGGTTATTAAATAAACGTTTTTATAAAGATGGATTACACATTTTAAAAAATATCTAGGGATTCAGATGATGTTCTTTCCGACATTTGTAAATATTCGTCAAAAGCGTCCGGAGTAATCCCATACGCCATCATACGCACATCGGACGTGCATTTATGTAAACAACTAAAACCTATTTTACCCGTACAATCGGGTGGTTGTTTGAAATATTTAAAATAGTCGGGAAAAGGTTCTACGGAGTAATTAGATATACCTTCGACTATTCTGAGGAAAAGAGGTCTTCTCATATGCAATCGTCTACGGAAATATTCATCTGGGTACGTGCTTTCTTCGGAGAAGTATGTCGTAACACGTTTACTTTTGCTGCAGTTGGATCGCGGTTGATATAGCACATTTTCCTTTTCTCAGTCCGACGTGAAATTTCCGCCTCATTTTCTTTCTCATCCATTTGTTCAACAACTTCTACCGCCTTAACTAGTAATTCGACCAATTCGGATTCGGACGATGAAGAATCCCTAACATCGGGATCGGTTGAAAAATGTGAACTCATTTTTTTTTTGTATATATATTTTAGAACAAGATTGAGATAGACCGAGGAATATTGTGGGTTTTAGTTTAAGAGTTTATGTTATATTTTTAGAGGAAATGTGAAAAAAAAAAAGATTAAAAATAGCCGTTGCTATATAACGGAAAAAATATTTTTTAAAATTTTTTTTTTTTATAAACATTTAACCTTTTGAAAAAGAATAAAAATAAAAATAAATAAATAAAAAAATAAAAAACCTCAACGGTCCGTTACCCCCACAACGAGGGAATCCGGAGTGATAACGACTCGTTGTGAGGTGATAACAGCTCGTTGTGGGGTGACAACGATGCCTACAACGACCACTCCGTGTTCTCTAATATAATGTGCTTTCCGAAATACAAATAGATATGAGAAAAAATATATATATATATTTTGGTGTGAAACGAAATTCTTTTAAGGAAACAAAAAAATTAGCGAGAAATGGGCTTTAAGAAAAACTAGGTTATGTTAAAAATGAAAATGGGCTTAAAAGCCGAATTCATGTTGAAGAATAAAACAATGTAAAAGGATGATTGGGGGGATAATAGAACGCTGGACTTCAAACCGGGCAAATCACTCTACTGGAAGAGAACCGAGTTTAAGTGTATAAAGGGGTGAATAATTTAAAAACCGCTACTTATCGAACATTTGATGGGGTCATGGGATGGTTGCCGCTCGGTAACATTAACACCGTTAACCATGTCAAGGGACAACATTGAGATATAGATAATAGAATTGAAAATTTGTTTCATGTCATTGTCAATTGTCAAAACCTAAAATATGTTCCAAAAGAAAATTTGGTCATGAAACTATACAGTATTTATATTTATATAATTAAAATTTTGGATTTTGAAGAAATTAATGGATTAAGAAAATTGTTAGATGAAGATGATAGTAGGACAAATCAAAGAGAATGGTGAAAACTATCCAAGACAGGGACAACATTGAGATATAGATAATAGATAATGATAGAACAACAAAGATAAGATGTTAACGAAGAAACAATGACAATACCACAATCTACATGTGAAGCCCAAGCCTTTACCTAATCTTAAAGGATTGCCGTTATAATATTTAACATTAATTGATGATTGGTCTTCAACTAAACTAATCATTGATCGGCCCTATTTATCATCATAACTCAATACCTTGGGCATGATGATTCAATCCTAGAGTTCTCGGGTGATAGATCGTGCACGATCAATAGACATTGTATTGTTCCCTTGTTAACTTCTCTAATTGTTCAATAAGAACGAACTATTAAGAAAAAGGAGTTGATTGTTTATTTGATTTTATGTAACCCATTTCCATCATGCTCTCGGTACAATAATCTTGTCATAAATCGTTTTCTTAGAATAGCATAATCTATGGATTCTAAAACTAAATAAATATATAAAAACATTTTAACATATAAGAAATTTACTAATACTGATTTGGAAATACGTCAAAATCGATTTTTTGGGGTATGTTTCGTTTATTACAAGCTTTCATGGGATGAAATACATACATTCTTCTATCAGAGTATGAGATAAACCCATTACTAAAAGTTCAGAAGGAAAAAAAGAAAAAAAAAATACATTTTTTTAATTTTGTATCATTGTATCAAATGTATATTCTAAAATATCGAATATCAATGTAATATATACAATATGCATATCACTATCATTGTAATAAACAAACAACGTTTTCTTGTTTCAAAGTTAGAAAGAATTCCAAAAAATCAAACTTGCTACAGCTTTAAAAGTAATTTTCTTTTTAATAAAACTGCCAATTATCACCACGAAAGCTCTGACCACCACATCTCTTCTTCGTAAACCAATACATGTCGTAAACACACCGTAGATTGCCATATCCATCCGCCATAAACCACCACATCAGATATGTACTACAATGGTTAACCAACAAGGTGGCCTCGCCGGCTGCATGTTGCAGTTCAACGGGAAAAAACAAAAAAAGACTAGACAACATAAAAATGGTTTTTATCAAAAAATATGATGCGGGTATGCCTTCAGGCCTCCAACTCCTCAGGCTTAGCCGTCGGTTCTTTGGTTAACATGTAAAGTCACGTTTTGATCGTTCGAGAAGATAACGGGTTAAATATGACAATTTTAATTGTAATTATCTATCTTTTTATATTAATTATTTGTCTTTTTCTTCAAGTTATGTTTTAGAGTTTTATAGTTATATATAGTTATTTAGGTTTAGGGTTTTGATAAATTTTGATGATGAAGTAAGAAAAGAGAGTTTATCTCGAAGTCCCGTTTGGGCACCCTTTTTAGGGTTTATCGAAATTCCATTCGTGTTTTGTGTGATTTATTTTCATTCACAACATTTCTGCATCATTTGATATCAGAGCTTAGGTTAGAGGTAAGAAATTACACAACTTGAAGATGTCAATTCGAAAAATACCCACAAATTCGTTCATGTCCGTCCGGATTTGCGCAGGTGCGGGAAAAATAGCGGAACGGGTTCGTTCACCGTTGGATCGCTCTGAATTTTGGATATGTGGTTCAAGACTCAACGAAGCCCGTTATGATCGGAGGGATTTTAGATTGGATTTTTCTACCGTGAGATATTACTGTCCGAATTTTCTGCAGTTTTTTCCAAAATTTTGGATCAACTAACGCAAGGCTTTTGATTTAGGTAATCATAGATTCGCCGGATGAGGCAACGATACCATCAACCAATGATACACGCAGGTTGTAGAGAATGAAGACCACCATAAACAGTGAAGGAACTTCAAACAGATTCAAAGAATGAACCAACCGTTGAGTTGCTGAAAAAAGGAAACCGAATCCGAACCTAACGTCAGGGACGAAGGTGAGGAGGAAGAGGAGCATCCTTTTGCCTCCGGTAGCGTGATTTGAGGATGATGTCCCCGTATATTTTTATTGAATGGTTGATCATGATGTCACATGGTCTTTTTTTAAGGAGCCGAGTTAAAGAAAACGAAGAGGGGTTAGAAAGTTTCAGAGTTAGAGACTTGAGAAAAACAAGACTCGAGGACGAATCTTTTTCCAAGAGGGGGAGAATGATGCGGGTATGCCTTTAGTCCTCCAACTCCTCTGGCTTAGCCGACGGTTCTTTGGTTAACATGTAAAGTCACGTTTTGGTCGTTCGAGAAGATAACGGGTTAAAGATGACAATTTTAATTGTCATTATCTATCTTTTTATATTAATTATTTGTCTTTTTCTTCAAGTTATGTTTTAGGGTTTTATAGTTATATATAGTTATTTAGGTTTAGGGTTTTAATAAGTTTTGATGATGAAGTAAGAAAAGAGAGTTTATCTCGAAGTTCCGTTTGGGCACCCTTTTAAGGTTTATCGAAATTCCATTCGTGTTTTGTGTGATTTATTTTCATTCGCAACATTTCTGCATCATTTGGTATCAGAGCACGAATGGAATTTCGATAAACCCTAAAAGGGTGCCCAAACGGAACTTCAAGATAAATTCTCTTTTCTTACTTCATGATCAAAACTTATTAAAACCCTAAACCTGAATAACTATAAAACCCTAAAACATAACTTGAAGAAAAAGACAAATAATAAATATAAAAAGATAGATAATGACAATTAAAATTGTCATCTTTAACCCGTTATCTTCTCGAACGATCAAAACGTAACTTTACAAGTTAACCAAAGAACCGACGGCTAAGCCAGATGAGTTGGAGGCCTAAAGGCATACCCGCATCAAAATAGTTGCTCGAAAACTCAGTCACCGACATATCCACCAGAGAAAATGACTAACATGTAACAAATAATAGATTTTTGACTTTAATATGTTAAATCAAGTTTGGTTTTTTATGTTGGTATTTTAAGAAATTCATTTCATATAATGATACACAATGGAAAATACGTAAAATATCTTTAACCTTTACCCTATATATTTGGCCACAAATTCTAAAACGTTATTGTTCATGCTTTATAAGTTACGCTGTATATGATTTTACTAAAAATGTATTTCAATTTTACTAAAAGTGTATATGGATGTTAAAAGAGTAGGAAAAACTGCATTTATATTTAAGAGACTAATTTCTATGTTTAATACTAAATTATACCCGTGCGATGCACGTTTTTCGCAAATATATCACCTATATTTGTACTTTATATTATGGTTAAAATCAACCTAAATTTCTCGGTTAAATTAAAATATACACAAATAGGAGGTGAGGATTTAGAAAGATAAGACAACGAATATAATCCGAAAATAATTAATAGACACGGACTTTCTTTCACAAATTAAATAACATTTACTGAAAGTATATAATTTTAAAGATGTGAATGATAAAAAGAAAAGTAAATAATTCTATATACCTTCTTCATATACAATTCTTCCTCTTTTAAATCTTTTTTTTTCCCCTTTTCTATAAAACAACTCATTTACATAAATATATCACTAAACATATAATGATGTAAATACGTCACCATTAATGGAAAACAATATTTTCTGCTTCTTATGAACAACAAATCCTCTTAAATTCATTCTTCATTTCTGTTTTCATATGAAGTAATGTTAAATCTAAAATAAATTACACCATTCAGTTTTTAAACTATTTTAAAAATATAATATATTTCAATGATTGATCATTTATCGATCAAACAAAACAATTACTACTTCGAAATTATACACAACAATAAAATTGACAATTTTTTTCCTATATTATCGAAGGTGTTGTGAATTATTAATTATTTATTACTAATAATCAATTATCTAACCTATATCTAATCTAATCTAATCTAATCTAACTATCTATAAACTATTTAGCCCTATTTTCTTAAAATTGAATTTTAAGAAGGAAGTTACTAAAATGCCCTCAATTGCTATCTAAATACAATTTAATTTGCAAACTCACTTTCTTTAATTTTTATTTTTTACTATTATCTAATCTAACTATCTATAAAGCATTTAGACCTATTTTCTTAAAATTGAATTTTAAGAAGGAAGTTACTAAAATGCCCTCAATTGCTATCTAAATACAATTTAATTTGCCAACTCACTTTCTTTAATTTTTATTTTTTACTATTAAATAAATTAAAATATAATTTGTTTAGCTAATAATTTCAATACAAATAATCATTTACATCTCATTTCCATCTCTATAAAATGTTAAGTTTTTCTACAAGCGTCACACCACCATATCTAACTATCTATAAAGCATTTAGACCTATTTTCTTAAAATTGAATTTTAAGAAGGAAGTTACTAAAATGCCCTCAATTGCTATCTAAATACAATTTAATTTGCCAACTCACTTTCTTTAATTTTTATTTTTTACTATTAAATAAATTAAAATATAATTTGTTTAGCTAATAATTTCAATACAAATAATCATTTACATCTCATTTCCATCTCTATAAAATGTTAACTTTTCCTTCAAGCGTCACACCACCATATAAACAAATAAAAATTATGGCTCGTAGGAGTGCACCATAAACTAGGGTGTTCAAAATATCCGTATCCGAAAATCCGAATATCCAAAAAACCGATCCGAAATTATTCGAAAATTAGGATATCCGAAATTTCGGATATCCGAAAATTCGGATATCCGGTTTTTCGGATTCGGATTCGGATAGTAATATTTCGAAATTTCGGATATTTCGGATATCCGATTATCCGAAAATCCTATTTTTTTTTTTTTTTTTTTTAGTTTTTATAGTTATTTTATAGGTAAATGTTATTATTTTGGTGATTTAATAACATATTTAGATAAATATATGTATATATTAAATATTGTGGTTAACAAAATGTATAATAAAATTTGAAATAACACAAAAAATAACACAAAAAAACAAAAAACAAAATATATTTTTTCAAAATTCCGGGTTTTCGGATAAATTGGATATCCGAAACCGGATATCCGAAAATTTCGGATAACTGAAATTTCGGATTCGGATTTCCGATAGTGAAAATCACTCGGATATCCGATTTTGAACACCCCTAATTTTGACACCATCTGCGATTTCACCGATTTTTAAAGTTACTATACATTTGATGGTAGTTGTCTTTTAAAGTAGCAACTTCTCTATTTGTGTTTGTTACATATTCATTCTTTTTTGCTTCTTACAACATTTGTACACCATTAAATTTTGTCCCGTGACAACACGCGTGGGACAAAAATTCTAGTTTAGTAATATTATAAAACTCTGAGAAAAACAATAAAATTAGAATACATAAAATTAGAAAAACAATATGTATGACTCCATTTTTCGAGTTCAAACTTCAAAGGCAATTGTAAAGTCTGTTTTTAATTTTTTGCTCTCGGATTTTTAAACTTTTCTGATCCGTATCAGTGGAATTAACTATTAAGTATTATGTTATGTTCATTTTTGATTTGTTCTTTGGCTTAATTAGTTGTTTAACAAATATATTTGAAAAATTCTTGTTTTCTAACCAATGTTAAAAGTTGAAACACACCCAAAAAATTGAATCTCTTGTATGTCATAATCCGCGCTTAACGGTTGAGGTTGTGATACGTTAATACTAACAATTGTTCTAAAACTAGTGGGAGTCAAACAAAAGAAGTAAAGTATAGATAACAAATATTTTGCCACTGAAACAACATACAATTAATCTTACATATAAAATGTTTCCGAACAGACAAAAATTACTTCTTATAACGTCGAATTGGCCATTGTCTTTGGTAATGTATATATATGTAATAGGTTAGAATTATAGTAGTGATAATGTGATTTATGGACCACTAGGTTAAATGTATAGCAGTATGATAACATGCATATTTCCGAAATTGTTTGTAAATAGGAAAATATTTATTAAAGTAATGACAGTTTTACTTTTTGTATTTTAGTGAAAACTTTCATTTGCCATTGTAATTGTCATTACTAAAAATTTTCACTAAAATAGAAAAAGTAAAATTGTCATTCCTTTTATAAATTTTTATCATTGTCATTACTTTTATAACAACTTACAGTGAAATAATGATTTATGGTAATTTATCATTTGTCTCGTTACATATACGTGGAGTGTAATAGTTTTAAAGTTTGCCATTCGGACAATATAAAACGAATGTTGTGGTAACAATTCATGGTTCGACCATTCAGCGATAATAATTAAATGTAAAAATGGCAAGGATCGAACTAAAGCTTCGTGGATAAAAAGCAAAGAATATAACCACTTAGGCGAATATAACCACTTAGGCAAGTGAGAGTTTTATCAAAATAATTTATCTAAATATCAAGTAAAAGAAAATTTATAGTTATATTTTGTTGACTTTCAAAGTTTATATTATTTTTGAAAATGGTGATGTTATGCGTAAAACGCAAACAAATTTTGATGAATATACTATATAGTAAAGTAATAGTAATAATACATATATATAAAATGGTACTCACTTATATTAATAAAAGAAAGTCAATAAAAATGAAAGGGTCGAATATCGGAATGTCAAATGTCATGTGGTATCATTCAAATGACACGTTTCATATAAGTATTTAACTTAAAGAAATGTATTATTTTTCTTTATTCATATGTTGTAATTAGTTAATTACCTTATAAATATAAATTAGAGTTAATTACATAAATCGTCCTTGTGGTTTTTCTATAATTACGGATTTCGTCCCTAAGTTTAAAACGTTGCATAAATCGTCCACTTTTAGAAACTAATTATGGATTTTGTCCCTAAAATGGATGCCGGTTAAAATTTTCCGTTAAAATCATCGCTAACTATTTACACATTTCGTCCCTAAAATGGATGTCCGTTAGAAATTAGGGACGAAAAGCGTAATTAGTTTCCAAAGCTGAACGATTTATGCAACGTTTTAACCTTAGGGACGAAATCCATAATTTGAGATAAACCATAGGGACGATTTATGTAATTAACTCTATAAATTATTACATTGTCCTTAATATATACATTTCCAACGGCGTTTATCCCAATCATATCACTCTTCATAGCACTTGAAACAAACGTAGAAGATTAGTGCTATTATTGCTCATATCACTTGAAACAAACGTAGAAGATTAGCGCGAGGGATTGTAGGTGTCTCACTACTTATTGTGATTATCAATATGTAGCCAATATTTACTATTAATTACAAATTTACAAGTTTGCAACTATAATAAGAAAATCTATTGACTTTCTTTTGCAATTAATACTAAATTCTATTATAATATCCGTTGCAGCGGATATTAGAAACATGCATTAAGATAAATTGTTTAGAAATACATAAAAAGTAAAAGTATAAATCTTGTTAAAATAACAAAAATTATCGTATAATAATATCGTTTTAGAAGAAAAGGAGAAAAAAACCTTTTAATAAATGAAATTTATAGAAAGTCGCATAAAAGAGAGTCGGGTTCGAGTCCTAATTACTCTAAAAATTGTATTTTAAAAGAAAATATATTATATGGTATGTCGTTTCCCACATTTTGATTATTTGTCTCAACCAGTTAAACAACATGCTATTTAGTAAAATATTTGTTTACAAAAAAAAACAATTGTAACTTTATATATAAAAGCTTTGGGAATATTTAGTAAATTTGTAAAGCTAGGTGGAAACTATTTATTAAATTTGTAAAAGTTGGATTAATCAAAGGCTATTTAATATAATATCTAAAATGGAAAATGGAAAATGATACGTAAAAAGGATGGATGAAAGATTCGATACTGGTTCCCCCATGGGTAAATAAACTTTGTCTTACCGTATATATAAAAAAAACAAATTGCGATTCCGTGAACAATGTTAATACACACTTATTTATTTGAAAATATAATCAATATATCTTCTAATATAACTACAAGTTGTTTATGTCGTTTTTAACGAGAATATCGAACTTTCATAGTTCATGCACAAATTACTCTTGTTTAGTTCATTTATAATTATGAATGTAAGAGTTATTGCAATATTTAGCGATATTTGCCTTTAATATCTAACATTAGAGTTATGTATTTACATATTTTCCAATAGTCATTGTTAAAATAATGAGACGTAACACGAATATTGTGACAACTGCGTTTTCGACCCATATTCAACTCAAGTACAGTGGCGAGTCTAGGATGATAATGAAGGTAGGTCCTAAAACAATTTAGACGACAAAAAGTAATGGATCGAGCGGTTCGGAAATGTTAAACGGGTCGGGTCGAAGATTACTACGAATATACATAAAATAAAAGTAGTATCGATTAACAAACAATACAATGCTTAAGTAGTTAAGTCACAATATTTCATATAAGTTTATGTAAGGCGTATACGTTCCACGAATTTTAACAATAAATATGGAAATAAGTAAAATCTTGTTTAATTAACATGATATTGTCAATGTTGTTTGCT
Organism: Senecio squalidus; assembly: GCA_910822075.1. Taxonomy (NCBI): domain Eukaryota; kingdom Viridiplantae; phylum Streptophyta; class Magnoliopsida; order Asterales; family Asteraceae; genus Senecio; species Senecio squalidus. The sequence goes on along the minus strand of CAJVGC010000060.1, from coordinate 39,330,317 downwards.
AACTTTAAAATAAAATGTATGGTTCATAAACATAATTAATAAACTTGATAAATTTTTAAGTTTATAATTTTATTGTGTATTTATGAGTTTTAGTCACATATTTGTGGTAAAATGAAATATGAATACTATTATTCAACAAGAATAATTGTTATGATTAAAGAATATTAAAAGAGAATTTTAGAAAACATAAAGGATTGTTTGTAAATTATACAACCCAACAGGCAACAGTTAAAAAAAAGAATATAAAAAAAATGTGTTGGGTGAGATTTGAACCTTTGGCCAAAAAGATTTCAAATTCAATATCACAGAAGGGAGTACCACTGCACTGGCACCATCTTTTGTTATAATTTTGTAAAACAATTATCTTACCCAGGTCGTTCTAATTTTTTTAGGTATGTCCTACGGAAAAAGTCTATATCGTTTATTAAACGATTCGAAAATTAAGGTAGGTCCGAGGACCTGCCTGTGCTCTAAATAAACTCGCCCCTGCTCAAGTACACAGATTTAACCAACAACACTACAAAGCAAACTTAGATCTTCAAAAGAAACCCACGAATCATAATCTGGATTAACTGTTATTTAACTAGCAAACTTATTATCACAAAACACTTTAATACATACCAAGTGTGTTACATTTTATAAAATTGATAAAAACTTTTATAACCCAAATTACTTCACAAACTATAGTTTCTAAAGCCCTCAGTGTAACTTGTTTTAACTCTTCCAACAACTTAAATTACTACCAACAAAACAATGTATACCATCTTACCGACCTTCTAGTTGCTAAACATTTACCATAATATGGATCGGCATAAGTGGTTAACACACTATAACAAGGTTCAAACCACAAACCTTTACTAGGAGACTTCTTAAAGTATTTTAGAACTCTAAGTACAAGTTTAAGATGTGAATTTACACATGAACTAATTCAAAAAATATTTAGTTTAAAAATACATTGGAACGGCCCAAGAAAGGAGGCAAACAACCTCAAGAGGTTATCGATATTTACAAATTGCCATGAACAATAACCCTTTTTATTTCATGGTATGGCTACATATAGCCTTTCGATTTGATGAAATTAACCAGGTTTAAAAATAAAAGGGTTAGATCGTCAAATACAATATCTTTTAAAATATGATAGTTTAAGTCGTATCCAATGTTAACTAAAAGGCAACCTACATATATTAGGTGTCTGCCTTTTAAATATTTTGCATTAGCTAAATTTCGTAGTACTTTTGCTATAACAAAAGAACTTATAAATATGAGATATATTGAAAGATTATTAGTGATTAAAATGAAATACAATACTTATATTCTAACTTGGGCTAAAATTTCTAATTTGAGAAATCTCACTGACCAAAAGTAAAACACTAAATAAATCATGTTTTTGCGGCTCACATAATTCCTCATTTTAGAAAACTCTATTAATTTAATAAAAATGTAAAATTGTACACTTTAATTATGAAAATGAATATCGATAACAAAAGAAAGTTGCTATGTCCAAATACTCTAAGGAATTATTTGGTCATAACAACTTTCGTTTGTTACTGATATCCATTTTCATAATTAAAGTGTAAAATTTTACACAAAAACAAACCCTAACTTTAAACTTTTGTTATGAATCTAATACATTAATTTAAGACCGCTATTAATTTATAATTGACAAAATTCTACCACTGAGCTAGTACAACTTATGTTTTATTTTCATTGTTTCTACTTAAGACCATTAATTTTCATTTTCGTTACTTGAAAAATAGAAGTGAATCATTTTAGACATCATTTTTTGGGAAGATAAATTAAGTAGAGAAGTGTTAAAAAGTAGACTAATTAACGATACATATAGATGCCATTTCAAATACTCACTAATATTAAAACTTGGTGAGTATTTTTATTTTTTATCTTGTTTCGGAATATTTGATATACGATACATAAAGTTTATATGAAACAAAATAGTTAACAATAGTAGTTGTATTTCTGAGTTTTAATGAAATACGCAAGAGCTAGATAAGTGTTACCTTTCTATTTTTATCTACAACCGACTAATAGACGAGAAAGGAACAATAACTGAGTTTTTCTAAAACAAGTTTTAGTAAAGTTTAGCAAATTGATCTATATATACAACAGAAATATTAAATATGTGAAGTAAAATAGTTCATCTTGGATAGATTTAGAAATGTGTCAACATCATTGTATCTTATTAATTTGAAACAATTTGAAATTAGAACTGAAAAAAATAATTTGTTGCATGGTATATATGTGTCTTAATCAATAAGTGTTCTTAAGGACTAAGTAAGAGCTATTATGTATGTTGATTTATAAATACAACGAATGGACTTAGGGCCTATTTGCAAGCATCAAAGAACTATTTTATACTTAAGTTAGTTAGGTTAATAAACTGTTAGGTCTCAATAAGATCTCAAACACTAGCTAATCAATTACAAATAAGTATTTAGATGTTAATTGTTACTAATCGATTAATCACTATGTTTCTTAGTTTATTATAGCGGAAATATAATAACAAAGCAACGAGAATGACACACAGTTATATTGATTCAAAAGGTACAACGAATTACTAAGCTCAAGCTCACTATTTATACACAATAATAGTGAGCTTGATAAGTACGAATCTTAGTAAATCTTCTAAAAGGATAGAAGATTTGATCTAACTAACATACCTAAAATAAAGCAATATGTTTCATTATGGAGCTGAGTAGTCTGCTTCATAATGCCTTAGTTGCTTTTTGTCACTCAGACTTAGAGTCACTCAGACTCAAAGTCACTCAGACTCAGAGTCACTCAGACTCAGCAACTAAGACTTTAATAAACAGATTTATTAACTTGGGTTAAATCGTTGATTTTCCCAACAATCTCCCCCTATCTGTTTGGATTAAAGTCTTTTACAAATAATGCATCAAAAATAAACACAAACTTAAAATTTTAATACAAAACAGTTTGTGAACAAAAACACCTCACTTTCTTTTCTTGGAAGATCTTTTCTTCTTCACTGACACCTCCCATGGATTAGGCTTCTGCACTTCTTTTGCCCACTTGAGTCTTTCAGTCTTCCAATCAAGTAGCTTTTCCATTTCAGCATCTGATTTGTGAAACAAGAGTTGATATTCTTTCTTGACCAGTTCAACCTTGTCCATCAATGTCCCCATGTCTTCAATTCTTCTAAGGTTATTGAATAACCTTAGCCTGAAAACATTCTTCTCCCCCACAATCAGATTCACATTCAATGAGTAGAGCGATGCAGTGATAGATTGAGGACATGTTCAATCTGTCCTTAGCCTGAAAACATTCTTCTCCCCCACAATCAACATAACAAAGGCCTTCATGGTTATCATTCTTCACATAAGTTCTGTCTTGAAAGATTACACCTTTGGGAACAGGGTGAAGACTGCTTGTTTCTAGACCAAGTGATTTAGCTCCAGCTCTCACTCTATTGACAGTGCAGAATTCTCTATAGTCCTCATCTGAGATCAGCTTCAGCATATGAGCAACATTTACATTTGAAACAGCTTCTCTTTTTACTTCAAGTCTGTGTGCAATGTTTGTTATTCTTGAGCTCAGACTGGCAATTGCTTTCCATTCTTCTAAACCCAGAGTATGCATTCTGTGTACCCCAACTCTGAAGGATCCCTCTTTGTGATAGCACGTTAGCACTATTAATATATAATTGAAGGTAAAAAGTATTTCACAATATTAATCAGACCCTCTTTTATACTTTGACAAAATTCTACCGCTGAGCTAGTACAACTTATGTTTTATTTTCATTGTTTCTACTTAAGACCATTAATTTTCATTTTCGTTACTTGAAAAATAGAAGTGAATCATTTTAGACATCATTTTTTGGGAAGATAAATTAAGTAGAGAAGTGTTAGAAGGTAGACTAATTAACGATACATATAAATGCCATTTCAAATACTCACTAATATTAAAACTTGGTGAGTATTTTTATTTTTTATCTTCTTTCGGAATATTTGATATACGATACATAAAGTTTATATGAAACAAAATAGTTAACAATAGTAGTTGTATTTCTGAGTTTTAATGAAATACGCAAGAGCTAGATAAGTGTTACCTTTCTATTTTTATCTACAACCGACTAATAGACGAGAAAGGAACAATAACTGAGTTTTTTTAAAACAAGTTTTAGTAAAGTTTAGCAAATTGATCTATATATACAACAGAAATATTAAATATGTGAAGTAAAATAGTTCATCTTGGATAGATTTAGAAATGTGTCAACATCGTTGTATGAGTATCTTATTAATTTGAAACAATTTGAAATTAGAATTGGAAAAAATAATTTGTTGCATGGTATATATGTGTCTTAATCAATAAGTGTTCTTAAGGACTAAGTTAGAGCTATTATGTATGTTGATTTATAAATACAACGAATGGACTTAGGGTCTATTTGCAAGCATCAAATAACTATTTTATACTTAAGTTAGTTAGGTTAATAAACCTTATCTTAAACTTAGAAATCTATATTTACTTATAATAGAGAGTCGTCGGATAGCTAATGTTTGAGATATTCCAAATAGTGGAATCGTATGCATTTGAAACTCCTGACTCTTTGTTTACCCTATGTTTTAATTACCATAATGTGATTAATGGCATACTTATGGAGTACCTAAAAACGTCTGTGTTATTAACTTAGGGTAATTGAACAGTTTAAATATCGAGAGTCGTCGGATAGCTAATGTTTGAGATATTCCAAATAGTGGAATTGTATACATTTGAAACTCCTGACTCTTTGTTTACCCTATGTTTTAATTACCATAATGTGATTAATGGCATACTTATGCATTTGAAACTCCTGACTCTTTGGTTACCCTATGTTTTAATTACCATAATACATTTGAAACTCCTGACTCTTTGGTTGCCCTATGTTTTAATTACCATAATATGATTAATGGCATACTTATGCATTTGAAACTCCTCACTCTTTGGTTGCCCTATGTTTTAATTACCATAATGTGATTAATGGCATACAAATTATTGAGATATGTATTTGAAACTCCTGACTCTTTGGTTGCCCTATGTTTTAATTACTATAATGTGATTAATGGCATACTAATTATTGAGGTATTCCAAAGGTTGGTGGTTTTTTGTTTTTCTATATAAGTTAGTTCGAAAAGTTACATTTGCATCAACAAGCCCCATAACTACGTACAATCATGTCTCTTTCGAAAAACATGTCTCACTCCAAGATTGGCGCCCTTGACCCAACTAGAGAAGATTGGGTTGTTCATGTACGACTTTGTAGGATGTGGGAGGCAATAAATACGAAACTTGGTGATGTCTTACTTGGGTTGGAGATGGTTATGGCTGATGATGAGGTAATTTCTAATTTGTTTGATACAATAATTTCTACCATGTTAAATTAGTTTCTTACATGTTTTTTTTTTACCAAAAAGGGCGGTTCGATACAAGGTTTCATCACTAGAAATCATATACGAAAGTTTAAGCCTCTTCTCGAAGAGGGCCAGATATATCAAATCTCGAGGTTCAGAGTGATTGAAGGTCAAATGGGATATAAAGTTGTCCCGAATCAATACCGCATCCGTTTAAACATTGCAACATCGGTTCGTAAACTTGAAGGTGGTCATGAGGAGTTTCCATTGAATGTGTTTAGTTTCACACCAACCGAAGTTCACCTATAGAGAATCAACAACAATTCCCTCCTCACTGGTGCCGGTTTCTCTTTTCTCTAAATGTTTATGTTTTCTTTCCTATATCCAGTTTTTTGTGGGTTGTTGTCGTTCAAATGACGTCTGGCTATGTGTTTACAGATGTAATAGGGTGTTTGGTAGGTGCAGGCGAGATTATTCGCCTTGACAATGAAAAAAAAAGTTTTATATAGCAGGAAATAGACACACGATTCTGATCATTGTTCGTGACAAATCTCTTTACAATATTGTCACCGCGCAACGCGCGGGAATACGCCTAGTTAGATATAAAGTCAAAGCTAAATTTGTTGTAAGGTCAGAGAGTAATGTTTCACCATTATCTCGTTTGAAGCTAGAATCTAGTAAAAGAGTTCCATACAAAGCATTAATTTGTTAAAAGGTTGTATATCTATAGTAAATCGAAGAGTTTCATACATTATATTTGAGGCAGATGCATTATTAAGAAGGTCGATGCATTATTAAGAAGGGAAGATTTGTAATGACCACATTTTCGATATAGGCACGACAACTTAACGTTATATATATTATTCTACAATCTTTAGAAAAATCAGAAACTAGAGAATGCCAACTTCAGTTATACTCTTAGTCTCTCAACTTTTCTTAAAAGTGATGTTCAATGGAGATTTAGTGAGCTTAAGTCAGATCAGTTTTTGATGAGAGATGAGTTTTAACTTACAATTTTATCTCGACGTTTTATAAACATGTAACTTACAATTTTATCTCGAAGTTTTATAAACATGTAACTTACAATTTTATCTCAAAGAACTAGATAAAAAAGAGAAATCTGTCATCGTCTAATTTCTTAAATATGTAAACTGTAACCATCTTACTCGATTATCGCCACTCTTTGTTGTGTATTGTGTTAGGTCTTAATAAGATCTCAAACACTAGCTAATCAATCACAAATAACTATTTAGACGTTAATTATTATGAATCGATTGATTACTCAGTTTCTTAGATTATTATAGCGGAATATATAATAACAAAGAATGATTATAACACACAATTATATTTCTTAGAAAGGTGCAACAAATACAATGTTCAAGCTCACTATTTATACACAATAATAGTGAGCTTGATAAGTATGAATCTTAGTAAATCTTCTAAAAGGATAGAAGATTTTATCTAACTAACATACCTAAATTAAAGCATTACGTTTCTTTATGAAGCTGAGTAGTCAGCTCCATAATGCCTTAGTTGCTTTTAGTCACTCAGACTCAGAGTCACTCAGACTCAGAATCACTCAGACTCAAATCACTCAGACTAATACTTTAATTAACAGATTTATTAACTTGGGTTAAATCGTTGATTTTCCCAACAATCTCCCCCTATCTGTTTGAATTAAAGTCTTTTACAATTCATGCACCAAAAATAAACACAAACTAAAATTGTTTACTTAACACTGTTTGTGAACAAAAAGATACATAAACCATATTACTTCCTCCTCTTGACAGATCTTTTCTTCTTGGATGGCGCCTCCCATGGCGTAGGCTTGTTCACTTCTTTTGCCCATTTCAGCCTCTCAGTTTTCCAATCAAGTAGTTTTTCCATTTCAGCATCAGATTTATGGAATAGCATTTGATACTCCTTCTTGATCAGATCCACCTTGTCCATCAAAGTCCCCATCTCTTCAATTCTTCTAAGGTTATTAAATAACCAACTAATCAGCTTCATTCGGAAGGGGAGGCATTGATCAGACTCACATTCGCTAAGCAGAGCAATGCGATGGTAGATGGAAGCCATATTCAGTGTGTCTTTGCCTTGGAAGCATTCCTCTCCCCCACAATCTACATAACACAAGCCCTCATGCTTTTCAGTCTTAACATACGTCTTGTCTTGAAATGTGACACCTTTAGGAACATGATGCATGTAGCTTGTTTCCAGACCAAGAGATTTTGCCCCAGCTCTCACCCTATGGATAGTACAAAATGCCCTATAATCTTCTTCTGACATCAGCTTCAACACATGGGCTACATTGACATTTGATACAACTTCTCTTTTTACATCCATTCTGTGAGCAATGTTAGTTATCCCTGAGCTCAGATTTGCAATCTCTTTCCATTCTTCTAGCCCCAATGTGTGCATTCTGTGTACTCCAACCCTAAAGGATCCCTCTTTATGATAACAAACTAGCATGAGGTCAAATCCTCCAGTATCTACACATTCTAAGTTTTGGATTTTATTCTTGTTCCTTCTCAGTGTAAAGTTTGACTCAATATAGTCAATTCTTGCTTCTTCTCTTAACACATGTTTAGCCATCAATCTGTCAGCTTCTACCCTCAGCTGTTCTTCTTCAATAGCCAAATCCTCCTCTTCTTTCATCTCAGCTTCAAGAGCCTCAGCTGCTTTCATAGACTGGTCTTGTGGATTTGCATCAAATTTCTCCATATACAGCCCTTTGACATACTCCTTGTATTGCTCAACAGTCATTCCAGAATTGTGAGCATATCTTTGAAGTTTAGCCAGTTTCTCAGCTTCATCTCTTCTTTTCTGTATTTCAATTTCTATCTCAGACTGTACATTTGGGGGCTCTTCCATCTCAATCTCTTCATCAGTTTGTTGGTCAGTATCACTGTCAGCTCCAACTTTCCCTTTTCCCTTCTTATCTTCTTTCTCAGACTCACTACTTGATAGGTCACTGTAGCCAGTCTCATAAAATACTTGAGAATGACCAGTTTTCAGATTGAATCTGGTGGTCTTGTAGTACTTCTTCTCCCCTTCATCCCTCTTTCTTTTCAAATCTTGCTTGGGGATATCAGACTCATCAGTTGGTGTATTTGTTTTCTCCCCCTGAGTCTGAGCACCCTCAGCAACCTGTTTCCCCTTTCTCATCATGCTGATCTCAGAAGTCAGCTTCAAAACCATTCCCTTTAAATCCTGCATCTCCTCAGCGTTTTGTCTTTTCATGGCTTGCAACTCAGTCTGCATTGCACTCAGCTTGACATCAAACTGAGTTGACATGTCCTGAATGGCTTGTAACAGCACAGGGACCGTCATTGCAACCTCAGACTGAGGGATTTCAGTAACAATTGGTGTTGAAACAGATGGTACAGCTTCACTCCCTCCCTGTGGTGTAGGAGAATGATCCTTAGCCATAGAAAATGAAGTTTGTACCTCACTCAGTTTGGGGAGTGAGGCATTGACGACTTGTGCATAAGAGTGTGAGAGATTTGATGGTACCTTATCGTGAACTAGCACAAAGCTAGTGAAAATAGCCTTTGAAACTGGCTTTGAAACTGAAGGGGGTGGTCCCATACTAGGTACAGGGATATTCAGGAGTGGAATATCTTCTTCAATGCATACCACATGTGTCAGTGTGGCAGCAGCAGCGTGTTTCTCCAAGTTGACTACTCTAGAGGGGCTTTGGGTAGTCATGGTAGTTAGATGCAGCTCTTGCTCTAGCAGAGGGAGACTGGTCAGATCTACAGCACTGGAGGGGAGTTTAGAACTCTCAGCCTCATGGAAAAGTGAATCCATTAGTGCTTGATTTACAGTGGGGTTTGATGTGAGTGCTTTTTCAAATGAACTGGGTGAGTTCATCAGATTGGTCGCTTGAGTAGCTAAGACATCAAGTTGAGGAGTGGACTGCTCAGACTGAGAGGGGATACTCTCAGACTGAGGAAGAGAGAGATTGATATTCATACCTTGGTCAGCCTCATCGTGCTCTGCCCCACCCATTTCCACCTCAGCATCGGCAGCTGGAATATTTACCTCCAATTGTTCGTCAATTCTTTCGGGCTGCTCTTCTGAGTCTGACTCGTCAGACTCAGTGAGTTCATGATCGATAAAAGGATTTTCAATCCACTGAAGCATAACTGGGGTTAACCCTGGCTCAGCCTCAGTGATATTGATATAGGTAAAAATCTTTGGAGTCAGCCTGGGAAGAGGGCATACGTAAAAGGTTTGGTCAAGCTGCTCATATGCCTCCTTTCCCAGAGCCTCCTCAAAACTCAGTGAGAGAACACGAATGAAGGGAACATCATTCGGTCTTTTCGTTTTCAAGGCAAGGGAGAGAATCTCTTCAAAATATAGTTGTGAATAAGAGATTCGTCGACCCGTTACCATAGAATGAAACAGATGGGTTTCAAATTCGTTCATCTGATCCAAACTTCCAGATTTGCCCCTCAAACACCTTGTGATACTGGAAAATAAAAACTTCCATTTCCCAGTAAAGAATTTGTACTGAATTACACCTTGGATTTCAGGCTGACCAATCAATGGAAAGGCCTCAGCTCGAGCTTGCGGTTTAGTCAGTTTGACCTGGAATCCTCCTTCACCTGCCTCCTCAATGGTGGGAAGTAGTAAGGCTGCGCGTATCGTCTCTTCAGTAATGGTGATCGTCTGTGTGCCATCATTATAGGTGCCAGTGAGGGCAGTCTTTTCTTCATTGGCGGTGCAAGTATACCACCATTCACACAACACCGGTGGGTACATCACCGTGTCACAAAAGTAAGCACCATATAGAGGATGGGCTTTCATGTATTGAATCAGTTGCTCAAAACCCCTGTTTTGGCGATTGGCGGGAATATCAGCATTGGCTACCCGGTTGTTGTCCTTGATTTGTACCCTGTTTTGGAAATCTGCACCTGGAATCATACGAGCAGTAACATGAAGAATCATATTTGCATTCGCCATTGATAAGAATTAGAGCAGAAGATTTAGAAAAGATAACAATTAGGTTAAAATTTGAAATTGAGTTGACTGTAAACTGAAGGAGCGAAATTTAAGTAACTACGTTAGGAAACTTTCTATTTAGTCCATGTAATTTAAACCTAATGACACTTATGACCCTGAAAAAAAAAAACAAAATTTTTTTTACAAACGACTCAAAATAAAAAAAACTCTATAGACTAAAAGAAAAAAATAAAAGAAATGTAAAAGATATTTACAAAAATTACACCCAGTCTGATTTTGTGGTCAGACTGATGGATCTGGAGCTGACTAACGAGTCAGACTGAAAATTCACAAGCTGACTCAGAGGTCAGCTTGAGATTTATGATTTTGACAGATTAAGGATTTAACATTCCGAGTTCTCCTAACATATAGAAAAACCTGTCCTCACTCAGAGGTTTCGTGAATATGTCTGCCAATTGATCATTGGTGGCTACAAACTCCAATCTGACCTTTCCTTTCTCCACACAGTCTCGAATGAAATGATGTCTTATTTCAATGTGTTTGGTCCTGGAGTGGAAAACTGGATTCTCAGTGATTTGAATGACACTCTTGTTGTCACACATGATTGGAGTGTTTTGAATCTTGATTTCAAGATCAGCCAATTGGTGTTGCATCCATAGTAGTTGTGCCCAACAGCTCCCTGCAGCCACGTACTCAGCTTCAGCTGTGGAAGTTGCCACTGAATTTTTCTTTTTACTTGACCAGCTGACTAGCTTTTCTCCCAGAAGCTGACATCCTCCTGATGTGCTTTTCCTGTCCAATCTACATCCTGCATAATCTTCATAATTTCTAATGAGACTGTTTAATCTTTGCTCTCTCACAACAGGAACACCTTCATAAGACACAATTAAAGTGTCCCATAGTTCTTTTGCATTTTTGCAGCCAACTATTTTTGAGAATATTTGTTCAGACACTGCATTTCCTAAAATACTTCTAGCTCTAGGATCAAGATTGTACAACAGCTTGTCTTGATCTGTCCATTGTGATTTTGTAGTTTGAACCCATCTTGCACGTTGAACAATTTTATCACCTTCCTTGACTTCATCAATGTGTTTTCCTGGAATAATGGGTCCTTCAGTTATTATTCTTATCATTTCCTCATGAATTCCTGAGAGATGCCACTCAGCTTTAAGTTTCCAATGGGCAAAATTATGTCCATTGAACACATGAATTCCTTTTCCAGCCATTGCAGGTGTATTTGAAGATGATGACATTTTTTTTTTTGAGATTTTATATATTGATCGTTTAAGATTTATAAATTTATTAAAATTTAAATCTTATTTGCTCTGATACCAGTTGTTAGGTCTTAATAAGATCTCAAACACTAGCTAATCAATCACAAATAAGTATTTAGACGTTAATTATTATGAATCGATTGATTACTCAGTTTCTTAGATTATTATAGCGGAATATATAATAACAAAGAATGATTATAACACACAGTTATATTTCTTAGAAAGGTGCAACGAATACAATGTTCAAGCTCACTATTTATACACAATAATAGTGAGCTTGATAAGTATGAATCTTAGTAAATCTTCTAAAAGGATAAAAGATTTTATCTAACTAACATACCTAAATTAAAACATTACGTTTCTTTATGAAGCTGAGTAGTCAGCTCCATAATGCCTTAGTTGCTTTTAGTCACTCAGACTCAGAGTCACTCAAACTCAGAATCACTCAGACTCAAATCACTCAGACTAAGACTTTAATTAACAGATTTATTAACTTGGGTTAAATCGTTGATTTTCCCAACATATTGAACTATTGGTATTGAGTCGACACATGGTGGAAAAACAGAAAATGATTCCATGTTGAATGTAATTTCCCAAAAAGTTTCGATGATGACGTCTCGATTTATTTGGGCATTAGACAACGATTCACCAATTGCTTTAATAACTACCATATATAGATATGGTCCTAATGGTGCACATTCAATTCTCTTAACCTAAATGATATTTGGTGTACCTTGTGTTTTTCTAAATTGTTATCCCTTTCAAAGAAACCCTTTCCCGCTTTAGATAATAAGCAACATCCTAGTTCCATTTAGATAATTAGAAAATAGGGGTTTATTGAGTAGCGTACTGAAATAAAGCAAGCAGTTTGGTAACGTTCAATACAGTATCATACAAAATATCAAAAAAATCGATATAACATCAATACCAATGGTACCAAATACTAAAGTTCTAAATGATACATTTACTGAACCTGACTTGTAACAACCAAACTATAACGTTTGAATGAAGTTTTTATTCATTATTAAAATTTTTTTCTTTAGAATGTAACTTAAGAACATGATAAAGTTTTTGTTTTCTATCATTTCAAATCCTTTCTTTTTATATTAAAACTTGAGAACACAGCTTTGAGGGGCTATTTTTCACTGTGACCACCCAAACCTATCCCTATAGGTATAGTGATGGATGAAAAAAAAAAAACCTTTGATCCGGTGGTATCCGTCCGTCATAGGTGGATAAATCCCCAAACTTTTACTCGTGGATTAGGTTATGGGAAAAAAGTGTACCCGTCGACCGGTCATAGATGGGTGGCAGGTAGGCACTATAAGTAACGGGTAAACCCGTTTGATATGTATGCGGTATTACCTAATAATACGTGTACAATATAAGTAATAGATTGCTAGAAAACATGAAAAATTATGAAAGAAAAAGATATGGGAAGAAAGGGAGGTGATTTTTTCACTTTAGATTTTTATTCATTCACTTAAACTTAAACTCAATTAACAATTATACCCTTCCTCTTATTTTACCTTTTATTTTACTAATAAATATTAAAACCCAATTTCATGCGAACCGATAATTATCAATTTCTAGTAGGGTATATGCAATTCCATCAAACCTTTAATGCTTAGTAGGGTACCCTCATGATGGTACACAAAAGACGGTAATATTTTGGAGAATCCAGATTACAACCAACCCCTAATCCAAGTCCCCAAGTATTGGATTAAGGCTTCAGTTTTGCACTCCAAAAAGTAATTCAACGAAATACACATAATTAAGTTGTATAATATTATAGGAGTGCATCCGGACTATGCGATGGAATTCAATAAAAACGGTAAGGAAAAAAGTAAGTATGATCCATGATTTTTTAAAGTACTTATGGTTTGTAAAGTATGATCCAAGAGTTTTTTTTGGCGACTATAATTTCTAGTAGGGTATATGCAATTACATCAAACTCATGAAAATATGATGTATTTACTTATAATATGGTCATTACTTGTTTTTAGCCAATTCCATCAAACCTTTAATCACATTCTGTTGTATTATACAACTATCAGTTTGATTTCTACTCGCTGCAATACCAGAAATAGGAACAAAGAGAATCCCGGAACACGTGAGGATAAAATCTTATTGTAATTAGTTTCAAAATTTTTTCCTAAAAAACGTTGAACAAAAGTTGAAGACTGTAAAACAGAGGATAATGGTGTGTATGTGATGGTTCATTAACTAATACCTGATTAATTTTTTCAAACTCCAACTTCTATGGACTACGTGAAATTGACAAAAAGAAAGAAAAAAAAAAGGTAATAAGTTAATTCATCACTCGAGAAGTACCTTTTGCCAAGAATGGGTGGCGTCGGATAAACAACCCAAGTTTATTTTACCGATTAGAGATTGTTGATCGTTGGGTGTAAAAAAGTAGGGTAAATAAAAAAGTAGGGTAAAAATTAGGGTAAAGTGGTTTAGAGGTATGTCAATTAATTTAATTTTAAATGTATGAAGAAAAAAGTGGACAAAATAATAAAAATAGAGTTGAGGCTATAATTGTCAATTAAGTTTATATTTAAGTAAATGAATAAAAAATTCAAGTGAAAAAATCACCTCCCAAAAGATATTAATATTCAAGTCTTTGCTACTAAATTAATATTAACTAGAGGATTTCCCGTGCGTTGCACGGGTTCGCTCTTCTACGTATGTCGTCGCACGGGATTGTGTGCAGGTGATTCTTCAAAACGATGGTTTTGGTGGCTGTTCGATGTGTTTTCCATGACCTCTATTGCTACTTGTCGCATTTCTTTGGATACCGTCACTCCCGAGTAATTTGCAAAAATACAAAAGAATATTGGTTAGACTCTATTATAAAGGAGACCTATCGAAAACAGATTATAAAGGAGACCGGGCTATTGAAACTGACTCACACTGTTCGAAACCATTCGAAATGCTGAGGGAAAATGGAAAATTCCAAAGTGAAACTTGCTCCTTACATATAAACGAATTTATTGGAGTATAGTTGGAAAGAAGATAGGCGTCCGCCGAAGCTGGAGAACGGAGTTGTTGTCCTTCGTCCTCTGGTTTCGGTGACTGGTGATGTTCGTTCCAACGAAACTCCAGCAAATTCGTTAATATGTGAGCAGTGAGTTTCACTTTGGGAGTTTCCATTTCCCCCCAGCAAATCAAATGGTTTTAAAAGCGAACAAACTCGTAAAAAAGAACACAAAATAAACAATACGGAGTGATCCGTACATACCTTCAAACCAACAACCGCTAGCAAAATAAGATCACTCTCAGGCAATGCCGAGTTTGACAGTTCTTCATCACTTGGCACAGTGCAACACTAAATCGCATCCAATCCTAAAAGTCAACAAACAATAAATCAAGTTATAATCATTATAAAATCTACATGCCCCTTTTATTAATGTCAAAAATTATGAGGAGAAAAAACCTTCATATTCTTTCCAAGAATCTCCTCATTGGCATTGTACCATTTATACGCAAGGCGGGTTTTAGCCCGTCGGCCCCCTCCCTACATCAAACAGTCACATAGATTATACCTTTGAATACAAATATATAAATGAATACAGTAATTACATACATTGTTAAATATTTGTGTTCATACAGGTATATAACTTCATTACCACTCACTTACGCAAATACATGTACTCCTATGTTCTTGTATGTGAATGTCAATGTTTTCGATCAACCTAAGACTTTTTCCTTAGCCACGACTGTGGAGTAAAAATACTTAAAATTAAGCAAATCTATACAAATAAAATAAAAAACAAAACCATTAAAGCAAAAGAACTACAAAGACAGGCCCTTTACCATTCCGTATAAATACACTATTCAATTTGTACAGATATGGTAAAAGATTCGAGACACAATTCGTCAAAATCATTGCAGGTTGTAACATTCAAAAATACATAAATCCATAAAAAAATACCTCTCATTACCGTGAGCTCGGTGCACATATAATCTAAAATAATAGACACAGGAAAAAAAAGTAGACTATTCGAGCTGCTGTTTAGCGTAGACATGCAACAAATTATACACTCTTAAACACTTCTATTCATAAAACTGTACACATCTATACTTGTACATTTAAAAGATTCAATATCCATACACCAACTTTACATGTAAAGATCACTATAATTGTACAGTTAGCTAAGTATTGGTCCTCTTAGCAAGATCGATAAGGAACTGCAAATTACTATTGGATTTTCATATGTATTATACATTTTCTGATGTGAACAAATAAAGGCTGTGATAAAGCCATCAGACAAAATCAAAGTTTAAAATTTAGTGTTGATCAAAATTAACTTGTTTACAGCTAAAACATAGTTTGATCTTAAAAACATAGGGTACTCACAATAGCTTTTAGCAGAGATCGGTCATTATCAGTGACAAAAGTAACAACATACCCTGCTCTACCAGCTCTAGCAGTTCGACCCACTCGATGAACATAGCTATAAAGAGCAACACAGATACAATATCAACATAAAATTAATATGAAGTTGTAAAAGGCAGCATAAATTGCATAACTACAGTTCATGAAGGTGGTGTTTGAATGTGCATTTGGAGGTGATTATGTGATAACAAATAATCAGCTATAACGAATAGTGTCCCGGATATGCTCCTGCTGCTTGAGGTTGTAATAATCAGATAATTCAATATGAGTGGTGGGAAAATTGGAGATCGAGCATCTTAAAGTAGGTTTAGAAAATGGGTAACTTTAGTTTATCCTATAATAATTAATTATGTTACGGCTAGTACATAAATGACATTTGACCCCTAAATAATCAGAAAATCTAAAGATTGATCCACATTAGAAACTGATAGGGTGAAGTCAAGTCGCAACACATATATATCATTTTAAAAAAGCAAATCCAAACACCCTCTAACAATAAAGCATATAAGAAATAAGTTAGACCGCAAAAACATGTAAACAACAAACAGAAGTAATCAAGCAAAATCTTGCCTAGTAAGGTCGCGTGGACATTCGTAGTTGATAACTGTTTGGACTCCAATAATATCAAGCCCCTGTAGAACCATAGAAAGATAATTATACCACATTAGCATTATGTAGATCTCCTCTATATGGCATAGCATAAAAAATTAAAAAAAATTACAAATACAGTTCCAATGGAAGAATGGAAACTTACACGTGCAGCAACATTGGTTGATATTAAAAACTCCACTAATTTTAACACATTACCCAATCCACCCGTCCAGCCACGTCTTATTTTAACTATGTAGCTTACTCATCATGAACAGCAGAAACCCCTTGGAAAAAGACTTGGGTCTTCTTAGGATCTACATAGTCGTCGACCCAATTCGCCCATGTTGTCAAAGCGATCTTGTATGCATCCATTCTCCCCATGTCTCTGTATATCTTATCACCAAGTTGATAGTAGTCCCATCTGCACCCAAAACCAAATCATATTTAGGAAATCTCGCTGCATATAAAAGTAGTAAAATGTGCAAATTAAGCTGTATGTCTTATATTATCTGCATTTGAAACATACGTTTGACAGCTATTGAAGATGAGAATGTCTACTTCTTCCCATTTACCGCACCTGCTGATGGAATCGACTTGTTAAGAGTGTCTTATTTAATTAAAGAAAATCAGATTATTATCATAGTAAAATAGTTTTTTGTGTTATTGTAGTCATATTTAACGCATTGATAAAATAGACCAAAAAGGTAGTTAAGGCCACAGGCAGCCTTGCTCCTTGCAGTGAGTGTCGAGGTAAGCGCCGATTGTAGTTTCTTGTTTCTTTTAGAGGATGACTCGGGTTTTGATTTTACTTCAGTACCAGGGCTAATCTCAATAACAGTCACGTTTTGGGGCACTGGTTGCGGTTTTGGCTTCACTGTAGCCTTCTTCTTTGGTACCATCTTGTTAACGTTTTCGACATTTACTCCAACCGCTTTCTGTAAAAAGACAATCAAGAATGTTATATGAAACTAAAACTCAACTAAAATTTATTCGACTGATTATAATAAACTAAAAGAAACTTTTTTATACCTTTTTTTGCATCGGCAAGTAATTGTGCACAGAAACTTCTCGTAACAGGTCGTGAAAACACAAAGTATGTAGACACAAAATCTTGTAATTACTTACATACACGCTGTCGGAAGTCACTCTTCCAATTGAATCGGGTACTTGACCATCCAACATGTTGAAGCTTAGGTCTCTGCAAAACAATAGTCTTAATGAATAATTGTAATAAAAGAAAACAATCAAAAATTTCCTTTTGCAGATTGATGTTTGTAAATGACTTACAAATTTCTCATCTCGGTCATCTGTCCTATGCACTCAGGTATTGAACCGCTGAGCAAACAATTTCGCAGGTGCATGCAGCAAAATCAGTTAGGAAGTATTGTGTCAACGTTAATACGTTTCTTTTCTCACATTCTGTAGCACAAGTATGACAGGAAATAAACTCACAGTCTAATCATGTGGGTCATATTCTGCAGATTCGGGAAGCTTGAAATGGGTCCAGCTAAATCAGTTATTCTCCTGAAAACCATAACTCACGTAATTAAGAAAGTTTTACGTTCAAATCGACAACTACACACTTATTAATTAAAACTAAACAAATGTTGGGCTCACAATTCTTCTAAATTTGCCAACAGAGATATAATAGAAGGAATATGCCCCTCCATCGATGTTCCTTGCATATCACTGCACCGTAAACGATACAATAACGATTATATTTAATTTTCAAACACATAAATTTGGAAAAGGTTTTTTTTAAATTTAAAATTCTGTCTTTCGACCCATGTCCATTACATAAAGGATCCCACTGTCATGGGGTCGGATCAAGTACTTGACAAAAAAGTCAACATAAACATAAAAACATCTATAACTAAATTACAAAATTAGTACAAAATTAGTAAAATAGTCAACTAACAGCTTATAATTTGATATAATTTTGGCTTTGAAAGAATGAGGAACAACTACATTGAATTTTATATGGCATTAAATTATTTACATATATGAAGTAAAAACAATTTTTTGAGAATACCCGTTCTAATGTCAAAATCAATAGGATTACCTTTGTGGCACTTGAATTACAACGCCTCGAATGCTTGACTTATGAAATTGGGAATTTAGCCACCACGCCAAAACCCCTAATTTGTTTTTTAGCAAAAATCAATTAATGAGATTGAATGATGAAATTGGGAATTTAGCCACCACGCAGGAAGACGGACATGCGGAAGCATAAAACAAAAGGCAGCGCTGCAGGGAGGCACGTGGTCAGACACGCGTAAGAACATCCATTAGCAAAAGGAAATCGATTTCTCAGGCACTGATTTTGCTGCAAGGCCCTAAATACACAAAAAAGAAACAGCCCAAACCACAAACCCCGGCCCAAACCCAGTAAACTTAAAAAACTATTTTACTGCACGAAATCATAGGCAAAGAGGCAAATTAATAAGAGAATAATTAATTAAAAATACTCTATCAAGAACTAGCAGTATCAAATAATTTGTTTTGATGGTTATAAGTTTCTTATTTTAACAACACACACATTTTAAGGTTTATTAGTGATTGTGTTTCGGATATGCTTTTAAAAGAATTTTTCATATAATCGTTACATTTACTATATTATATTAATTTTTGTTGTTTTATGTAAAATCCGTGGATACGAGCGGGTTGCGGATGAATCTAAACCCGTCAAAAGATATACACAAGTTCTTGGACAGAGAGAACCCGCAAATATTGGTCGATATGCGTCCGTGACCTTCGGGGGTGACCCCTACAAACATACGACTTCACCATTTTGACTAGGGGTGTTCAAAATATCCGTATCCGAAAATCCGAATCCGAATATCCATAAATCCGAATCCGAATATCCAAAAATCCGATCCGAAATTATCCGAAAATTAGGTTATTAGAAAACTCGGATATCCGAAAATTCGGATATCCGGTTTTTCGGATTCGGATTCGGATAATAATATTTCGAAATTTCGGATATTTCGGATAGCCGATTATCCAAAAATCCGATTTTTTTTTTTTTTTTTTAGTTTTTATAGTTATTTTATAGGTAAATGTTATTATTTTGGTGATTTAATAACATATTTAGATAAATATATGTACATATTAGATATTGTGGTTAACAAAATGTATAATAAAATTTGAAACAAACAAAAAATAACCCAAAAAAACAAAAAACAAAATATATTTTTTCAAAATTCCGGGATTTTCGGATAAATTGGATATCCGAAACCGGATATCCGAAAATTTTGGATATCCGAAATTTCGGATTCGGATTTCGGATAATGAAAATCACTATCCGAATTTTCGGATATCCGAATTTTCGGATATCCAATTTTGAACACCCCTAATTTTGACACCATCTGCGATTTCACCGATTTTTAAAGTTACTATACATTTGATGGTAGTTGTCTTTTAAAGTAGCAACTTCTCTATTTGTGTTTGTTACATATTCATTCTTTTTTGCTTCTTACAACATTTGTACACCATTAAATTTTGTCCCGTGACCACACGCGTGGGACAAAAAATCTAGTTTAGTAATATTATAAAACTATGAGAAAAACAATAAAATTAGAATACATAAAATTAAAAAAACAATATGTATGACTCCATTTTTCGAGTTCAAACTTCAAAGGCAATTGTAAAGTCTGTTTTTAATTTTTTGCTCTCGGATTTTTAAACTTTTCTGATCCGTATCAGTGGAATTAACTATTAAATATTATGTTATGTTCATTTTTGATTTGTTCTTTGGCTTAATTAGTTGTTTAACAAATATATTTGAAAAATTCTTGTTTTCTAACCAATGTTAAAAGTTGAAACACACCCAAAAAATTGAATCTCTTGTATGTCATAATCCGCGCTTAACGGTTGAGGTTGTGATACGTTAATACTAACAATTGTTCTAAAACTAGTGGGAGTCAAACAAAAGAAGTACAGTATAGATAACAAATATTTTGCCACTGAAACAACATACAATTAATCTTACATATAAAATGTTTCCGAACAGACAAAAATTACTTATTATAACGTCGAATTAGCCATTGTCTTTGGTAATGTATATATATGTATTAGGTTAGAATTATAGTAGTGATAATGTGATTTATGGACCACTAGGTTCAATGTATAGCAGTATGATAACATGCATATTTCCGAAATTGTTAGTAAATAGGAAAAGATTTATTAAAGTAATGACAGTTTTACTTTTTCTATTTTAGTGAAAACTTTCATTTGCCAATGTAATTGTCATTACTAAAAATTTTCACTAAAATAGAAAAAGTAAAATTGTCATTCCTTTTATAAATTTTTATCATTGTCATTACTTTTATAACAACTTAAAGTGAAATAATGATTTATGGTAATTTATCATTTGTCTCGTTACATATACGTGGAGTGTAATAGTTTTAAAGTTTGCCATTCGGACAATATAAAACGAATGTTGTGGTAACAATTTATGGTTCGACCATTCAGCGATAATAATTAAATGTAAAAATGGCAAGGATCGAACTAAAGCTTCGTGGATAAAAAGCAAAGGATATAACCACTTAGGCAAGTGAGAGTTTTATCAAAATAATTTATCTAAATATCAAATAAAAGAAAATTTATAGTTATATTTTGTTGACTTTCAAAGATTATATTATTTTTGAAAATGGTGATGTTATGCGTAAAACGCAAACAAATTTTGATGAATATACTATATAGTAAAGTAATAGTAATAATACATATATATAAAATGGTACTCACTTATATTAATAAAAGAAAGTCAATAAAAATGAAAGGGTCGAATATCGGGATGTCAAATGTCATGTGGTATCATTCAAGTGACACGTTTCATATAAGTATTTAACTTAAAGAAATGTATTATTTTTCTTTATACATATGTTGTAATTAGTTAATTACCTTAATTATTAATATAAATTATTATATTGTCCTTAATATATACATTTCCAACGGCGTTTATCCCAATCATATCACTCTTCATAGCACTTGAAACAAACGTAGAAGATTAGTGCTATTATTGCTCATATCACTTGAAACAAACGTAGAAGATTAGCGCGAGGGATTGTAGGTGTCTCACTACTTATTGTGATTATCAATATGTAGCCAATATTTACTATTAATTACAAATTTACAAGTTTGCAACTATAATAAGAAAATCTATTGACTTTCTTTTACAATTAATACGAAATTCTATTATAATAATAATGAACAGTTTGTATTCGTCCGTTGCAGCGGATATTCGAAACGTGCATTAAGATAAATTGTTTAGAAATACATAAAAAGTAAAAGTATAAATCTTGTTAAAATAACAAAAATTATCGTATAATAATATCGTTTTAGAAGAAAAGGAGAAAAAAAACCTTTTAATAAATGAAATTTATAGAAAGTCGCATAAAAGAGAGTCGGGTTCGAGTCCTAATTACTCTAAAAATTGTATTTTAAAAGAAAATATATTATATGGTAGTGGAGATAGTAGCAAAATCGTTTCCCACATTTTGATTATTTGTCTCAACCACTTAAACAACATGCTATTTAGTAAAATATTTGTTTACAAAAAAAAAAATTGTAACTTTATATATAAAAGCTTTGGGAATATTTAGTAAATTTGTAAAGCTAGGTGGAAACTATTTAGTAAATTTGTAAAAGTTGGATTAATCAAAGGCTATTTAATATAATATCTAAAATGGAAAATGGAAAATGATACGTAAAAAGGATGGATGAAAGATTCGATACTGGTCCCCCCATGGGTAAATAAACTTTGTCTAACCGTATCTATAAAAAAAACAAATTGCGATTCCGTGAACAATGTTAATACACACTTATTTATTTGAAAATATAATCAATATATCTTCTAATATAACTACAAGTTGTTTATGTCGTTTTTAACGAGAATATCGAACTTTCATAGTTCATGCACAAATTACTCTTGTTTAGTTCATTTATAATTATGAATGTAAGAGTTATTGCAATATTTAGCGATATTTGCCTTTAATATCTAACATTAGAGTTATGTATTTACATATTTTCCAATAGTCATTGTTAAAATAATGAGACGTCACACGAATACTGTCACAACTGCGTTTTCGACCCATTTTCAACTCAAGTACACATATTTAACCAACAACACTACAAAGCAAACTTAGATCTTCAAAAGAAACCCACGAATCATAATATGGATTAACTGTTAGATCGTCAAAGGGTTAGATCGTCAAATACGACAAAGCAAACTTAGATCTTTATAAGTTCTTTTGTTAACCAGGTTTTAAAATAAAAGGGTTAGATCGTCAAATACAATATCTTTTAAAATATGATAGTTTAAGTCGTATCCAATGTTAACTAAAAGGCAACCTACATATATTAGGTGTCTGCCTTTTAAATATTTTTCATTAGCTAAATTTCGTAGTACTTTTGCTATAACAAAAGAACTTATAAATATGAGATATATTGAAAGATTATTAGTGATTAAAATGAAATACAATACTTATATTCTAACTTGGGCTAAAATTCTAATTTGAGAAATCTCACTGACCAAAAGTAAAACACTAAATAAATCATGTTTTTGCGGCTCACATAATTCCTCATTTTAGAAAACTCTATTAATTTAATAAAAATGTAAAATTGTACACTTTAATTATGAAAATGAATATCGATAACAAAATAAAGTTGCTATGTCCAAATACTCTAAGGAATTATTTGGTCATAACAACTTTCGTTTGTTACTGATATCCATTTTCATAATTAAAGTGTAAAATTTTACACAAAAACAAACCCTAACTTTGAACTTTTGTTATGAATCTAATACATTAATTTAAGACCGCTATTAATTTATAATTGAAGGTAAAAAGTATTTCACAATATTAATCGGACCCTCTTTTATACTTTGACAAAATTCTACCACTGAGCTAGTACAACTTATGTTTTATTTTCATTGTTTCTACTTAAGACTTACTTGAAAAATAGAAGTGAATCATTTTAGACATCATTTTTTGGGAAGATAAATTAAGTAGAGAGGTGTTAAAAAGTAGACTAATTAACGATACATATAGATGTCATTTCAAATACTCACTAATATTAAAACTTGGTGAGTATTTTTATTTTTTATCTTCTTTCGGAATATTTGATATACGATACATAAAGTTTATATGAAACAAAATAGTTAACAATAGTAGTTGTATTTCCGAGTTTTAATGAAATACGCAAGAGCTAGATAAGTGTTACCTTTCTATTTTTATCTACAACCGACTAATAGACGAGAAAGGAACAATAACTGAGTTTTTTTAAAACAAGTTTTAGTAAAGTTTAGCAAATTGATCTATATATACAACACAAATATTAAATATGTGAAGTAAAATAGTTCATCTTGGATAGATTTAGAAATGTGTCAACATCATTGTATCTTATTAATTTGAAACAATTTGAAATTAGAATTGGAAAAAATAATTTGTTGCATGGTATATATGTGTCTTAATCAATAAGTGTTCTTAAGGACTAAGGTGCTGTTCTTTTTTCAAAAAAAAGTCTTAATAGGCTCTGAACTCTGACCCGGTCAGAGGTTTTAAAAATTTTGTTGTTCTTTTTTTTTTTTCAACCAGAGACAAAAAACCTCTTTTTACCTCTGATCCAACCCTACATGAAAAACCTCTTTTTACCTCTGATTACCTCTTTCTCTTCACCGGTAAGTTTTCCATCCTTAAATTCAAATAATTTTTGATTTTTTTTCAATGGTTTGTCACTTGATTTCGTTATATAAATTGATATTGATGATTGTTTGTTAGATTTAGGTGATATAATTTTTTTTTAATATGTATTTGTTTTCGATTGCCTATAAACTCCTACTATTACATTGACTTTTATGTGAACTTTTCTTTTGTTAATTATTTTTATATCTTGAAATTGATGTTAGACAATTAGTTTATTAATTTGTTCAATCACGCTCACGCTAAACTTAGAAACGTGATTGAGCGTGCTTTTGGTGTTTTGAAAGCACGTTTTCCCATCTTGAAGAGAATGACTCCGTATTCTTTGGTGAAACAAAGAGATATTACTATTGCATGCTTTGCTATTCATATTTTTATACGAAAAGAAGGATTAAGTGATGATTTTTTCTCCGAATATGATCGAGGTGAAGTACATGCTAACGAGAATGTACAAGATGGAGACGAGTATGATGAGGACGAGGTTCAACCACATGGAAATACAACAGATCAACAATATATGATCAATTGTCGAGATCAACTTGCGGCACAATTAATGCAAAAATGTTGAAAATGTTGTTTGAATATTATCTTTATTTGAAAAATGTTGCCACTATGTTTGAACATTTTATGAATGTTTTTATTTAATACGTTTTATAAATGAAACAATTTAGTACTAATATAGTAAAACAGATGTTACGAAGGAAAAAAGAACATAGTATATTGATTCAGATTCAGAGTTTTGGACCACCTCTGATTATTCAGAGCTGGTATTCAGATTCAGAGGAAAAACCTTTGGTTCAAAAGAACAGCACCTAAGTAAGAGCTATTATGTATGTTGATTTATAAATACAACGAATGGACTTAGGGCCTATTTGCAAGCATCAAAGAACTATTTTATACTTAAGTTAGTTAGGTTAATAAACTGTTAGGTCTCAATAAGATCTCAAACACTAGCTAATCAATTACAAATAAGTATTTAGATGTTAATTGTTACTAATCGATTAATCACTATGTTTCTTAGTTTATAATAGCGAAAATATAATAACAAAGCAACGAGAATAACACACAGTTATATTGATTCAAAAGGTACAACGAATTACTAAGCTCAAGCTCACTATTTATACGCAATAATAGTGAGCTTGATAAGTATGAATCTTAGTAAATCTTCTAAAAGGATAGAAGATTTGATCTAACTAACATACCTAATATAAAGCAATACGTTTCATTATGGAGCTGAGCAGTCAGCTTCATAATGCCTTAGTTGCTTTTTGTCACTCAGACTTAGAGTCACTCTGACTCAAAGTCACTCAGACTCAGAGTCACTCCGACTCAGCAACTAAGACTTTAATAAACATATTTATTAACTTGGGTTAAATCGTTGATTTTCCCAACAATCTCCCCCTATCTGTTTGGATTAAAGTCTTTTACAAATAATGCATCAAAAATAAACACAAACTTAAAATTTTAATACAAAACAGTTTGTGAACAAAAACACATCACTTTCTTCTCTTGGAAGATCTTTTCTTCTTCACTGACACCTCCCATGGATTAGGCTTCTGCACTTCTTTTGCCCACTTGAGTCTTTCAGTCTTCCAATCAAGTAGCTTTTCCATTTCAGCATCTGATTTGTGAAACAAGAGTTGATATTCTTTCTTGATCAGTTCAACCTTGTCCATCAATGTCCCCATGTCTTCAATTCTTCTAAGGTTATTGAATAACCAGCTGATTAGCTTCATACGGAATGAGATACATTGATCAGATTCACATTCACTGGGTAGAGCAATGTAGTGATAGATTGAGGACATGTTCAATCTGTCCTTAGCCTGAAAACATTCTTCTCCCCCACAATCAACATAACAAAGGCCTTCATGGTTATCATTATTCACATAAGTTCTGTCTTGAAAGATTACACCTTTGGGAACAGGGTGAAGACTGCTTGTTTCTAGACCAAGTGATTTAGCTCCAGCTCTCACTCTATTGACAGTGCAGAATTCTCTATAGTCCTCATCTGAGATCAGCTTCAGCATATGAGCAACATTTACATTTGAAACAGCTTCTCTTTTTACTTCAAGTCTGTGTGCAATGTTTGTTATTCTTGAGCTCATACTGGCAATTGCTTTCCATTCTTCTAAACCCAGAGTATGCATTCTATGTACCCCAACTCTGAAGGATCCCTCTTTGTGATAGCACGTTAGCATGAGGTCAGATCCACCAGTATCAGCACAATCCAAGTTTTGGATTTTATTCATGTTTCTCCTCATTGCAAAGTTTGACTCAATGTAGTCCAGTCTGGCTTCCTCCCTTAACACCTGTTTAGCCATTAATCTGTCAGCTTCTATCCTCTGCTGTTCTTCATCAATGGCTAACTCTTCTTCTTCTTTCATCTCAGCTTCAAGTGCTTCAGCTGCTTTCATGGACTGGTCTTGTGGTTTGTCCTCAAACTTCTCCATGTATAACCCTTTGACATACTCCTTGTATTTTTCAACTGTCATCCCAGAATTGTGTGCATATCTTTGAAGCTTGGCTAGTTTCTCAGCTTCAGCTTGTCTTTTCTTTATTCCAGTTTCTAGTTCAGTCTGAACAGTTGGGTCTTCCATTCCAATTTCCTCCTCAGCCTGATCAGTATCAGTATCAGCTCCAACTTTGCCTTTTTCCCTCCTTGTCACTTTCCTTGGTCTTCTTTCTCAGATTCACTACTGGATATGTCGCTGTAATCAGTCTCATAGAAGTCTTCAGACTGACCGGTTTTCAGATTGAATCTGGTTGTCTTATAATATCTTTTCTCCCCTTCATCTCTTTTTCTTTTCAAGTCTTGCTTGGGAAGGGCAGACTCATCAGTTGGTGTAACTATTTTCTCCCCCTAAGTCTGAGCATCCCCTTGTGATACTTCAGCAACCTGTTTCCCCTTTCTCATCATACTGATCTCAGAAGTCAGTTTCAACACCATCTCCTTCAAATCCTCCATCTCCTCATGATTTTGGCATCTCAGAGCATGTAACTCAGTTTGTATTGCACTCAGTTTGATATCAAACTGAGTTGACATGTCCTTAATTGCCTGTAGCAGCACAGGAACAGTCATAGCAACCTCAGACTGAGGGAAAGTAGTAACAGTAGGTAATGAAACAGTTGGTATAGCTTCACTCCCTCCTTGTTGTTTAGGAGAATGATCCTTAGCTATAGAAAAGGAAGTCTGTACCTCACTCAGTTTGGAAAGTGAGGGATTGACGACTTGTGCATAGGGGTGAGAGAAATTTGGTGGTACCTTATCGTGAACTAGCACAGAGCTAGTGAAAATTGCCTTAGAAATAGGCTTTGAAACCGAGGGAGGTGGTCCCATACTAGGTACAGGGATATTCAGGAGGGGAATATCGTCTTCAATGCATACCACATGTGTCAGTGTGGTAGCAGCAGCGTGTGTCTCCAAGTTGACTAATCTAGTGGGGTTTTGGGTAGTCTTGGTAGTCAGATCCACCTCTTGCTCTAGCAGAGGGAGGATGGTCTGATCTACAGCACTGGATGGGAGTATAGAACTCTCAGCCTCATGGAAAAGTGAATCCATTAGTGCCTGATTTATAGTGGGGCTTGATGTGAGTGCTTTTTCAAATGAACTGGGTGAGTCCATTAGATTGGTCGCTTGAGTTGCTAAGACATCAAGGTGAGGGGTGGACTGCTCAGACTGAGAGGGGATACTCTCAGACTGAGGATGAGAAAGATTGATATTCATACCTGAGTCAGCCTCATCGCGCCCTGCCCCACCCATTTCCACCTCAGCATCTGCAGCAGGAATGTTTGCCTCCAATTTACTTCAAGCTCCGTCATAGTTGATTATCTGAGTCTGAATGGTAAGACTCAGTGATTTCAGGGTCAATAAACGGATTAGCAATCCACTGAAGCATAAGTGGTGTTAAACCTGGCTCAGCTTCAGTGATGTTAATGTAAGTAAAAATTTTAGAGGTCAGTCTGGGAAGAGGGCACACATAAAATTTTTGATCAAGTGCCTCATAAGCTGCCTTTCCCAGAACCTCCTCAAAACTAAGTGAAAGTACCCGAATAAACGGAACATCATTCGGTCTCTCTGTTTTTAAAACGAGGGAGAGAATCTCTTCAAAATAAAGTTGTGAAAAGGAGATTCGTCTACCCGTTACCATGGAATGAAAGAGATGAGTCTCGAATTCATTCACCTGATTCAGACTCCCAGATTTACCCCCCAAACATCTTGTAATACTGGAGAGAATAGAAATTTCCATCTGCCTGGGAAGAATTTGTATTCAATAACCCCCTGAGTGACAGGCTGACCAATGAGAGGGAATGCCTCAGCTCGAGCTTGCTGTTTGGTCAGTTTGGCCTGGAATCCCCCTTCGCCAGCTTCATTAACAGTAGGTAACAAAAGGGCTGCACGAAGGGTCTCCTCAGTAATGGTAAGGGTTTGCCTTCCATCATTATAAGTGCCAGTGAGCTCAGTCTGATCATCATTAGCGGTGCAGGTGTACCACCACTCACAAAGCACCGGTGGGTACATCACCGTGTCACAGAAGTACGCGCCATATAGGGGATGGGATTGCATAAACTGACACAGTTGTTCGAAGCCCCTGTTTTGGCGATTGGCGGGAATATCGGTAGTGGCCACCCTGTTATTGTCCTTGATATGTACCCTGTTTTGAAAATCGGCACCAGGAATCATACGAGAAGTAACGTGAAGGATCATGTTTGCATTCGCCATTGATAAGAATTCAAGAAAAGAATTAGAGAAGATAACAATTAGGTTAAAATTTGAAATTAAGTTGAATATAAACTAAAGGAGCGAAATTTAAGTAACTAGGTTAGGAAACTTTTCATCTAGTCTATGTAATTTAACCCTATTGACAATTATTACCCTTGAGGTAGAAAGAATTTACAACTGACCCTTTTAAAAAAAATTAGAAAATATAAAAGCTTAAACAAAATAAAAAAACTTTACAGACTAAAGAAAGAAAAAGAAAAAAAATTTAAAAGATATTTACGAAAATTACATTCAGTCTGAGCACATGGTCAGACTGAATAATCTTGAGCTGACTAACAAGTCAGACTGAAAAATCACAAGCTGACTAAAAGGTCAGCCTGAAATGGGCTTTTCGTGACATATTAAGGATTCAACATGCCTAGTTCCCCTAACAGATAGAAAAACCTGTCCTCACTCAGAGGTTTCGTGAAAATGTCTGCCAATTGATCATGAGTAGCTACAAACTCCAGTCTGACTTTGCCTTTCTCCACACAGTCTCGAATGAAATGATGTCTTATTTCAATGTGTTTTGTCCTCGGGTGGAAGACTGGATTCTCAGTTATTTGAATGGCACTTTTGTTGTCACACATGATTGGAGTATTTTGAATCTTGATTTCAAGATCAGCCAATTGGTGTTGCATCCATAGTAATTGTGCACAACAGCTCCCTGCAGCCACGTACTCAGCTTCAGCTGTGGAAGTTGCCACTGAGTTTTGCTTTTTACTTGACCAACTGACTAGTTTTCCTCCTAGAAGCTGACATCCTCCTGATGTACTTTTCCTGTCCAATCGACACCCTGCATAATCTGCAAACGTGTAGCCAATTAATTCAAAACCAGAATCTTTAGGGTACCATAGACCAAGATTTGGTGTACCCTTAAGATATCTGAAAATTCTTTTGACAGCTTTAAGATGGGATTCCTTTGGGTCAGCTTGATAACGTGCACATAGACATGTAGAGAACATGATATCAGGTCTACTAGCAGTTAAATACAGTAAAGAGCCAATCATACCTCTATAAGTAGCTTGACAAACTGACTTGCCAGATGAGTCTTTATGCAACTTATCAGAAGTACTCATTGCAGTTTTCATTTCAGAACATGTTTCAAAACCAAATTTCTTTACTAAATCATGAACATATTTACTTTGATTTATGAAAATTGCATCTTTCTTTTGTTCTACTTGTAGACCAAGGAAGAACGTGAGTTCTCCCATCATACTCATCCTATATTCACTACACATGAGATTTGAAAACCAAGTACACAACTTTTCATTTGTGGATCCAAATATAATGTCATCAACATATATTTGTACCAAAATCACATGTCCATTTTCCTTTTTGATAAAAAGTGTTTTATCAATTGATCCTCTTTTAAAATGGTTTTTGAGAAGAAAGTCAGATAGAGTATCATACCAAGCTCTAGGAGCTTGTTTGAGACCATATAATGCTTTGTTTAATTTAAAAACATGATCAGGAAAGTTAGGATCAACAAAACCTGGAGGCTGCTTGACATAGACTTCCTCCTGTAGATCACCATTCAAAAATGCACTCTTCACATCCATTTGATACACCAAGAAATCTTTTAAAGCTGCATATGCTAAGAATAATCGAATTGCTTCAATTCTGGCAACTGGAGCAAATGTTTCATCATAATCAATGACTTCTTCCTGCTTGTATCCTTGAGCCACCAATCGAGCTTTATTCCTGATCACCACTCCATCTTTGTCATATTTATTTCGAAAGATCCATTTAAGTCCAATGATAGTCTTAAACAGGGGACGTGGGACCTTTGTCCAAACATTGTTCCTTATGAATTCTCCAAGCTCCTCTTGCATACCATCAACCCAGTCTTCATCTAATAAAGCTTCTTCAACCTTCTTTGGTTCCATCAGACTCAAGAAGTTTGTATAGAAACAAAAATTAGCTGTGGCAGTCTTTCGTCTGGTTTTGACTCCTTCAGTTAATGAGCCAATAACCGATGATATGGGATGTCCCTTGACAGTCTTGATGTTTCCTATCTCATTGTGAGAAACTGCCTCTGCTTGAGACTGAGTATCATCAGTCTGAGTGTCATCAGGCGGAGTAGTTTGAATCTGAGTTTGGTCAGACTGAAGGGTGTCAGGCTGAGTTTCATCAGTTTCATTAGACTCAGTATTTTCAATATCAGGGACACTCTGGAAAGGTGAGTCATCAGGTTCACTTTCAGACTCTTGATTTTGATGGGCTGTTTCATCATTCTGATCTGCATCATGAGAGTCAGCTTCAAATGTGGTTACTAGTAATTCATCACACAGCTGATTGATAGTGGCTATGTCAGTCTGTGATGACGATTCATCTTTGTCAGACTGAGTAGTGTCATCAAAAGTAACATTAATGCTTTCTTCCACAACCTTTCTTCTTTCATTGTAGACTCTGAATGCTTTTGCGATGCTAGAGTATCCAACAAACAATCCTTCATCAGCTTTAGGAGACATTTTACACAACAAGTCCCTTTGATTCAGAATATAACATCTACTTCCAAAGATATGGAAATAATGAATTGAAGGAACTTTGTTATGATACAATTCATATGCTGTTTTTCCATGTCTCTTCACTATGATGGATCTATTCTGTGTAAAGCAGGCAGTGTTCACAGCTTCAGCCCAGAATTTTATCTTCATGTTCCCATAACACAACATTGTTCTGGCAGCTTCAATTAATGTTCTATTTCTTCTCTCTGCAACTCCGTTTTGTTGAGGTGTTCGAACTGAGGCAAAGTTTTGGACTATTCCGAATTGATCACAAAAGTCAATCAAGACTGAGTTTTTGAACTCAGTTCCATGGTCACTTCTCATCTGTCGAACAAGAGTATTTTTCTGTCGCTGTTCTCTTTTGATCAGACTGATGATTTCCTCAGCTGCATCACTTTTAGCCCTTAAGAATATAACCCAAGTGAATCTAGTAAATTCATCTACAATTACAAGGGTGTATTTCTTTCCTCCTTGACTCTCAATCCCAATTGGTCCAAACAGATCCATATGTAGCATGAATAAAGGTTCATCAATGGAGTGCAACATTTTGGATGGGAATTGAGTCTTGGTTTGCTTTCCAAGCACACAAGCTGAGCAAACTTTGTCTTTGGTATAGGTCAGTTCAGGAAGACCTCTAACTAATTTACTCTTTGACAAGGCATTTATGTTTTTGAAGTTTAAATGTGATAATCTTCGATGCCATAGCCAATTAAGTTCTTCTTTAGTCTCTGTGAACAAACATGTCTCAGCCTCATCATTGGCTGTACTCAGATCCAGACAAAATACATCCCTTTCTCTTTTGGCAAGTAGTAATGGTTTTCCCTTGGCACTGTAGATTATTCCAGCTTGCTTTCTGAATCTGACTTCATGGTCTTCATCAGTGATTTGACTTACACTTAGTAAGTTATGTTGTAATCCTTCTACATATGCAACTCTTTTGAATGTAACAGCTCCAGCATGAATCTTTCCATATCCTCGTGTCATTGATACCCCGTTGTCACCATATCTTACTTGAGGCCCATCTTCTTCTTTATAGTCTTGTAAAAAAGACTTCATTCCTGTCATGTGCCTTGAAGCTCCACTGTCGAGATACCATTTTGTAGAGTCCTGCACATGAAACAGAAAATATTAGTTCCTTTTGGGTACCCACTTTAGAGTGGATCCATGACCTGAAACAGATTTAAGTTTAGGTTCAGTCTTGCAGTCAGTTTTGGAGCTGGTGTAGTTCCATTTATTTAGTTCCTTCATGCAGTTAACAGAATAATGACCTATGACACCACAGTATTTACATGGAGTGTCTTTGAGACTGACTTGAGATGAAACTGACTTAGTATTGGTAGTTTTGACTGACTTTGTCTTTGATTGAGATGTTTGGCTTTGCTTTTGAGGTGAAATTGACTTTGATGAAAATGACTTAGACTTTGGTGAAACTGACTTCTGTATGGATGGAGCTGACCAATGTTTTGATGAGACTGATTTTTGAAAAACATTTTTCTGTGGTCGAGACTGAATCAATTGCTTACAAAACACAGCTTCATGTCCTTTTTCACCACAATTATAGCATGCCCTATTAGGAGGTGTTTTTGGCCTGATGTGGAGAGGTGATTTATTCCTGACTAGAGTTTTTACGATTTTGGTCAGTTCCAACAATTGATTTCCCAATTTATCAATAGTTTTGTTTTCGTGACTTTTGTTAGGGATTTTGGAACTGACTTGACTCTGGAGCTTAGGTTTATTCACAACCTTGGGTAAGACATTTTTTAAATGCAAGGAATTTTTCACAACATGCACATTTGTATCAGTTTCAGATAAATTAACACATTCAGACTGAGAAGAAGTTGAAGAATCACTTTTATTAAAAACTTGAGAGATTACAGGTTTGACAAAAGCATTTGACATCCTAATCTGATCTCCTTTCATATATGTGAAAGTATTTGGAAGAATATCAGGTTTGAAAATGATTTTTTCTCGTTCAGCTTCATCTTCTTCTTCAGTCATATGCTTCTTCAGACTGAAGGACTCACCTAACACAGCTTGGACTTGTTTGGGTACCTGT
This sequence comes from Senecio squalidus, assembly GCA_910822075.1. Classification (NCBI taxonomy): domain Eukaryota; kingdom Viridiplantae; phylum Streptophyta; class Magnoliopsida; order Asterales; family Asteraceae; genus Senecio; species Senecio squalidus. Next base: position 39,296,688 of record CAJVGC010000060.1, on the reverse strand, counting down.
CTGCTTAAACAATCCTCATTTTTTAAAGATGATATGCACCAAGATTTACAAATTCTTTTATAATGCTCAGCTTCCTCCCTAAGTTCATAGTTTTCTTTTGCAAGATCACTATAAGCTTCAGTCTGAGCATTTAACAGAATTTTAGAATTTTCTAGTTCTATGATCTTATTATCTTTGGCTTTTGACACATTTTCAAGGTCTTTAATCTTTTGTTTTAACTCAGATTGTTCTTCTAAAGTAGTGGTCAAATCAATAAAGATATACTCAAACATTTGAAGTTTTTGTTCATTTGTATAAGTATTAAAATTATGTACCTTATAAAGCTTTGATTTGTTCCAGTCTGAATTGTGGCTCAGTCTCTCAGCTTCCTTTAGATCCTTCTCAAACTGAGATGCAGACTTCTCAGCTTCAGTCACTTCCTCCACGAATGCCATCAAACATTTATCTACCACTTCCTCATCTTCATCAGACGATAATTCCTCATCTAACCATTCTTCAGCAAAGAATGCCTTTTGCTCAGTCTGAGGCTTTTGAGTAGTTGAACTGTTGCCTTTCTTGTATTTAAGATACTTCTTTCTGTATCTTTGAGCCCTCTCAGCAACCTCATCCATGTGCTCAGTCTGAGCATTTTTCACTTTGCAGTCAGCAGCCATGTGACCATATTCATTGCATTTGAAGCATTTGACCTTCTTTAAGTCAAATGGCTTCTTTCCTTTGTAACCAGTCTTTTGTTCCAGCTTCATGGTTAGCAATGCCAACTGATTTTTCAGCTTTTTGACTTCAGTTTCATTATCCGATTCTGAGTCTGAGTTTGACTCAGGTTCAGAAGAGTCAGCTTGAGAATAGATTTCTTTGTTTCTTTTGCTAGTTGCAACCAATGCAGCTTCAGGATCTCTTGTAGTTCCTCTGGTGTTTATCTTTTTCCTCTCTTGAGATTCTTCAAAGTTCAGCAACAATCCAAAGAGGCCAGGCAGCTTATAGGTGGACAATTTTTCACTCACCACAAGAGAAGTAATAACAGATTCAAATTTGTTTGGCAAGATGTCAACAAACTTTTTGCAAATTTCATCATCTTCTTTCATCATTCCTAGGGCTGATAGGTCATTCAACAGTACTTGGAACCTTGTATGCACGTCAGCTAAGGTTTCTTTATCTTTCACGTAGAAATTTTCGTAATTTCTAATCAGACTGTTTAACCTTTGTTCTCTTACAATCGGAACTCCTTCATAAGATACAATTAAAGTATCCCATATTTCTTTAGCGGATCTGCATCCAGCAATCTTCGAGAATATTTGCTCAGACACAGCATTTCCTAGAATGCTTCTTGCTCTAGGATCTAGATTAAACAGTAGCTTATCAAGATCTGTCCATTGTGATTTAGGAGTTTGAACCCACTTTGCACGTTGAACAACTTTGTCTCCTTCCTTGACCTCATCAATATGCTTTCCTGGAATAATTGTTCCTTCAGTTACAGTCTTCATCATTTCTTCATGGATTCCGGACAGATGCCACTCAGCTTTAAGTTTCCAGTGTGCAAAGTTGTGACCACTGAAAATAGGAATACCTTTTCCAGCCATAGCGGGTGTATTGGATGAAGATGATGACATTGTATTTGAGATTTTATGTATTGATCGTTTAAGATTGGTAAATTTATTAAAATTTAAATCTTATTGGCTCTGATACCAGTTGTTAGGTCTCAATAAGATCTCAAACACTAGCTAATCAATTACAAATAAGTATTTAGATGTTAATTGTTACTAATCGATTAATCACTCAGTTTCTTAGTTTATTATAGCGGAAATATAATAACAAAGCAACGAGAATAACACACAGTTATATTGATTCAAAAGGTACAACGAATTACTAAGCTCAAGCTCACTATTTATACACAATAATAGTGAGCTTGATAAGTATGAATCTTAGTAAATCTTCTAAAAGGATAGAAGATTTGATCTAACTAACATACCTAAAATAAAGCAATACGTTTCATTATGGAGCTGAGTAGTCAGCTTCATAATGCCTTAGTTGCTTTTTGTCACTCAGACTTAGAGTCACTCAGACTCAAAGTCACTCAGACTCAGAGTCACTCAGACTCAGCAACTAAGACTTTAATAAACAGATTTATTAACTTGGGTTAAATCGTTGATTTTCCCAACATAAACCTTATCTTAAACTTAGAAATTAGATATAAAGTCAAAGCTAAATATGTTGTAAGGTCAGAGAGTAATGTTTCACCATTATCTCGTTTGAAGCTAGAATCTAGTAAAAGAGTTTCATACAAAGCATTAATTTGTTAAAAGGTTGTATATCTATAGTAAATCTAAGAGTTTCGTACATTATATTTGAGGCAGATATTCAAAAGTATTTATTTTTATAAGACCTAAAAAGGAAACACCGATAAATTAAATATGTACAAATTTTATAAGAAAAATGAGTTTGAAGGTCGATGCATTATTAAGAAGGGAAGATTTGTAATGACCACATTTTCGATATATGCACGACAACTTAACGTTATATATATTATTCTACAATCTTTAGAAAAATCAGAAACTAGAGAATGCCAACTTCAGTTATACTCTTAGTCTCTCAACTTTTCTTAAAAGTGATGTTCAATGGAGATTTAGTGAGCTTAAGTCAGATCAGTTTTTGATGAGAGATGAGTTTTAACTTACAATTTTATCTCGACGTTTTATAAACATGTAACTTACAATTTTATCTCGAAGTTTTATAAACATGTAACTTACAATTTTATCTCAAAGAACTAGAGAAAAAAGAGAAATCTGTCATCGTCTAATTTCTTAAATATGTAAACTGTAACCATCTTACTCGATTATCGCCACTCTTTGTTGTGTATTGAACTATTGGTATTGAGTCGTCACATGGTGGAAAAACAGAAAATGATTCCATGTTGAATGTAATTTCCCAAAAAGTTTCGATGATGACGTCTCGATTTATTTGGGCATTAGACAACGATTCACCAATTGCGTTAATAACTACCATATATAGATATGGTCCTAATGGTGCACATTCAATTCTCTTAACCTAAATGATATTTGGTGTACCTTGTGTTTTTCTAAATTGTTATCCTTTTCAAAGAAACCCTTTCCCGCTTTAGATAATAAGCAACATCCTAGTTCCATTTAGATAATTAGAAAATAGGGGTTTATTGAGTAGCGTACTGAAATAAAGCAAGCAGTTTGGTAACGTTCAATACAGTATCATACAAAATATCGAAAAAATCGGTATAACATCAATACCAATGGTACCAAATACTAAAGTTCTAAACGATATATTTACTGAACCTGACTTGTAACAACCAAACTATAACGTTTGAATGAAGTTTTTATTCATTATTAAAAAAAATTTCTTTAGAATGTAACTTGAGAACACAGCTTTGAGGGGCTATTTTTCACTGTGACCACCAAAACCTATCCCTATAGGGATAGTGATGGATAAAAAAAAAAAAAAAAACCTTTGATCCGGTGGTATCCGTCCGTCATAGGTGGATAAATCCCCAAACTTTTACTCGTGGATTAGGTTATGGGAAAAAAGTGTACCCGTCGACCGGTCACAGATGGGTGGCAGGTAGGCACTATAAGTAACGGGTAAACCCGTTTGATATGTATGCGGTATTACCTAATAATACGTGTACAATATAAGTAATAGATTGCTAGAAAACATGAAATATTATGAAAGAAAAAGATATTAATATTCAAGTCTTTGCTACTAAATTCATATTAATTAATTAAAAATACTCTATCGAGAACTAGCAGTATCAAATAATTTGTTTTGATGGTTATAAGTTTCTTATTTTAACAACACACACATTTTAAGGTTTATTAGTGATTGTTTTCGGATATGCTTTTAATTTTTTTTTTCATATAATCGTTACATTTACTATATTATATTAATTTTTGTTGTTTTATGAAAAATCTGTGGTTACGAGCGGGTTGCGGATGAATCTAAACCCGTCAAAAGATATACACAAGTTCTGGATAGAGAGAACCCGCAGATATTGGTCGATATGCGTCCGTGACCTTCGGGGGTGATCCCTACAAACATACGACTTCACCATTTTGACTAGGGGTGTTCAAAATATCCGTATCCGAAAATCCGAATCCGAATATCCAAAAATCCGATCCGAAATTATCCGAAAATTAGGATATCCGAAAATTCGGATATCCGGGTTTTCGGATTCGGATAGTAATATTTCGAAATTTCGAATATTTCGGATATCCGAAAATCCGATTTTTTTTTTGTTTTTATAGTTATTTTATAGGTAAATGTTATTGATAGTGTTAGTAGGTGATGGCTTATATTTATAGCCTATCAATCCTAACATTTGGGTTCGGCCCACTAAATGTGACAAAAGGGCCAGAACCGACACAGAAGCCCCGCGACCAGGAAAAATGGCCCGGCACCTGGCCCCGTGTCCGGGAACCAGGCCGTGTCCGGGAGCCAAGCCCGTGTCCCGGCAAGTGTCCGGGAGCCAAGCCCGTGTCCCGGCAATGTCCCGGGAGCCAAGCCCGTGTCCCGGCAATGTCCCGGGAGCCAAGCCCGTGTCCCGGCAATGTCCCGGGAGCCAAGCCCGTGTCCCGGCAATGTCCCGGGAGCCAAGCCCGTGTCCCGGCAATGTCCCGGGAGCCTAGCCCGTGTCCCGGCAAGTGTCCGGGAGCCAAACTCGTGTCCCGGCAATGTCCCGGGAGCCAAGCCCGTGTCCCGGCAAGTGTCCGGGAGCCAAGCTCGTGTCCCGGCGAAGTCCGGAAGCCAAGCCCGTGTCCCGGCAGTATCCGGGAACTTGGCCCCGTGTCCCGGCAATGTCCGGGAACCTGGTCTCGTGTCCCGGCAGTGTCCGGAACCCAAGCCCGTGTCCCGGCAGTGTCCGGGAACTTGGCCCCATGTCCCGGCAATGTCCGGGAACCTGGCCTCGTGTCCCGGCAGTGTCCGGGAGCCAAGCCCCGTATCCCGGCAGTATCCGGGAACCTGGTCCCGTGTCCCGGCAGCGTCCGGGAACCAGGCCCCGTGTCCCGGCAGTGTCCGGGAGCCAAGCCCCATGTCCCGTTCGAGAATCATGGCCCCGTGTCGGGATCCGAGAGATGTGTCCCGGCACCTAGCACCCCTGTGTCTGGAGATCTGCCGATCAGTCCGACACTCATGGCCTGGCATGTATAAGGATTTGTGTAGACCAACACTGATGCTTTGGAGTTCGTCTCACAGTACCGTACTCCTGACATCCTACCAGTCAGACACTCAAACCTAATCCTTAAGTGTAATCGTCAGAGCATTAATAAAGTTATATTAATGACATAGACGTTAATAGCCATTGGAATCCTATTGATGAGCCATAAATGGTCATCATTGCCATACGTTGTTAATACCTGGAAGTGTTGGGTATAAATACTTAACACTTCAGGTTTTGGCCACAACTTCATCATCTTCCTCACATACTCACTGACCGGAATACTTAACCATATTCCGTCAAACCTTTTCGATCAATCTCTTGTCCACCTTAGACTCGCCAAGAGTCTGTTAGGTTTGCACTGCTTGAGCAGGAGGCCAAGAGAGTGATCAATGTAACCCAAGTTACTGAGCCTGTCGATTCTTGCTCAAACATTGGCGCCATCCGTGGGACACGTTTTAGCAACGGTGTTTTATCTTCATTTCCAGATTTTCACAAATTTTTTTTTTTTTTTTTCCTTAATTCACTTCTTCTTTCATCATGGAAGACATGAACTCTTCACCAATAATTTCCTCAGCCCCAGAAGTAACTACCACAACACCACCGCCAATGACTACTGTAACCCCTTCCCCAGTGACTGTTGTGACCACATCCCAAGCTGAAGGGAGTACCACCCTGATACCAACTACTGTTTCGTCACCTCGTGCATTTGTTTCATTGCCTATTCCATCCAGTCCATTCATACCAGACATAGAGACAGACATGACGTTTGAAAGAGGTCCTATGGGGAGGACAGGCAGGCACGGATTTTCCGCCTTGGAGGATTGGACACTAGGGGATTCAGGTCCTGCCCGCCTGTATCGATCAACAACCACTGGACCTTTGTATTCTACAAGGGTGTCCGGAGCTAGTGCATATGCCATACCAACCCCAAACGTGCCAAGTTTTCAGATCCCCATGTCTCGTACCTCAACACTGCACGAAGAAGCCGCTGAAGCATCTAGACAGGCTGTCCCAGAACTTCCTGGCTTTGAAGCCCCTAGGCAGCCTGCCTCAGCGGGATCCCAACCCGGCACTCAAGGAACATTTCAGAATATCCAAGGAGCAGCATCGGTCCCGGCACCAACCTCATCTAATCACCTCCTGGCTCAACTATTGGCATCCCTGCAGCCAGCACCACCACAGGTAATCCCCCAACAATCTGAAACAGATGTCCTGTTGACACAGTTGGCGGATCGCCTGAGACAGAACGCGCCGACACCGGTGCCACCTCAAAATCCCAATTCAGAGTTATTACGACTGTTGCAGCAACTAGCAGAAGGAGAAATGACAAGAGAAGCTATTATGCCTGTATCAATAGTAAGTTCGAAATTTTGTGACTGGGTGTCCAGATATCCGATGCCAGACAAGCAGAAGGTCCCCTCCATTGTAGGCACTTATGACGGCACAAGGGATCCAGACGACCATATGGCCTTGTTTGAGCAGGCCATCATGACAGAAAAATGGGTAGACCCGGTAGCCTGTAAAATGTTTCCAGGAACATTGCAAGGGTTCGCCAGAGATTGGTTTGCTGGCCTTCCAGAAAGGAGCATTAGAGACTTTGCTGATCTAAAGGCAAAGTTTGTGTATCAATTTTTTCAGCAAAAGAAACAACGCAGGACACATCTGGAGGCCCACCTAATCCGGCAGAAGGAAGGAGAAGCTTTGCGAGACTTCATCCTGCGGTACACACAGGAATGCCAAAAGATCCCAGGTTTGCCAGAAAGCCAACAAATTTCAGGTTTCACCTTTTCTCTCTTGCCTGGTCAGTTGCAGGAAAAGCTTGCAAAAAGGACTCCAGCCACCTTCAAATAAGCCACAGATAGAGCCTATGACTTCTTAAGATCAAGGGAAACTATCTCTTTGGCAAGAGGGGTGGCTGGAAAGAAGGACAAGCTTTGGAACGGTGGGTCAGCGTCAGGTAGACAGGACCAACAGCGGGAAGATAGGCGAAATGACAGACGGGATAACAGCGGCAACAGAAGGTTTAGCCCTTATGACAAAACTTCATCCGAGCCATTTCTCAACAAGACTCCGAAAGAGATCCTGCAGACAGAGCGTGTAGGCTCTACTTTTAAGCCTCCACCACAAATGGCACACAGGTCCGGTACAAAAAACATGAACAGGTACTGTGAATTTCACGAGGACCATGGACATGACACCAATGCCTGTCGGGAGTTGAAAGGAGAGATAAGAAGGGCGCTGGACGAAGGGAAGTTGGAACACCTAGTGCCAGCTGCCAGAAAACAAACCAACAGGACCCCAACCCAGAAAACGTATGCCTGGCAAAAGAAGGGGGAGGATACTGAACGACCGGGACCGCCAGAAGGTCACATCTTCATGATTGAAGATTAGATATACATAGACTAAACCTAGATCAAGGTCTGATAAACTTTTATCCTATATTTTCTTGTTTTATCGAAATTTAATCTTTATTTCTGTCAAGGACATGGATACCATGCCTTATAATAAAACGTTTGGTCTGATATTATCCCAATTATGCACTGCATTATCTTTCTACTTTTTGAACATTGTTCAAACATCACAAGCATAAGGCCAAATAAGACACTCATGTCTAAGCCAAAACATGCAAACACGTCTTTTCATCTACTTGAGAAAAGATAAGCACTTCCCATAGGGAAGCGACATACCTCGCGAGTAATACAAATAAACGGTTAACCAAATAATATATCACTGATATAATACGCTTAAATAGCAAACAAGTAATAAGATAAATATCCAACGGATAAACATTTATTATTAAAAAATCACTCATAGAGTCAAACAAAATATCCAAAACATAAAGCTTATAAAGCTGATATTCATAACAGAAAGGGAAAATGTTCAAACATATAAGAGCAAAAACTAAACTGGTGGCATAGACACTGGTGGTGTAACAATAGCAAGAAGATCCTCAATAGAAATGTTCAAGTCTTGGACAATGCGCTCCAGAATAGGAAAATTTTTCTTTTCAAACAAAGCATTAGCAGCTCGCATCTGACTTTGTACCAAAGGATCAAGAAAGGGTAGCACTGCATCACCGGCAACGGATCGCAACTTGGTCCCTACAATGTGTTTGCCAAATGCATGAGCAGCCCGATTAACTTCCAACATCAAATTCATCACATCAGGATGATCAAGTAATAGCTTGAACAACTCAGGAAAAACAGCAAGAAGGTCTTTTCTACCCTGGACGGCCGCATCAAGTTGCTGGCTCTGAGACTCAACTGCCTGTCTCTCAACCTCTAAAGACTTGGTCACTGTCGCCAACTCCTTATCCTTTGCAGCCAGGATATCTTCATACTCCTGCGTCTTCCTTACCAATCCATCCCTCTCTTTCTCTAAGTTGGACACCTTGACAGAAAGATCACTAATCTCCTTGTCCCGGCTGGAAACGATCTCACGTTCGGCGTCAAGATCTTTCCTAACCACAGCCAAACTTTCCACCTCTTTCTTCAGATCCGAATAATTAACTTTCAATTTTTCATGATCTTCACATATACGCTGCCTAGCAAGTATATGTCCCATAAAGCCATGAAAAAGGCTCATATCAGCATCATCCAACAATTCATAAGTTCCTTGCAGCTTTGACTGCATAACAAGTTGGGGAGGGACAACATTGTCCATGAAATCCCTAACAGATCCAACAGTTTGCCCATTGTCACCCACACAAAATGACCAGGCAGGCACAAAGCGTTGACCAGATGGCGTGCCAACAAATGCAGAAGGCTGAACAGTATTGCCACAAGCAGGAAGAGCCATGATAGTAGATCCATGGGGCGCCATCTGAAGGCCCCCATAACGCCTTACAAGATTTGTTCCAAGAGGTGGAGAAGCAGGGAACAACACTTTTTTCGATTTAGGTGTAGGAAGGTCATACTCCTCAACATCTATGGATGACCTCTTTCCTAACATAGATGGACCATCAAAGCGTGGCTCCTGACCATCGTCAGATCCAATATCCTCCAACTCAACGGCATAAAGGAAAGACAAGTTAGTTACTACACACAGCGAAAAATATTCATAACTCATAAAGTACCTTGTCTCTGACGAGAAGAATCCTGCTCTTCAAGCATGTAACCATTGGGATCAAAATCATCACCTACACAAACAAAAAACATCAGTTATATATAGCTATTATTTAAATAGACCAAAAAAGGTTTGAAATAATACCAGCAGGGGATACTGCGAGGTCTCCATCCTCAGTATTCTCCGGAAGCGGAAGCCTAACCTCCAGGCCCTGCCCCTCTCTTCCTGTAGGAGAAACACCAGGGACATCAACACCAGCTGCTTTGTACATTTGGCAAGCTACGTCAGGCGGATGATCCTCTACTACACATGCTTCATCCCCCACTAAGAAATCCAGCAACCCCATAACTGCAAGAAAGAAACAATATAAATGACAATCAACTTCACGAAATAATAAAGACAAAAAAGGATTTTACAGAGACCCACGTTTCTTTGATGTCTTCGACACAATGACGGGAACCGTCTCCTCTTCAACATCCTTAATAATTCCAGCCATCGCAAGCACCCCTTCGGGGCATACCCTATACCTCACAGACATACGGCGGAGGCGTGCATAGGCCACCGCCTTAGGAGCTGAAAGCTCGGGAAGTTCATTTAGTCCGTTGGGTATCTTAGATGGCCAGCTAAAAAGGGCACTTGACCAAAGCTTAATAAACGATCTATCCACGAAAATAAAGTCAAACCGCCAATTCTTAAGACTATCGGGAGGATTCTCAATTAGTTTCCATTCTTTGCTTCTCTCTCTCTGTTCTAGGCTAAACCAATCTCTAGATTTACACAGTTTATAAAATTGCCTAAACAAATCTACAGAACAAACAATTTTCATACCCACCAACAGCATCTCAAACATTATAACCTTAGCAGCACCTACAGGATGCATTTGGGCAAATCCAATTTTGTAGTGAGTTAGCACTTTCATATAAAAGGAGCTACATGGAAGTCTAAGGTTTGAATGGGTAAGAAGGTTAGTGTATAAAGTAATTTTTCCTGAAGGAGGCTCAGTGGCACGTTGGTCTATGGTAGGCGCTACAGGATTGAAGGAACTAAGGCATGGAAACCTAGTTATTAAATCCGCTAACTTAACATCATCAATGCCACTACTGCATTTCCTAACCTCTTTCTCTTTTCGGGAAGCCATTTCAGCTTTTTATAACAAACTGCTACAATTCAAATAAGATAAATATAAGACTCAGGTTGCGAAGATGGAACAAACAACAATAACTTACCCGCAAAAAAACGGCGCTTCTGATGGGAACGAGAAAACTCACCTGCACAAAAAAGAAGCCTCCGTTACAAATAATAAAAAAAAGAAAGGGACAAATTTTTTTTTTTTTTTTTTTTTTTTTTTTTTTTTTTTTTTTCGCCGGCACAAAGTGCCGGCTATATGCCGGCTACCAAGCCAAAGTCGCCGGCACAAAAGTGCCGGCTATATGCCGGCTACCAAGTCTAAGTCGCCGGCACAACAGTGCCGGCTATATGCCGGCTACCAAGCCAAGTCGCCGGCACAAAAAGTGCCGGCTATATGCCGGCTAACAAACCAAGCCGCCGGCACAAAAGTGCCGGCTATATGCCGGCTGTGAAAAGCCTAAGTCGCCGGCACAAAAGGCCGGCTATATGCCGGCTAACACAAAAAAAAAAAAAAAAAAAAAAAAAAAAAAACTTACCGAAAAGCAGAAGAGTTAGGCTTCAAAACCTAATTTTTAAACCTAACTGGGGGGCATGATAGTGTTAGTAGGTGATGGCTTATATTTATAGCCTATCAATCCTAACATTTGGGTTCGGCCCACTAAATGTGACAAAAGGGCCAGAACCGACACAGAAGCCCCGCGACCAGGAAAAATGGCCCGGCACCTGGCCCCGTGTCCGGGAACCAGGCCGTGTCCGGGAGCCAAGCCCGTGTCCCGGCAAGTGTCCGGGAGCCAAGCCCGTGTCCCGGCAATGTCCCGGGAGCCAAGCCCGTGTCCCGGCAATGTCCCGGGAGCCAAGCCCGTGTCCCGGCAATGTCCCGGGAGCCAAGCCCGTGTCCCGGCAATGTCCCGGGAGCCTAGCCCGTGTCCCGGCAAGTGTCCGGGAGCCAAGCTCGTGTCCCGGCAATGTCCCGGGAGCCAAGCCCGTGTCCCGGCAAGTGTCCGGGAGCCAAGCTCGTGTCCCGGCGAAGTCCGGAAGCCAAGCCCGTGTCCCGGCAGTATCCGGGAACTTGGCCCCGTGTCCCGGCAATGTCCGGGAACCTGGTCTCGTGTCCCGGCAGTGTCCGGAACCCAAGCCCGTGTCCCGGCAGTGTCCGGGAACTTGGCCCCATGTCCCGGCAATGTCCGGGAACCTGGCCTCGTGTCCCGGCAGTGTCCGGGAGCCAAGCCCCGTATCCCGGCAGTATCCGGGAACCTGGTCCCGTGTCCCGGCAGCGTCCGGGAACCAGGCCCCGTGTCCCGGCAGTGTCCGGGAGCCAAGCCCCATGTCCCGTTCGAGAATCATGGCCCCGTGTCGGGATCCGAGAGATGTGTCCCGGCACCTACCACCCCTGTGTCTGGAGATCTGCCGATCAGTCCGACACTCATGGTCTGGCATGTATAAGGATTTGTGTAGACCAACACTGATGCTTTGGAGTTCGTCTCACAGTACCGTACTCCTGACATCCTACCAGTCAGACACTCAAACCTAATCCTTAAGTGTAACCGTCAGAGCATTAATAAAGTTATATTAATGACATAGACGTTAATAGCCATTGGAATCCTATTGATGAGCCATAAATGGTCATCATTGCCATACGTTGTTAATACCTGGAAGTGTTGGGTATAAATACTTAACACTTCAGGTTTTGGCCACAACTTCATCATCTTCCTCACATACTCACTGACCGGAATACTTAACCATATTCCGTCAAACCTTTTCGATCAATCTCTTGTCCACCTTAGACTCGCCAAGAGTCTGTTAGGTTTGCACTGCTTGAGCAGGAGGCCAAGAGAGTGATCAATCTAACCCAAGTTACTGAGCCTGTCGATTCTTGCTCAAACAGTTATTATTTTGGTGATTTAATAACATATTTAGATAAATATATGTACATATTAAATATTGTGATTAACAAAATGTATAATAAAATTTGAAACAAACAAAAAATAACACAAAAAAACAAAAAACAAAATATATTTTTTCAAAATTCCGGGATTTTCGGATAAATTGGATATCCGAAATCGGATATCCGAAAATTTCGGATATCCGAAATTTCGGATTCGGATTTCGGATAGTGAAAATCACTATCCGAATTTTCGGATATCCGATTTTGAACACCCCTAATTTTGACACCATCTGCGATTTCACCGATTTTTAAAGTTACTATACATTTGATGGTAGTTGTCTTTTAAAGTAGCAACTTCTCTATTTGTGTTTGTTACATATTCATTCTTTTTTGCTTCTTACAACATTTGTACACCATTAAATTTTGTCCCGTGACAACACGCGTGGGACAAAAAATCTAGTTTAGTAATATTATAAAACTCTGAGAAAAACAATAAAATTAGAATACATAAAATTAGAAAAACAATATGTATGACTCCATTTTTCGAGTTCAAACTTCAAAGGCAATTGTAAAGTCTGTTTTTAATTTTTTGCTCTCGGATTTTTAAACTTTTCTGATCCGTATCAGTGGAATTAACTATTAAGTATTATGTTATGTTCATTTTTGATTTGTTCTTTGGCTTAATTAGTTGTTTAACAAATATATTTGAAAAATTCTTGTTTTCTAACCAATGTTAAAAGTTGAAACACACCCAAAAAATTGAATCTCTTGTATGTCATAATCCGTGTTTAACGGTTGAGGTTGTGATACGTTAATACTAACAATTGTTCTAAAACTAGTGGGAGTCAAACAAAAGAAGTACAGTATAGATAACAAATATTTTGCCACTGAAACAACATACAATTAATCTTACATATAAAATGTTTCCGAACAGACAAAAATTACTTCTTATAACGTCGAATTAGCCATTGTCTTTGGTAATGTATATATATGTATTAGGTTAGAATTATAGTAGTGATAATGTGATTTATGGACCACTAGGTTAAATGTATAGCAGTATGATAACATGCATATTTCCGAAATTGTTAGTAAATAGGAAAAGATTTATTAAAGTAATGACAGTTTTACTTTTTCTATTTTGGTGAATACTTTCATTTGCCATTGTAATTGTCATTACTAAAAATTTTCACTAAAAGCTTCGTGGATAAAAAGCAACGATCGACCATTCAGCGATGATAATTAAATGTAAAAATGGCAAGGATCGAACTAAAGCATCGTGGATAAAAAGCAAAGGATATAACCACTTAGGCAAGTGAGAGTTTTATCAAAATAATTTATCTAAATATCAAATAAAAGAAAATTTATAGTTATATTTTGTTGACTTTCAAAGATTATATTATTTTTGTAAATGGTGATGTTATGCGTAAAACGCAAACAAATTTTGATGAATATACTACATAGTAAAGTAATAGTAATGATACATATATATAAAATGGTACTCACTAATATTAATAAAAGAAAGTTAATAAAAATGAAAGGGTCGAATATCGGGATGTCAAATGTCATGTGGTATCATTCAAGTGACACGTTTCATATAAGTATTTAACTTAAAGAAATGTATTATTTTTCTTTATACATATGTTGTAATTAGTTAATTACCTTATAAATATAAATTATTACATTGTTCTTAATATATACATTTCCAACGGCGTTTATCCCAATCATATCACTCTTCATAGCACTTGAAACAAACGTAGAAGATCAATGCTATTATTGCTCATATCACTTGAAACAAACGTAGAATATTAGCGCGAGGGATTGTAGGTGTCTCACTACTTATTGTGATTATCAATATGTAGCCAATATTTACTATTAATTACAAATTTACAAGTTTGCAACTATAATAAGAAAATCTATTGACTTTCTTTTACAATTAATACTAAATTCTATTATAATAATAATGAACAATTTGTATTCGTCCGTTGCAGCGGATATTAGAAACGTGCATTAAGATAAATTGTTTAGAAATACATAAAAAAGTAAAAGTATAAATCTTGTTAAAATAACAAAAGTTATCGTATAATAATATCGTTTTAGAAGAAAAGGAGAAAAAAACCTTTTAATAAATGAAATTTATAGAAAGTCGCATAAAAGAGAGTCGGGTTCGAGTCCTAATTACTCTAAAAATTGTATTTTAAAAGAAAATATATTATATGGTAGTGGAGATAGTAGCAAAATCGTTTCCCACATTTTGATTATTTGTCTCAACCACTTAAACAACATGCTATTTAGCAAAATATTTGTTTACAAAAAAAAAAATTGTAACTTTATATATAAAAGCTTTGGGAATATTTAGTAAATTTGTAAAGCTAGGTGGAAACTATTTAGTAAATTTGTAAAAGTTGGATTAATCAAAGGCTATTTAATATAATATCTAAAATGGAAAATGGAAAATGATACGTAAAACGGATGGATGAAAGATTCGATACTGGTCCCTCCATGGGTAAATAAACTTTGTCTTACCGTATATATAAAAAAAACAAATTGCGATTCCGTGAACAATGTTAATACACACTTATTTATTTGAAAATATAATCAATATATCTTCTAATATAACTACAAGTTGTTTATGTCGTTTTTAACGAGAATATCGAACTTTCATAGTTCAAGCACAAATTACTCTTGTTTAGTTCATTTATAATTATGAATGTAAGAGTTATTGCAATATTTAGCGATATTTGCCTTTAATATCTAACATTAGAGTTATGTATTTACATATTTTCCAATAGTCATTGTTAAAATAATGAGACGTAACACGAATACTGTCACAACTGTGTTTTCGACCCATATTCAACTCAAGTACACAGATTTAACCAACAACACTACAAAGCAAACTTAGATCTTCAAAAGAAACCCACGAATCATAATCTGGATTAACTGTTATTTAACTAGCAAACTTATTATCACAAAACACTTTAATACATACCAAGTGTGTTACATTTTATAAAATTGATAAAAACTTTTATAACCCAAATTACTTCACAAACTATAGTTTCTAAAGCCCTCAGTGTAACTTGTTTTAACTCTTCCAACAACTTAAATTACTACCAACAAAACAATGTATACCATCTTACCGACCTTCTAGTTGCTAAACATTTACCATAATATGGATCGGCATAAGTGGTTAACACACTATAACAAGGTTCAAACCACAAACCTTTACTAGGAGACTTCTTAAAGTATTTTAGAACTCTAAGTACAAGTTTAAGATGTGAATTTACACATGAACTAATTCAAAAAATATTTAGTTTAAAAATACATTGGAACGGCCCAAGAAAGGAGGCAAACAACCTCAAGAGGTTATCGATATTTTCAAATTGCCATGAACAATAACCCTTTTTATTTCATGGTATGGCTACATATAGCCTTTCGATTTGATGAAATTAACCAGGTTTTAAAATAAAAGGGTTAGATCGTCAAATACAATATCTTTTAAAATATGATAGTTTAAGTCGTATCCAATGTTAACTAAAAGGCAACCTACATATATTAGGTGTCTGCCTTTTAAATATTTTGCATTAGCTAAATTTCGTAGTACTTTTGCTATAACAAAAGAACTTATAAATATGAGATATATTGAAAGATTATTAGTGATTAAAATGAAATACAATACTTATATTCTAACTTGGGCTAAAATTCTAATTTGAGAAATCTCACTGACCAAAAGTAAAACACTAAATAAATCATGTTTTTGCGGCTCACATAATTCCTCA
The DNA here is from genome assembly GCA_910822075.1 of Senecio squalidus. NCBI lineage: Eukaryota > Viridiplantae > Streptophyta > Magnoliopsida > Asterales > Asteraceae > Senecio > Senecio squalidus. The sequence continues at coordinate 39,280,655 of CAJVGC010000060.1, read as the reverse complement.
TTTTAGAAAACTCTATTAATTTAATAAAAATGTAAAATTGTACACTTTAATTATGAAAATGAATATCGATAACAAAAGAAAGTTGCTATGTCCAAATACTCTAAGGAATTATTTGGTCATAACAACTTTCGTTTGTTACTGATATCCATTTTCATAATTAAACTGTAAAAGTTTACACAAAAACAAACCCTAACTTTGAACTTTTGTTATGAATCTAATACATTAATTTAAGACCGCTATTAATTTATAATTGAAGGTAAAAAGTATTTCACAATATTAATCAGACCCTCTTTTTATACTTTGACAAAATTCTACCACTGAGCTAGTACAACTTATGTTTTATTTTCATTGTTTCTACTTAAGACCATTAATTTTCATTTTCGTTACTTGAAAAATAGAAGTGAATCATTTTAGACATCATTTTTTGGGAAGATAAATTAAGTAGAGAAGTGTTAGAAAGTAGACTAATTAACGATACATATAGATGCCATTTCAAATACTCACTAATATTAAAACTTGGTGAGTATTTTTATTTTTTATCTTCTTTCGGAATATTTGATATACGATACATAAAGTTTATATGAAACAAAATAGTTAATAATAGTAGTTGTATTTCTGAGTTTTAATGAAATACGCAAGAGCTAGATAAGTGTTACCTTTCTATTTTTATCTACAACCGACTAATAGACGAGAAAGGAACAATAACTGAGTTTTTTTAAAACAAGTTTTAGTAAAGTTTAGCAAATTGATCTATATATACAACAGAAATATTAAATATGTGAAGTAAAATAGTTCATCTTGGATAGATTTAGAAATGTGTCAACATCATTGTATCTTATTAATTTGAAACAATTTGAAATTAGAATTGGAAAAAATAATTTGTTGCATGGTATATATGTGTCTTAATCAATAAGTGTTCTTAAGGACTAAGTAAGAGCTATTATGTATGTTGATTTATAAATACAACGAATGGACTTAGGGCCTATTTGCAAGCATCAAAGAACTATTTTATACATAAGTTAGTTAGGTTAATAAACTGTTAGGTCTCAATAAGATCTCAAACACTAGCTTATCAATTACAAATAAGTATTTAGATGTTAATTGTTACTAATCGATTAATCACTCAGTTTCTTAGTTTATTATAGCGGAAATATAATAACAAAGCAACGAGAATAACACACAGTTATGTTGATTCAAAAGGTACAACGAATTACTAAGCTCAAGCTCACTATTTATACATAATAATAGTGAGCTTGATAAGTATGAATCTTAGTAGATCTTCTAAAAGGATAGAAGATTTGATCTAACTAACATACCTAAAATAAAGCAATACGTTTCATTATGGAGCTGAGTAGTCAGCTTCATAATGCCTTAGTCGCTTTTTGTCACTCAGACTTAGAGTCACTCAGACTCAAAGTCACTCAGACTCAGAGTCACTCAGACTCAGCAACTAAGACTTTAATAAACAGATTTATTAGTTTGGGTTAAATCGTTGATTTTCCCAACAATCTCCCCCTATCTGTTTGGATTAAAGTCTTTTACAATTAATGCATCAAAAATAAACACAAACTTAAAATATTAATACAAAACAGTTTGTGAACAAAAACACATCACTTTCTTCTCTTGGAAGATCTTTTCTTCTTCACTGACACCTCCCATGGATTAGGCTTCTGCACTTCTTTTGCCCACTTGAGTCTTTCAATCTTCCAATCAAGTAGCTTTTCCATTTCAGCATCAGATTTGTGGAACAGTAGCTGATATTCCTTCTTGATCAGTTCTACCTTGTCCATCAATGTCCCCATGTCTTCAATTCTTCTAAGGTTATTGAATAACCAGCTGATTAGCTTCATACGGAATGGGTTACATTGATCAGATTCACATTCATTAAGTAGAGCAATGCAGTGATAGATTGAGGACATGTTCAATCTGTCCTTGGCCTGAAAACATTCTTCTCCCCCACAATCAACATAACAAAGGCCTTCATGGTTATCATTCTTCACATAAGTTCTGTCTTGAAAGATTACTCCTTTGGGAACAGGGTGAAAACTACTTGTTTCTAGACCAAGTGATTTAGCTCCAGCTCTCACTCTATTGACAGTGCAGAATTCTCTATAGTCCTCATCTGAGATCAGCTTCAGCATATGAGCAACATTTACATTTGAAACAGCTTCTCTTTTTACTTCAAGCCTATGTGCAATGTTTGTTATTCTTGAGCTCAGACTGGCAATTGCTTTCCATTCTTCTAAACCCAAAGTGTGCATTCTGTGTACCCCAACTCTGAAGGATCCCTCTTTGTGATAACACGTTAGCATGAGGTCAGATCCACCAGTATCAGCACAATCCAAGTCTTGAATTTTATTCATGTTTCTCCTCATTGCAAAATTTGACTCAATGTAGTCCAGTCTGGCTTCCTCCCTTAACACCTGTTTAGCCATTAGTCTGTCAGCTTCTATCCTCAGCTGTTCTTCATCAATGTCCAACTCTTCTTCTTCCTTCATCTCAGCTTCAAGTATTTCAGCTGCTTTCATGGACTGGTCTTGTGGTTTGTCCTCAAACTTCTCCATGTATAACCCTCTAACATACTCCTTGTATTTTTCAACTGTCATCCCAGAATTGTGTGCATATCTTTGAAGCTTGGCTAGTTTCTCAGCTTCAGCATGTCTTTTCTTTATTCCAGTTTCTAGTTCAGTCTGAACAGTTGGGTCTTCCATTCCAATTTCCTCCTCAGCCTGATCAGTATCAGTATCAGCTCCAACTTTGCCTTTTCCCTCCTTGTCACTTCCTTGGTCTTCTTTCTCAGATTCACTACTGGATATGTCGCTGTAATCAGTCTCATAGAAGTCTTCAGACTGACCGGTTTTCAGATTGAATCTGGTTGTCTTATAATATCTTTTCTCCCCTTCATCTCTTTTTCTTTTCAAGTCTTGCTTGGGAAGGGCAGACTCATCAGTTGGTGTAACTATTTTCTCCCCCTAAGTCTGAGCATCCCCTTGTGATACTTCAGCAACCTGTTTCCCCTTTCTCATCATACTGATCTCAGAAGTCAGTTTCAACACCATCTCCTTCAAATCCTCCATCTCCTCATGATTTTGGCATCTCAGAGCATGTAACTCAGTTTGTATTGCACTCAGTTTGACATCAAACTGAGTTGACATGTCCTTAATTGCCTGTAGCAGCACAGGAACAGTCATAGCAACCTCAGACTGAGGGAAAGTAGTAACAGTAGGTAATGAAACAGTTGGTATAGCTTCACTCCCTCCTTGTTGTTTAGGAGAATGATCCTTAGCTATAGAAAAGGAAGTCTGTACCTCACTCAGTTTGGAAAGTGAGGGATTGACGACTTGTGCATAGGGGTGAGAGAAATTTGGTGGTACCTTATCGTGAACTAGCACAAAGCTAGTGAAAATTGCCTTAGAAATAGGCTTTGAAACCGAGGGAGGTGGTCCCATACTAGGTACAGGGATATTCAGGAGTGGAATATCGTCTTCAATGCATACCACATGTGTTAGTGTGGTAGCAGCAGCGTGTGTCTCCAAGTTGACTACTCTAGTGGGGTTTTGGGTAGTCTTGGTAGTCAGATCCACCTCTTGCTCTAGCAGAGGGAGGATGGTCTGATCTACAGCACTGGAGGGGAGTATAGAACTCTCAGCCTCATGGAAAAGTGAATCCATTAGTGCCTGATTTATAGTGGGGCTTGATGTGAGTGCTTTTTCAAATGAACTGGGTGAGTCCATTAGATTGGTCGCTTGAGTTGCTAAGACATCAAGGTGAGGGGTGGACTGCTCAGACTGAGAGGGGATACTCTCAGACTGAGGATGAGAAAGATTGATATTCATACCTGAGTCAGCCTCATCGCGCCCTGCCCCACCCATTTCCACCTCAGCTTCTGAAACAGGAATGTTTGCCTCCAAATTTACTTAAGCTCCGTCATCGTGATTTTCTGAATCTGAATGGTAAGACTCAGTGCTTTCAGGGTCAATAAACGGATTAGCAATCCACTGAAGCATAAGTGGTGTTAAACCTGGCTCAGCTTCAGTGATGTTAATGTAAGTAAAAATTTTAGAGGTCAGTCTGGGAAGAGGGCACACATAAAATTTTTGATCAAGTGCCTCATAAGCTGCCTTTCCCAGAACCTCCTCAAAACTGAGTGAAAGTACCCGAATAAACGGAACATCATTCGGTCTCTCTGTTTTTAAAACGAGGGAGAGAATCTCTTCAAAATAAAGTTGTGAAAAGGAGATTCGTCTACCCGTTACCATGGAATGAAAGAGATGAGTCTCGAATTCATTCACCTGATTCAGACTCCCAGATTTACCCCCCAAACATCTTGTAATACTGGAGAGAATAGAAATTTCCATCTGCCTGGGAAGAATTTGTATTCAATAACCCCCTGAGTGACAGGCTGACCAATGAGAGGGAATGCCTCAGCTCGAGCTTGCTGTTTGGTCAGTTTGGCCTGGAATCCCCCTTCGCCAGCTTCATTAACAGTAGGTAACAAAAGGGCTGCACGAAGGGTCTCCTCAGTAATGGTAAGGTCCATCATTATAAGTGCCAGTGAGCTCAGTCTGATCATCATTAGCGGTGCAGGTGTACCACCACTCACAAAGCACCGGTGGGTACATCACCGTGTCACAGAAGTACGCGCCATATAGGGGATGGGATTGCATAAACTGACACAGTTGTTCGAAGCCCCTGTTTTGGCGATTGGCGGGAATATCGGTAGTGGCCACCCTGTTATTGTCCTTGATATGTACCCTGTTTTGAAAATCGGCACCAGGAATCATACGAGAAGTAACGTGAAGGATCATGTTTGCATTCGCCATTGATAAGAATTCAAGAAAAGAATTAGAGAAGATAACAATTAGGTTAAAATTTGAAATTAAGTTGAATATAAACTAAAGGAGCGAAATTTAAGTAACTAGGTTAGGAAACTTTTCATCTAGTCTATGTAATTTAACCCTATTGACAATTATTACCCTTGAGGTAGAAAGAATTTACAACTGACCCTTTTAAAAAAAATTAGAAAATATAAAAGCTTAAACAAAATAAAAAAACTTTACAGACTAAAGAAAGAAAAAGAAAAAAAATTTAAAAGATATTTACGAAAATTACATTCAGTCTGAGCACATGGTCAGACTGAATAATCTTGAGCTGACTAACAAGTCAGACTGAAAAATCACAAGCTGACTAAAAGGTCAGCCTGAAATGGGCTTTTCGTGACATATTAAGGATTCAACATGCCTAGTTCCCCTAACAGATAGAAAAACCTGTCCTCACTCAGAGGTTTCGTGAAAATGTCTGCCAATTGATCATGAGTAGCAACAAACTCCAGTCTGACTTTGCCTTTCTCCACACAGTCGCGAATGAAATGATGTCTTATTTCAATGTGTTTTGTCCTGGAGTGGAAGACTGGATTCTCAGTTATTTGAATGGCACTTTTGTTGTCACACATGATTGGAGTATTTTGAATCTTGATTTCAAAATCAGCCAATTGATGTTGCATCCATAGTAATTGTGCACAACAGCTCCCTGCAGCTACATACTCAGCTTCAGCTGTGGACGTTGCCACTGAGTTTTGCTTTTTTCTTGACCAACTGACTAGTTTTCCTCCCAGGAGCTGACATCCTCCTGATGTACTTTTTCTGTCCAATCTACACCCTGCATAGTCTGCATTTGTGTAACCAATTAGTTCAAAACCAGAATCTTTAGGGTACCATAGGCCAAGATTTGGAGTACCCTTAAGATATCTGAAAATTCATTTGACAGCTTTAAGATGGGATTCCTTTGGGTCAGCTTGATAACGTGCACATAGACAGGTAGAGAACATGATATCAGGTCTACTAGCAGTTAAGTAAAGTAAAGAGCCAATCATACCTCTGTAAGTGGCTTGACAAACTGACTTGCCAGATGAGTCTTTATGCAACTTATCAGAAATACTCATTGGAGTTTTCATTTCAGAACATGATTCAAAACTAAATTTCTTTATTAAATCATGAACATATTTACTTTGATTTATAAAAATGCCATCTTTCTTTTGTTACCAAGGAAAACGTGAGTTCTCCCATCATACTCATTCTATATTCACGCACATGAGATTTGAAAACCAAGTACACAACTTTTCATTTGTGGAACCAAATATAATGTCATCAACATATATTTGTACCAAAATCACATGTCCGTTTTCCTTTTTGATAAAAAGTGTTTTATCAATTGATCCTCTTTTAAAATGGTTTTTGAGAAGAAAGTCAGATAAAGTATCATACCAAGCTCTAGGAGCTTGTTTGAGACCATATAGTGCTTTGTTTAATTTAAAAACATGATCAGGAAAGTTAGGATCAACAAAACCTGGAGGCTGCTTGACATAGACTTCCTCCTGTAGATCACCATTCAAAAATGCACTCTTCACATCCATTTGATACACCAAGAAGTCTTTAAAGGCTGCATATGCTAAGAATAAGCGAATTGCTTCAATTCTGGCCACTGGAGCAAAAGTTTCATCATAGTCAATGCCTTCTTCCTGCTTGTATCCTTGAGCCACCAATCGAGCTTTATTCCTGATCACCACTCCATCTTTGTCATATTTATCTCGAAATATCCATTTAAGTCCAATGATGGTCTTAAACAAGGGACGGGGGACCTTTGTCCAAACATTGTTCCTTATGAATTCTCCAAGCTCCTCTTGCATACCATCAACCCAGTCTTCATCTAATAGAGCTTCTTCAACCTTCTTAGGTTCCATCAGACTCAAGAAGTTTGTATAGAAACAAAAAATTAGTTGTGGCAGTCTTTCGTCTGGTTTTGACTCCTTCAGTTAATGAACCAATAACCGATGATATGGGATGTCCCTTGACAGTCTTGATGTTTCCTATCTCATTGTGGGAAACTGCATCTGCTTGAGACTGAGTATCATCAGTCTGAGTGTCATCAAGCTGAGTAGTTTGGAGCTGAGTTTGGTCAGACTGAAGGGTGTCAGGCTGAGTTTCATCAGTTTCATTAGACTCAGTATTTTCAATATCAGGGGACACTCTGGAAAGGTGATTCATCAGGTTCACTTTCAGACTCTTGATTTTGATGGGCTGGTTCATCATTCTGATCTGCATCATGAGAGTCAGCTTCAAATGTGGTTACTAGTAATTCATCACACAGCTGATTGATAGTGGCTATGTCAGTCTGTGATGACGATTCATCTTGGTCAGACTGAGTAGTGTCATCAAAAGTAACATTAATGCTTTCTTCCACAACCTTTCTTCTTTCATTGTAGACTCTGAATGCTTTTGCGATGCTAGAGTATCCAACAAACAATCCTTCATCAGCTTTAGGAGACATTTTACACAACAAGTCCCTTTGATTCAGAATATAACATCTACTTCCAAAGATATGGAAATAATGAATTGAAGGAACTTTGTTATGATACAATTCATATGTTGTTTTTCCATGTCTCTTCACTATTATGGATCTATTCTGTGTAAAGCAGGCAGTGTTCACAGCTTCAGCCCAGAATTTTATCTTCATGTTCCCATAACACAGCATTGTTCTGACAGCTTCAATTAATGTTCTATTTCTTCTCTCTGCAACTCCGTTTTGTTGAGGTGTTCGAACTGAGGCAAAGTTTTGGACTATTCCGAATTGATCACAAAAGTCTATCAAGACTGAGTGTTTGAACTCAGTTCCATGGTCACTTCTCATCTGTCGAACAAGAGTATTTTTCTGTCGCTGTTCTCTTTTGATTAGACTGATGATTTCCTCAGCTGCATCACTTTTAGCCCTTAAGAATATAACCCAAGTGAATCTAGTAAATTCATCTACAATTAGAAGGGTGTATTTCTTTCCTCCTTGACTCTCAATCCCAATTGGTCCAAACAGATCCATATGTAGCATGAATAAAGGTTCATCAATGGAGTGCAACATTTTGGATGGGAATTGAGTCTTGGTTTGCTTTCCAAGCACACAAGCTGAGCAAACTTTGTCTTTGGTATAGGTCAGTTCAGGAAGACCTCTAACCAATTTACTCTTTGACAAGGAATTTATGTTTTTGAAGTTTAAATGTGATAATCTTCGGTGCCATAGCCAATTAAGTTCTTCTTTAGTCTCTGTGAACAAACATGTCTCAGCCTCATCATTGGTTGTACTCAGATCCAGACAAAATACATCCCTTTCTCATTTGGCGAGTAGTAATGGTTTTCCCTTGGCACTGTAGATTATTCCAGCTTGCTTTCTGAATCTGGCTTCATGGTCTTCATCAGTGATTTGACTTACACTTAGTAAGTTATGTTGTAAACCTTCTACATATGCAACTCTTTTGAATGTAACAGCTCCAACATGAATCTTTCCATATCCTCGTGTCATTGATACCCCGTTGTCACCATATCTCACTTGAGGCCCATCTTCTTCTTTATAGTCTTGTAGAAAAGACTTCATTCCTGTCATGTGCCTTGAAGCTCCACTGTCGAGATACCATTTTGTAGAGTCCTGCACATGAAACCGAAAATATTAGTTCCTTTTGGGTACCCACTTTAGAGTGGATCCATGAACTGAAACAAATTTAAGTTTAGGTTCAGTCTTGCAGTCAGTTTTGGAGCTGGTCTAGTTCCATTTATTTATTTCCTTCATGTAGTTAACAGAATAATGACCTATGACACCACAGTATTTACATGGAGTGTCTTTGAGACTGATTTGAGATGAAACTGACTTAGTCTTGGTAGTTTTGACTGACTTTGTCTTTGATTGAGATGTTTGTCTTTGCTTTTGAGGTGAAATTGACTTTGATGAAAATGACTTAGACTTTGGTGAAACTGACTTCTGTATGGATGGAGCTGACCAATGTTTTGGTGAAACTGATTTTTGAAAAACATTTTTCTGTGGTCGAGACTGAATCAATTGCTTACAGAACACAGCTTCATGACCTTTTTCACCACAATTATAGCATGCCCTATTAGGAGGTGTTTTTGGCCTGATGTGGAGAGGTGATTTATTCCTGACTAGAGTTTTTACGATTTTAGTCAGTTCCAACAATTGATTTCCCAATTTATCAATAGTTTTGTTTTCGTGACTTTTGTTAGGGATTTTGGAACTGACTTGACTCTGGAGCTTAGGTTTATTCACAACCTTGGGTAAGACATTTTTTAAATGCAAGGAATTTTTCACAACATGCACATTTGTATCAGTTTCAGATAAATTAACACATTCAGACTGAGAAGAAGTTGAAGAATCACTTTTATTAAAAACTTGAGAGATTACAGGTTTGACAAAAGCATTTGACATCCTAATCTGATCTCCTTTCATATATGTGAAAGTATTTGGAAGAATATCAGGTTTGAAAATGATTTTTTCTCGTTCAGCTTCATCTTCTTCTTCAGTCATATGCTTCTTTAGACTGAAGGACTCACCCAACACAGCTTGGACTTGTTTGGGTACCTGTCTGCTTAAACAATCCTCATTTTTTAAAGATGATATGCACCAAGATTTACAAATTCTTTTATAATGCTCAGTTTCCTCCCTAAGTTTATAGTTTTCTTTTGCAAGATCACTATAAGCTTCAGTCGGAGCATTTAACAGAATTTTAGAATTTTCTAGTTCTATGATCTTATTATCTTTGGCTTTTGACACATTTTCAAGATCTTTAATCTTTTTTTTTTAACTCAGATTGTTCTTCTAAAGTAGTGGTCAAATCAATAAAGATATACTCAACATTTGAATTTTTTGTTCATTTGTATAAGTATTAAAATTATGTACCTTATAAAGCTTTGATTTGTTCCAGTCTGAATTGTGGCTCAGTCTCTCAGCTTCCTTTAGATCCTTCTCAAACTGAGATGCTGACTTCTCAGCTTCAGTCACTTCCTCCACGAATGCCATCAAACATTTATCTACCACTTCCTCATCTTCATCAGACGATAATTCCTCATCTAACCATTCTTCAGCAAAGAATGCCTTCTGCTCAGTCTGAGGCTTTTGAGTAGTTGAACTGTTGCCTTTCTTGTATTTAAGATACTTCTTTCTGTGTCTTTGAGCCCTCTCAGCAACCTCATCCATGTGCTACGTCTGAGCATTTTTCACTTTGCAGTCAGCAGCCATGTGACCATATTAATTGCATTTAAAGCATTTGACCTTCTTTAAGTCAAATGGCTTCTTTCCTTTGTAACCAGTCTTTTGTTCCAGCTTCATGGTTAGCAATGCCAACTGATTCTTCAGCTTTTTGACTTCAGTTTCATTATCCGATTCTGAGTCTGAGTTTGACTCAGTTTCAGAAGAGTCAGCTTGAGAATAGATTTCTTTGTTTCTTTTGCTGGTTGCAACCAATGCAGCTTCAGGATCTCTTGTAGTTCTTCTAGTGTTTATCTTTTTTCTCTCTTGAGATTCTTCAAAGTTCAGCAACAATCCAAAGAGCCCAGGCAGCTTATAGGTGGACAATTTTTCACTCACCACAAGAGAAGTAATAACAGATTCAAATTTGTTTGGCAAGGTGTCAACAAACTTTTTGCAAATTTCATCATCTTCTTTCATCATTCCTAGGGCTGATAGGTCATTCAACAGTACTTGGAACCTTGTATGCACGTCAGCTAAGGTTTCTTTATCTTTCACGTAGAAATTTTCGTAATTTCTAATCAGACTGTTTAACCTTTGTTCTCTTACAATCGGAACTCCTTCATAAGATACAATTAAAGTATCCCATATTTCTTTAGCGGATCTGCATCCAGCAATCTTCGAGAATATTTTCTCAGACACAGCATTTCCTAGAATGCTTCTTGCTCTAGGATCTAGATTAAAGAGTAGCTTATCTAGATCTGTCCACTGTGATTTAGGAGTTTGAACCCACTTTGCACGTTGAACAACTTTGTCTCCTTCCTTGACCTCATCAATATGCTTTCCTGGAATAATTGGTCCTTCAGTTACAGTCTTCATCATTTCTTCATGGATTCCGGACATATGCACTCAGCTTTAAGTTTCCAGTGTGCAAAGTTGTGACCACTGAAAATAGGATTACCTTTTCCAGCCATAGCGGGTGTATTGGATGAAGATGATGACATTGTATTTGAGATTTTATGTATTGATCGTTTAAGATTGATAAATTTATTAAAATTTAAATCTTAAAGTGACACGATTCATATCGGGATGTCAAATGTCATGTGGTATCATTCAAGTGACACGTTTCATATAAGTATTTAACTTAAAGAAATGTATTATTTTTCTTTATACATATGTTGTAATTAGTTAATTACCTTATAAATATAAATTATTACATTGTCCTTAATATATACATTTCCAACGGCGTTTATCCCAATCATATCACTCTTCATAGCACTTGAAACAACGTAGAAGATTAGTGCTATTATTGCTCATATCACTTGAAACAAACGTAGAAGATTAGCGCGAGGGATTGTAGGTGTCTCACTACTAATTGTGATTATTAATATGTAGCCAATATTTACTATTAATTACAAATTTACAAGTTTGCAACTATAATAAGAAAATCTATTGACTTTCTTTTACAATTAATAGTAAATTCTATTATAATAATAATGAACAATTTGTATTCGTCCGTTGCAGCGGATATTAGAAACGTACATTAGGATAAATTGTTTAGAAATACATAAAAAGTAAAAGTATAAATCTTGTTAAAATAACAAAAGTTATCGTATAATAATATCGTTTTAGAAGAAAAGGAGAAAAAAAACCTTTTAATAAATGAAATTTATAGAAAGTCGCATAAAAGAGAGTCGGGTTCGAGTCCCAATTACTCTAAAAATTGTATTTTAAAAGAAAATATATTATATGGTAGTGGAGATAGTAGCAAAATCGTTTTCCACATTTTGATTATTTGTCTCAACCACTTAAACAACATGCTATTTGGTAAAATATTTGTTTACAAAAAAAAAAATTTGTAACTTTATATATAAAAGCTTTGGGAATATTTAGTAAATTTGTAAAGCTAGGTGGAAACTATTTAGTAAATTTGTAAAAGTTGGATTAATCAAAGGCTATTTAATATAATATCTAAAATGGAAAATGGAAAATGATACTTAAAAAGGATGGATGAAAGATTCGATACTGGTCCCCCATGGGTAAATAAACTTTGTCTTACCGTATATATAAAAAAAAACAAATTGCGATTCCGTGAACAATGTTAATACACACTTATTTATTTGAAAATATAATCAATATATCTTCTAATATAACTACAAGTTGTTTATGTCGTTTTTAACGAGAATATCGAACTTTCATAGTTCATGCACATATTACTCTTGTTTAGTTCATTTATAATTATGAATGTAAGAGTTATTGCAATATTTAGCGATATTTGCCTTTAATACCTAACATTAGAGTTATGTATTTACATATTTTCCAATAGTCATTGTTAAAATAATGAGACGTAACACGAATACTGTCACAACTGTGTTTTCGACCCATATTCAACTCAAGTACACAGATTTAACCAACAACACTACAAAGCAAACTTAGATCTTCAAAAGAAACCCACGAATCATAATCTGGATTAACTGTTATTTAACTAGCAAACTTATTATCACAAAACACTTTAATACATACCAAGTGTGTTACATTTTATAAAATTGATAAAAACTTTTATAACCCAAATTACTTCACAAACTATAGTTTCTAAAGCCCTCAGTGTAACTTGTTTTAACTCTTCCAACAACTTAAATTACTACCAACAAAACAATGTATACCATCTTACCGACCTTCTAGTTGCTAAACATTTACCATAATATGGATCGGCATAAGTGGTTAACACACTATAACAAGGTTCAAACCACAAACCTTTACTAGGAGACTTCTTAAAGTATTTTAGAACTCTAAGTACAAGTTTAAGATGTGAATTTACACATGAACTAATTCAAAAAATATTTAGTTTAAAAATACATTGGAACGGCCCAAGAAAGGAGGCAAACAACCTCAAGAGGTTATCGATATTTACAAATTGCCATGAACAATAACCCTTTTTATTTCATGGTATGGCTACATATAGCCTTTCGATTTGATGAAATTAACCAGGTTTAAAAATAAAAGGGTTAGATCGTCAAATACAATATCTTTTAAAATATGATAGTTTAAGTCGTATCCAATGTTAACTAAAAGGCAACCTACATATATTAGGTGTCTGCCTTTTAAATATTTTGCATTAGCTAAATTTCGTAGTACTTTTGCTATAACAAAAGAACTTATAAATATGAGATATATTGAAAGATTATTAGTGATTAAAATGAAATACAATACTTATATTCTAACTTGGGCTAAAATTTCTAATTTGAGAAATCTCACTGACCAAAAGTAAAACACTAAATAAATCATGTTTTTGCGGCTCACATAATTCCTCATTTTAGAAAACTCTATTAATTTAATAAAAATGTAAAATTGTACACTTTAATTATGAAAATGAATATCGATAACAAAAGAAAGTTGCTATGTCCAAATACTCTAAGGAATTATTTGGTCATAACAACTTTCGTTTGTTACTGATATCCATTTTCATAATTAAAGTGTAAAATTTTACACAAAAACAAACCCTAACTTTAAACTTTTGTTATGAATCTAATACATTAATTTAAGACCGCTATTAATTTATAATTGACAAAATTCTACCACTGAGCTAGTACAACTTATGTTTTATTTTCATTGTTTCTACTTAAGACCATTAATTTTCATTTTCGTTACTTGAAAAATAGAAGTGAATCATTTTAGACATCATTTTTTGGGAAGATAAATTAAGTAGAGAAGTGTTAAAAAGTAGACTAATTAACGATACATATAGATGCCATTTCAAATACTCACTAATATTAAAACTTGGTGAGTATTTTTATTTTTTATCTTGTTTCGGAATATTTGATATACGATACATAAAGTTTATATGAAACAAAATAGTTAACAATAGTAGTTGTATTTCTGAGTTTTAATGAAATACGCAAGAGCTAGATAAGTGTTACCTTTCTATTTTTATCTACAACCGACTAATAGACGAGAAAGGAACAATAACTGAGTTTTTCTAAAACAAGTTTTAGTAAAGTTTAGCAAATTGATCTATATATACAACAGAAATATTAAATATGTGAAGTAAAATAGTTCATCTTGGATAGATTTAGAAATGTGTCAACATCATTGTATCTTATTAATTTGAAACAATTTGAAATTAGAACTGAAAAAAATAATTTGTTGCATGGTATATATGTGTCTTAATCAATAAGTGTTCTTAAGGACTAAGTAAGAGCTATTATGTATGTTGATTTATAAATACAACGAATGGACTTAGGGCCTATTTGCAAGCATCAAAGAACTATTTTATACTTAAGTTAGTTAGGTTAATAAACTGTTAGGTCTCAATAAGATCTCAAACACTAGCTAATCAATTACAAATAAGTATTTAGATGTTAATTGTTACTAATCGATTAATCACTATGTTTCTTAGTTTATTATAGCGGAAATATAATAACAAAGCAACGAGAATGACACACAGTTATATTGATTCAAAAGGTACAACGAATTACTAAGCTCAAGCTCACTATTTATACACAATAATAGTGAGCTTGATAAGTACGAATCTTAGTAAATCTTCTAAAAGGATAGAAGATTTGATCTAACTAACATACCTAAAATAAAGCAATATGTTTCATTATGGAGCTGAGTAGTCTGCTTCATAATGCCTTAGTTGCTTTTTGTCACTCAGACTTAGAGTCACTCAGACTCAAAGTCACTCAGACTCAGAGTCACTCAGACTCAGCAACTAAGACTTTAATAAACAGATTTATTAACTTGGGTTAAATCGTTGATTTTCCCAACAATCTCCCCCTATCTGTTTGGATTAAAGTCTTTTACAAATAATGCATCAAAAATAAACACAAACTTAAAATTTTAATACAAAACAGTTTGTGAACAAAAACACCTCACTTTCTTTTCTTGGAAGATCTTTTCTTCTTCACTGACACCTCCCTTGGATTAGGCTTCTGCACTTCTTTTGCCCACTTGAGTCTTTCAGTCTTCCAATCAAGTAGCTTTTCCATTTCAGCATCTGATTTGTGAAACAAGAGTTGATATTCTTTCTTGACCAGTTCAACCTTGTCCATCAATGTCCCCATGTCTTCAATTCTTCTAAGGTTATTGAATAACCTTAGCCTGAAAACATTCTTCTCCCCCACAATCAGATTCACATTCAATGAGTAGAGCGATGCAGTGATAGATTGAGGACATGTTCAATCTGTCCTTAGCCTGAAAACATTCTTCTCCCCCACAATCAACATAACAAAGGCCTTCATGGTTATCATTCTTCACATAAGTTCTGTCTTGAAAGATTACACCTTTGGGAACAGGGTGAAGACTGCTTGTTTCTAGACCAAGTGATTTAGCTCCAGCTCTCACTCTATTGACAGTGCAGAATTCTCTATAGTCCTCATCTGAGATCAGCTTCAGCATATGAGCAACATTTACATTTGAAACAGCTTCTCTTTTTACTTCAAGTCTGTGTGCAATGTTTGTTATTCTTGAGCTCAGACTGGCAATTGCTTTCCATTCTTCTAAACCCAGAGTATGCATTCTGTGTACCCCAACTCTGAAGGATCCCTCTTTGTGATAGCACGTTAGCATGAGGTCAGATCCACCAGTATCAACACAATCCAAGTTTTGGATTTTATTCATGTTTCTCCTCATTGCAAAGTTTGACTCAATGTAGTCCAGTCTGGCTTCCTCCCTTAACACCTGTTTAGCCATTAATCTGTCAGCTTCTATCCTCTGCTGTTCTTCATCAATGGCCAACTCTTCTTCTTCTTTCATCTCAGCTTCAAGTGTTTCAGCTGCTTTCATGGACTGGTCTTGTGGTTTGTCCTCAAACTTCTCCATGTATAACCCTTTGACATACTCCTTGTATTTTTCAACTGTTGATGTGTAAAATCTCGTTTAATAAACTCGACCTACTATTCGACTTAATTACACACTTATAGGCAGTGGACCTATTCGTATATAATATAGCTTTAAGTAAGTAAAGGTTCGATCACAGGGACTAATTTAGTTTTTTACTTCGAATTAATAATACTTGTTGGTTTTTGGGGTTTTTATAACTAAAGATTTACTAATTAAAATTGCAAAGTAATTGTAAAAAAGTGATTAATAAAAATCAAGTAAGAAAAAGTAATTAAAATTATCAAATATCGGAGAAAATACACTTGTTTGACACTTCACTTATTTTCCATTTAAGTTTACGAAATTGATTGATTATAAAACTTCTAAGATATAACAAAAGTCCTCTCGAATCTTTTATTAACTTTAACTACCTCTAATTATACCGTTCCTCTCGAATACAGCTGTAATTATTAATAATTAAGCGTTAAGTAACAAGCCGGTATTTAGATATTTAACCTTATAGAGTTTCCTCTCGAATAACTCCTCTAAATATTAATTCCTCTCGAATATTAACAATTAGACTCACTCATCTAAGTTTAATTATTTAAGTTGATATTATTAGGTCCTCTCGAATCCTAACAATTTTAAACCGATTATAGACCGACCGATTATTTCATATAAGTTATTTAACCTATCTAGACTCCTTTCGAATACCTAGAATGTTGATTAATTAACTTATGTATAAACAACTTTATAATAATATTTTAAAACTTAGACAATTAAGGATTTTCGGTTAAAAACAAATACCTAAACAATCAATAACGAAAACTCAAACTTCAAATAAGATCCGTTAATCAAACAAATGTAAAAAGAGTTTAGTTGCTCATAATTGACATAAAAATAGCAAATAAACAAATAGAAAACATAATAGAAAAAGTCTTAAAAAGGAAAAGAGAAACAAACTAAAAAATTGCAAACGCGTCGTGACCGACGTTGAATGAAAACCAAATTCCTAGCTCGAAACCTTGCCTCCAAACGAATCCTAAGCTTCCAATACTTGAGAATATTAATTGATGATTTTTCTGGATGTTTTGGGGTTGTATTTAAAGGCAAAAACTAGATAGAATTCGTATTCGAAACCAACTCCAAAACTTCAAAAATAGAATCATGGGCGGTCCTTTTTGGTCTTAAAGATGAGGCATGCATGCTGCTTTCCAAAAATAAACAAATTTCCCCCACGTGAATCCTCTCATTCTTTTTTTTCTTTTTGCTGTAACCAAAAAAAATAAGTATTGTTTCCCAATCATTCAATTAAATACTAGAAATCCTTGAATCCCAATGTCCCACGTCTACTTCCTTTTTTTTTAAATTAATTCCCCCTTTTGCTGCTGACTACCTCCTTGAATTAATGAATTCATATTCAACCAAAAACTTTTTCATTTCAAGCCCATTACGTCTTCTTTTAAAAAGTTGGCCGAAGCCCACTTGAATTTTAGTCCAATACTTTCTAGTGGTTGTGGACGTTTCCTTGATTTTGAGAATTGGTGTTTTTATTTCTCGAGCCATCTTTTAACGTATTATTTATTATTTTTTCGTCTAAAAGTCCACTTTACCGTCACATTCAATCTATCACTTGAATCAAACACTTTCACACAATTAAATGTAAAAATCCTATCATATCCATCATAATTAAATACGAAAATGACCAAATATCTCATATAAATAACTATATAAATATGCGATATCAAATCCCCCTAAACTTACCCTTTTGCTTGCCCTCAAGCAAAACTGTGTTCAAACAATTATCAAAGCCAAAATTTTAAATTACATAACCAAACACCTCACGATTTTTATGGGAAGTAAATCACACAATCTCTCAAACTAATCTAAAAGGTGTGTAACGTATTCTGTAGAATCGCTCAACTGCTCAGTCATGGTGAATATTCTATCATAGGCTTGATAAAGAATCAAATCTCCACCACTAGAGTCTAGGTACAACTAAACGGGGACTTTTATTCGGGTTATAATTTACAGGTATAGGCATGTGGATAATATATGATGGAGTGTAAATGGGTTAAAATAAAAATAATACAAAACTTAGAGTAAATCCGAACTAATAAACTCTCTAACGAACTTGATTGCTCAATTTTCTCAACTTTACTTTTTCTCCTCCGAATATACATATATCTAATATAATACAAGACTCAATATACACTATCTCTTTTAAATTCTACAACTAATTTTTTTTCCACTTTTCTGTTTTTTCGATTTTTTTTTTCTTTTTCACTTTTTTTTTTCTTCAGCCTAGTACACGCCTTACAATATAATATTTCTCGTGGTAAGTATACATGCTCAAAAGGCTAACTTTATTTTTCTAACTTTCTTCCAAATACAAAATAATACAAAGGCTTCAATAATATAACTTTTCTTTTATGCCTTAATATACTCTAAACTTCACTTCATAAATAATAGCAATCAAAAAACTAAGTTCGGATCTAATCTAAAAATGAAACGAAAATAAAGCGAGTGTACAAAATATATAGTAGTGTTTAGAAACGAAAAAGTTTAGGCGCAAAGTGGTTACTAGAGTTTCTAACACTAAAAGTAAGTGTTACAAGGGTTAGACGGAAAATATATAAAAGAAACGAAAAGGCTAATCAATGGGTTAATCCTACTTTGCCCCTATCATTGTACCAAATTACACTAAGTTACCCTAATGCAATTGCTCATAGGTGGTCTCGAAATGTATAACAGTGTCAAGTTCTAAAGTCATCAACCATCGGCACACTAAAAGAAACGAAAAAGTAGCATTAAAAATGAATGCTTTCCAAGGCTCAAAAATCTCACTATTTTCTCGAGTAGGGTATTAAATGCATCTGGTTATGTTTAAAGTTTAAGGTATTACCGACTAGACACTTTATATTTTTTTATTTTTTAAATTTTTAAACTTTTTTTGTATTTTCTGTTTTTTCTGACTCAAAAATGTAAAATTTAACACAATCTAACCCGATGGAAACTAAGCTAAGGGTCGAAAAATAAAATTTGAAATTTCCCGATGACCCCCCAAACTTGAGTAACACATTGCCCCTAATGTGTTAACGAATAAAAACTAAGGGAAATTCCAAATAAAATTTTAAAAAGAAAAATAAATACAAAATAAGAAAAGAAGAAAGTAGAACCCGGTCGTAGATATCGAAAAATCTTCGGTGAAAAGTTGTGCTGATCTGAATGCTAGTCCCAAAACCGGTTGCCGAACTTACTTCAAATCTATAAAAAACTAAAAGAGAAAAACTAAAAACAAATATTAAAAACACAAAAGAAAAATAAAAAATAAAAATAAAAATTACAAATTACGACGGAATAAAAAAAAATAGTAGACTATTTTTAAAGTCTAATAGAGGAAAATGGTAAACAATAACTTTACAAAAATTACAAAAAATCTCTGACTTTTTTTTTATTTTTCTGTTTTTCAATTTTTTTGGTTTTTTTATGTTGGTTTTCTTGGTACCTAAAAGCTGAAACTGCAAAAGAAAATGTTAAAAACACCTAAAAATAAATAATAAAAAAAAAATGAAAAATGGAAAACAATTTAACTACTAAAAAGTAAATACAAAACCCGGGTTGCCTCCCGAGAAGCGCGTGTTTTTCGAACGAGTCCTTAGCTTGACTCGATATGCCTCCACTTACGACTTCATGTAAAGGTCGAGACTTCTCTCGCCTTTCTTTCCCACGTGTTTTCCAAAAGGTACCGATTCTTCCTCCGACTCATGTCCAAAATGATCACCAAAAAGAAATGCTTCCTTTCCAACATCGAGCATCTTATTCCGCTTTACCCAAGCGTCATGCCACTCTCGAGCCTCAGAAATCAATAATACAACATCTCCAATTTCCCAAACATCGTCACCTTTGCTTTCATTGAATTTCGTCTTCTTAAATTCCTCCCATGCTGTATCATCTCCGATATCCTCAAATTCCTGCAAAATATTCTCCTTTTCTCGACAAGTAAAAGAAAATAAATCAAAAGGGTCGTGAGAAATACCGTGACAGTTTTCCCCCAAACTTGAGTTTGAATTCTCGAGCTCTTCCTTAAATGGAATTCTTTCCTCCAAAAACGTTGCACCAGGATTATTGATTATATACTCGAGCTCAAGTAAGTCTAAATCCGGGCCGGATTTTTCAAATGTCATGCTCGTAGAATTCTTCTCAAATTTCTCCAGCTCCATTTTCAAGATGGGATCAAAATCCTCGAGCTCCTGATCTTCCTCCTCTTCAAAAGGAATTTGTCCTCCAAGCATTTCCTGCACATCTAGGTCAAACATTTCATCAAAAACAACAATACGAAAACAAGTTTCATCAGTGGAGTATGAATGTTTTGGAGCTTTATCAACAGAAAATGAAATTCGTTCATCCCCAACCCCCAAAGAAATCTCCCTGTCCTTTACACGAATTATTGCGTCCGCAGTGTTTAAAAATGGTCGACCTAAAATAAGTGGCACAGTGACATCTTCATCCATTTCTAGAATCACAAAGTCAACAGGGAAAGTGAATTTTCTTACTTTTACTAGCATGTTTTCAGCAATTCCTAACGGATATTGAAATGATCGGTCGGCTAATCGGATACTCATTCTGGTAGGTTTTAAATCTCCCGAAGCAAGTTTAGCATATAATGAATGTGGCATTAAATTTATGCTAGCTCCTAAGTCGGCCAATGCACTGCAACTATAATTATTACTGAAATTACACTGGATAAGAAAACTCCCTGGATCATCCAACTTTGGTGGTATCGAATTCTTCACCAAAGCCGAGCATTCTGCGTTTAAGAAAGCGGCCTGCTCCTCCGATGACTTCCGCTTTTCCGTGACCAGCTCCTTGATGAAATTTGCGTAATTCGGCATCCCTGCAATCAAATCAACAAGAGGAACATTAATACGGACAGATTGAATCATATCGCAAAATTTACCGTACTGCTTCTTCATGCGTGCCTTCCTCAAACGTTGAGGATATGGGACACGTGGCTCATAAGCCTTTAGTGGGACCTCCTTCACTGGTTCAGGTATTTTGACCTTGGGTTGCACTTGTGGTGCCTCTTCCTCGTCATCGTCAGAAACTGGTTCAGCATAGGGGTGCCGTGCACTATTTGACTGTTTCTCCGAAAAATCTTCGTTTTCTCCCTTAAACTTAATTTGTGAACGTGTCATGATTGCGTTCACGTGTTCTTCTCTCATTGGAGGAGGTTGATATTTCGGGCCCTGATTATTTGAACTGTTTCCTTGATTTTGTGGTCGTGGATTTTGTTGCGTGTTGCTCGGTAACTGGCCCGGTGGCCGATTTGCGTTCCGTTCGTTCATCCTATCGAACCTTCTCTCCAAGTCTTGCATTGCTGCCTGGTGATTTCTCTGCCCTTGCTCGATGTGATCATTTAAAACTTTTACCTGATTTGTGACTGCATCATTCTTTCCATTCTGAGTGTGAATAAATGACTTCATCAGGTCTTTCAAACTTTGGTCTTCTTCATTATGTGGTGGATTGTATCTTTGTCGTGGTGGGGATGATCGTGTGTTGTTTCTTTGCCATCCATTGTCCCGATTCTCACCCCGGTTGTAGTTACCTCCGTAGTGTGGCCAATTTTCTCCCCGATTAGGATAGCCATAATTTGCATAATTGGCTTCCTCCACGCGACAATCACTTGCATAGTGCGGTCCCCCACAATTTTCACACCCATGCTTGATCACATGTACCTCTTTCTCTAGATAAGTCATTCTTCTGTCAAGCTTGTCTGCCATCGTCTTGATCTCTTTCAGAATAATAGATGCATCACTGTTTCCTTCCACTTGAGCTACTTGTCCTCTTGCACGTCGACCTCTACCATCGTCTCGATACTCCCTCGATAAGTTTATGACTAACTTATCCTCCATCAAGTTGTATGCTTCATTTGTGGTCTTGTACATAAAATCTCCTCCTCCGGCTAAATCCAACTCGTTTTGTGACTCCTTGGTTAATCCGTAAAAGAAAATTTCTATGATGTTTTCCTTGCCCAGACCGTGACCATAACAACTTCTTAGCATCTCCTTCATTCTAGCCCATGCTTCAGTAGATGTCTCTCCATCTTCTTGTCGAAATCCTCTGATATCTCTAAGTAATTTCCTACCCAAGGCAGGTGGGAAAAATCGTTTGATGAAAGCTTGGCGCATTTGTGTCCATGTTGTTATTGAATTTTCCTCTAGTTCTTCAAACCAAACCTTCGCATCTCCGGTGAGAGACGAAGGGAACAACCTCAGCTTGACATTGTCGCTCTTACCTTGACCGTATTTGAACATCTCACAAAGCTCGTTGAATTTGGCTATGTGTTTATGCGGATCTGAATTGTATTGCCCATCGAAAGTATTGTCTTGGATCATCTTGAGATGGTGACCCTTGACAACGAAATCATCACCCAAGTCCGGGGTGGTGATAGCTGACCCTCTGGTAGCTGGTACTGCAACGGATGCAGCCCGTCGGTGCATCGGCATGTCCAATGGATCCATAGCCGCTTGCGGTTCCGGTTTGTTTTCACAAATTATCTCTTCGACCTCCGACTATGTATGACTTCCTCCTCCTTCTGAAGACGTATTATCTTCAAACTTCACAGGTGAGAAAGGTCCAAACCATGGTGGTGTCTGAACTAATAAGTTTCCTTTCCTCTTGCCTCGCTTCTTCGATACTCCTGGATTTGACTTTGGACTCGCGAGTGGTAATCCCGAAGCCCTCGTGTTCATCCACTACCTGAATACCTACAAAGACAGAAACAAGAAAACCGTAAAACGCACCGGTGTAATAACAATTAAGAGTAACTTCCAAGTAAATAAATACTCAAAAGGATCGTATCACAAATTCGAAACAAAAAACTAAAAATCAGTCCCCGCCAGCGGCGCCAAAAACTTGATGTGTAAAATCTAGTTTAATAAACTCGACCTACTATTCGACTTAATTACACACTTATAGGCAGTGGACCTATTCGTATATAATATAGCTTTAAGTAAGTAAATGTTCGATCACATGGACTAATTTAGTTTTTTACGTCGAATTAATAATACTTGTTGGTTTTTGAGGTTTTTATAACTAAAGATTTTCTAATTAAAATTGCAAAGTAATTGTAAAAAAGTGATTAATAAAAATCAAGTAAGAAAAATTAATTAAAATTATCAAATATCGGAGAAAATACACTTGTTTGACACTTCACTTATTTTCCATTTAAGTTTACGAAATTGATTGATTATAAAACTTCTAAGATATAACAAAAGTCCTCTCGGATCTTTTATTAACTTTAACTACCTCTAATTATACCGTTCCTCTCGAATACAGTTGTAATTATTAATAATTAAGCGTTAAGTAACAAGCCGGTATTTAGATATTTAACCTTATAGAGTTTCCTCTCGAATAACTCCTCTAAATATTAATTCCTCTCGAATATTAACAATTAGACTCACTCATCTAAGTTTAATTATTTAAGTTGATATTATTAGGTCCTCTCGAATCCTAACAATTTTAAACCGATTATAGACCGACCGATTATTTCATATAAGTTATTTAACCTATCTAGACTCCTTTCGAATACCTAGAATGTTGATTAATTAACATATGTATAAACAACTTTATAATAATATTTTAAAACTTAGACAATTAAGGATTTTCGGTTAAAAACAAATACCTAAACAATCAATAACGAAAACTCAAACTTCAAATAAGATCCGTTAATCAAACAAATGTAAAAAGAGTTTAGTTGCTCATAATTGACATAAAAATAGCAAATAAACAAATAGAAAATATAATAGAAAAAGTCTTAAAAAGGAAAAGAGAAACAAACTAAAAAATTGCAAACGCGTCGTGACCGACGTTGAATGAAAACCAAATTCCTAGCTCGAAACCTTGCCTCCAAACGAATCCTAAGCTTCCAATACTTGAGAATATTAATTGATGATTTTTCTGGATGTTTTGGGGTTGTATTTATAGGAAAAAACTAGATAGAATTCGTATTCGAAACCAACTCCAAAACTTCGAAAATAGAATGATGGGCGGTCCTTTTTGGTCTTAAAGATGAGGCATGCATGCTGCTTTCCAAAAATAAACAAATTTCCCCCACGTGAATCCTCTCATTCTTTTTTTTCTTTTTGCTGTAACCAAAAAAAATAATTATTGTTTCCCAATCTTTCAATTAAATACTAGAAATCCTTGAATCCCAATGTCCCACGTCTACTTCTTTTTTTTTTAAATTAATTCCCCCTTTTGCTGCTGACTACCTCCTTGAATTAATGAATTCATATTCAACCAAAAACTTTTTCATTTCAAGCCCATTACGTCTTCTTTTAAAAAGTTGGCCGAAGCCCACTTGAATTCTAGTCCAATACTTTCTAGTGGTTGCGGACGTTTCCTTGATTTTGAGAATTGGTGTTTTTATTTCTCGAGCCATCTTTTAACGTATTATTTATTATTTTTTCGTCTAAAAGTCCACTTTACCGTCACATTCAATCTATCACTTGAATCAAACACTTTCACACAATTAAATGTAAAAATCCTATCATATCCATCATAATTAAATACGAAAATGACCAAATATCGCATATAAATAACTATATAAATATGCGATATCAAATCCCCCCAAACTTACCCTTTTGTTTGCCCTCAAGCAAAACTGTGTTCAAACAATTATCAAAGCCAAAATTTTAAATTACATAACCAAACACCTCACGATTTTTATGGGAAGTAAATCACACAATCTCTCAAACTAATCTAAAAGGTGTGTAACGTATTCTGTAGAATCGCTCAACTGCTCAGTCATGGTGAATATTCTATCATAGGCTTGATAAAGAATCAAATCTCCACCACTAGAGTCTAGGTACAACTAAACGGGGACTTTTATTCGGGTTATAATTTACAGGTATAGGCATGTGGATAATATATGATGGAGTGTAAATGGGTTAAAATAAAAATAATACAAAACTTAGATTAAATCCGAACTAATAAACTCTCTAACGAACTTGATTGCTCAATTTTCTCAACTTTACTTTTTCTCCTCCGAATATACAATTATCTAATAAAATACAAGACTCAATATACACTATCTCTTTTAAATTCTACAACTAATTTTTTTTCCGCTTTTCTGTTTTTTCGATTTTTTTTTTCTTTTTCACTTTTTTTTTTCTTCAGCCTAGTACACGCCTTACAATATAATATTTCTCGTGGTAAGTACACATGCTCAAAAGGCTAACTTTATTTTTCTAACTTTCTTCCAAATACAAAATAATACAAAGGCTTCAATAATATAACTTTTCTTTTATGCCTTAATATACTCTAAACTTCACTTCATAAATAATAGCAATCAAAAAACTAAGTTCGGATCTAATCTAAAAATGAAACTAAAATAAAGCGAGTGTACAAAATATATAGTAGTTTCAACACCATCTCCTTCAAATCCTCCATCTCGTCATGATTTTGGCATCTCAGAGCATGTAACTCAGTTTGCATTGCACTCAGTTTGACATCAAACTGAGTTGACATGTCCTTAATTGCCTGTAGCAGCACAGGAACAGTCATAGCAACCTCAGACTGAGGGAAAGTAGTAACAGTAGGTGATGAAACAGTTGGTATAGCTTCACTCCCTCCTTGTTGTTTAGGAGAATGATCCTTAGCCATAGAAAAGGAAGTCTGTACCTCACTCAGTTTGGAAAGTGAGGCATTGACGACTTGTGCATAGGGGTGAGAGAAATTTGGTGGTACCTTATCGTGAACTAGCACAGAGCTAGTGAAAATTGCCTTAGAAATAGGCTTTGAAACTGAGGGAGGTGGTCCCATACTAGGTATAGGGATATTCAGGAGTGGAATATCGTCTTCAATGCATACCACATGTGTCAGTGTGGTAGCAGCAGCGTGTGTCTCCAAGTTGACTACTCTAGTGGGGTTTTGGGTAGTCTTGGTAGTCAGATCCACCTCTTGCTCTAGCAGAGGGAGGATGGTCTGATCTACAGCACTGGAGGGGAGTATAGAACTCTCAGCCTCATGGAAAAGTGAATCCATTAGTGCCTGATTTATAGTGGGGCTTGATGTGAGTGCTTTTTCAAATGAACTGGGTGAGTCCATTAGATTGGTCGCTTGAGTTGCTAAGACATCAAGGTGAGGGGTGGACTGCTCAGACTGAGAGGGGATACTCTCAAACTGAGGAAGAGAAAGATTGATATTCATACCTGAGTCAGCCTCATCGTGCCCTGCCCCACCCATTTCCACCTCAGCTTCTGTAACAGGAATGTTTGCCTCCAAATTTACTTCAGCTCCGTCATCGTGATTTTCTGAATCTGAATGGTCAGACTCAGTGCTTTCAGGGTCAATAAACGGATTAGCAATCCACTGAAGCATAACTGGTGTTAAACCCGGCTCAGCTTCAGTGATGTTAATGTAAGTAAAAATTTTAGAGGTCAGTCTGGGAAGAGGGCACACATAAAATTTTTGATCAAGTGCCTCATAAGCTGCCTTTCCCAGAACCTCCTCAAAACTGAGTGAAAGTACCCGAATAAACGGAACATCATTCGGTCTCTTTGTTTTTAAAACGAG
Organism: Senecio squalidus; assembly: GCA_910822075.1. Lineage (NCBI taxonomy): Eukaryota > Viridiplantae > Streptophyta > Magnoliopsida > Asterales > Asteraceae > Senecio > Senecio squalidus. Next base: position 39,254,234 of record CAJVGC010000060.1, on the reverse strand, counting down.
GGAGAGAATCTATTCAAAATAAAGTTGTGAAAAGGAGATTCGTCTACCCGTTACCATGGAATGAAAGAGATGAGTCTCGAATTCATTCATCTGATTCAGACTCCCAGATTTGCCCCCCAAACATCTTGTAATACTGGAGAATAGAAATTTCCATCTGCCTGGGAAGAATTTGTATTCAATGACCCCCTGAGTGACAGGCTGACCAATGAGAGGGAATGCCTCAGCTCGAGCTTGCTGTTTGGTCAGTTTGGCCTGGAATCCCCCTACACCAGCTTCATTAACAGTAGGTAACAAAAGGGCTGCACGAATGGTTTCCTCAGTAATGGTAAGGGTTTGCCTTCCATCATTATAAGTGCCAGTGAGCTCAGTCTGATCATCATTATCGGTGCAGGTGTACCACCACTCACAAAGCACCGGTGGGTACATCACCGTGTCACAGAAGTACGCGCCATATAGGGGATGGGATTGCATAAACTGACACAGTTGTTCGAAGCCCCTGTTTTGGCGATTGGCGGGAATATCGTTAGTGGCCACCCTGTTATTGTCCTTGATCTGTACCCTGTTTTGAAAATCGGCACCAGGAATCATACGCGAAGTAACGTGAAGGATCATGTTTGCATTCGCCATTGATAAGAATTCAAGAAAAGAATTAGAGAAGATAACAATTAGGTTAAAATTTGAAATTAAGTTGAATATAAACTAAAGGAGGGAAATTTAAGTAACTAAGTTAGGAAACTTTTCATCTAGTCTATGTAATTTAACCCTATTGACAATTATTACCCTTGAGGTAGAAAGAATATACAACTGACCCTTTTAAAAAAAATTAGAAAATATAAAAGCTTAAACAAAATAAAAAAAACTTTACAGACTAAAAAAAGAAAAAAGAAAAAAAATTAAAAAGATATTTACGAAAATTACATTCAGTCTGAGCACATGGTCAGACTGAATAATCTTGAGCTGACTAACAAGTCAGACTGAAAAATCACAAGCTGAATAAAAGGTCAGCCTGAAATGGACTTTTCGTGACATATTAAGGATTCAACATGCCCAGTTCCCCTAACAGATAGAAAAACCTGTCCTCACTCAGAGGTTTCGTGAAAATGTCTGCCAATTGATCATGAGTAGCAACAAACTCCAGTCTGACTTTGCCTTTCTCCACACAGTCGCGAATGAAATGATGTCTTATTTCAATGTGTTTTGTCCTGGAGTGGAAGACTGGATTCTCAGTTATTTGAATGGCACTTTTGTTGTCACACATGATTGGAGTATTTTGAATCTTGATTTCAAAATCAGCCAATTGATGTTGCATCCATAGTAATTGTGCACAACAGCTCCCTGCATCTACATACTCAGCTTCAGCTGTGGAAGTTGCCACTGAGTTTTGCTTTTTGCTTGACCAACTGACTAGTTTTCCTCCCAGGAGCTGACATCCTCCTGATGTACTTTTTCTGTCCAATCTACACCCTGCATAGTCTGCATCTGTGTAACCAATTAGTTCAAAACCAGAATCTTTAGGGTACCATAGGCCAAGATTTGGAGTACCCTTAAGATATCTGAAAATTATTTTGACAGCTTTAAGATGGGATTCCTTTGGGTCAGCTTGATAACGTGCACATAGACAGGTAGAGAATATGATATCATGTCTACTAGCAGTTAAGTAAAGTAAAGAGCCAATCATACCTCTGTAAGTGGCTTGACAAACTAACTTGCCAGATGAGTCTTTATGCAACTTATCAGAAATACTCATTGGAGTTTTCATTTCAGAACATGATTCAAAACCAAATTTCTTTATTAAATCATGAACATATTTACTTTGATTTATAAAAATGCCATCTTTCTTTTGTTCTATTTGTAGACCAAGGAAAAACGTGAGTTCTCCCATCATACTCATTCTATATTCACTGCACATGAGATTTGAAAACCAAGTACACAACTTTTCATTTGTGGAACCAAATATAATGTCATCAACATATATTTGTACCAAAATCACATGTCCGTTTTCCTTTTTGATAAAAAGTGTTTTATCAATTGATCCTCTTTTAAATTGGTTTTTGAGAAGAAAGTCAGATAAAGTATCATACCAAGCTCTAGGAGCTTGTTTGAGACCATATAGTGCTTTGTTTAATTTAAAAACATGATCAGGAAAGTTAGGATCAACAAAACCTGGAGGCTGCTTGACATAGACTTCCTCCTGTAGATCACCATTCAAAAAGCACTCTTCACATCCATTTGATACACCAAGATGTCTTTAAAGGCTGCATATGCTAAGAATAAGCGAATTGCTTCCAATTCTGGCCACTGGAGCAAAAGTTTCATCATAGTCAATGCCTTCTTCCTGCTTGTATCCTTGAGCCACCAATCGAGCTTTATTCCTGATCACCACTCCATCTTTGTCATATTTATCTCGAAATATCCATTTAAGTCCAATGATGGTCTTAAACAAGGGACGGGGGACCTTTGTCCAAACATTGTTCCTTATGAATTCTCCAAGCTCCTCTTGCATACCATCAACCCAGTCTTCATCTAATAGAGCTTCTTCAACCTTCTTAGGTTCCATCAGACTCAAGAAGTTTGTATAGAAACAAAAATTAGTTGTGGCAGTCTTTCGTCTGGTTTTGACTCCTTCAGTTAATGAACCAATAACCGATGATATGGGATGTCCCTTGACAGTCTTGATGTTTCCTATCTCATTGTGGGAAACTGCATCTGCTTGAGACTGAGTATCATCAGTCTGAGTGTCATCAAGCTGAGTAGTTTGGAGATGAGTTTGGTCAGACTGAAGGGTGTCAGGCTGAGTTTCATCAGTTTCATTAGACTCAGTATTTTCAATATCAGGGGACACTCTGGAAAGGTGATTCATCAGGTTCACTTTCAGACTCTTGATTTTGATGGGCTGTTTCATCATTCTGATCTGCATCATGAGAGTCAGCTTCAAATGTGGTTACTAGTAATTCATCACACAGCTGATTGATAGTGGCTATGTCAGTCTGTGGATGACGATTCATCTTTGACAGACTGAGTAGTGTCATCAAAAGTAACATTAATGCTTTCTTCCACAACCTTTCTTCTTTCATTGTAGACTCTGAATGCTTTTGCGATGCTAGAGTATCCAACAAACAATCCTTCATCAGCTTAGGAGACATTTTACACAACAAGTCCCTTTGATTCAGAATATAACATCTACTTCCAAAGATATGGAAATAATGAATTGAAGGAACTTTGTTATGATACAATTCATATGCTGTTTTTCCATGTCTCTTCACTATGATGGATCTATTCTGTGTAAAGCAGGCAGTTGTTCACAAGCTTCAGCCCAGAATTTTATCTTCATGTTCCCATAACACAGCATTGTTCTGGCAGCTTCAATTAATGTTCTATTTCTTCTCTCTGCAACTCCGTTTTGTTGAGGTGTTCGAACTGAGGCAAAGTTTTGGACTATTCCGAATTGATCACAAAAGTCTATCAAGACTGAGTGTTTGAACTCAGTTCCATGGTCACTTCTCATCTGTCGAACAAGAGTATTTTTCTGTCGCTGTTCTCTTTTAATCAGACTGATGATTTCCTCAGCTGCATCACTTTTATCCCTTAAGAATATAACCCAAGTGAATCTAGTAAATTCATCTACAATTACAAGGGTGTATTTCTTTCCTCCTTGAATCTCAATCCCAATTGGTCCAAACAGATCCATATGTAGCATGAATAAAGGTTCATCAATGGAGTGCAACATTTTGGATGGGAATTGAGTCTTGGTTTGCTTTCCAAGCACACAA
>CAJVGC010000060.1:39206705-39250364 GCA_910822075.1 Senecio squalidus | reverse complement strand
TTCCAATACTTTCTCCCCCTTGGTTGCTTCACTATCATCACTACCTTCTACTTGATTTTTGGCTTCAATCATTGGTTCATCAGTAGCAGTGATGACATTTTCATCAATTCGTTCTTCTTTTTCCTTCTCCCCTTCCAAACTTACTTCTACCTCCTCTTCCATTGAAGGTTGTACTGCAGCAGTAGCAGATACTACAATACTTCCTTCTGAAGTAGTAGAAACCACTTCAACATCTTTCTCCACCTCAACCTCCTTCTTCTGCACATTCATTTTCTCTCCCTTTTTGTAATCATCATGTGCATCATCTGAAGACTAGATGAGCTTGAGTGGATAGGGGAAGTTCCAACATCCTTCTTTTCATGCTTTTGGTTCTTGAGCTGTGTTTCAAGATTTTGTTGTTGTTCCACCAGCTTAAGAACCATTTGTTTCAAGTTTTCTAGTTCCTCTGCTTGTTTATCAACTTTAGCAGCGAACTTAAGGCACAACTCCATCAATTCAAGGTTGGAATACTCATATCTATCCTCACCCCTTTCCTGTTGAGTACCAACAGGTGGAAGATCATAGGAAGTAACAGAGGGAGCCTGATATCGCATATTTATATAGATATTTATATGCGATATTTGGTCACATTTCATATTTAATCATGATGGATAGGATAGGATTTTTACATTTAATTATGTGAAAGTGTTTTATTCAAGTGATAGGTTGAATATGATCAGAAAGTGGATGTTTGGCAAAGGAAACACATAAAAATGGTGATATGTATAGGAGCGTGAAATTAAGATGAGAAAAAAAGGAATTTATATGATGAGTTTGAAAAAGAAAAAGCCAAGGAAGTGGCACGTGGGATTGGGAAAAGACAATAAAAAAGTTTTAATATGGAAACTAACATGTCTCACGGGAAGAAAAGAATAATATTATATATTATTCTATGATGAAGTGAAAATTAATAAGTAAAGAAAAAAAGAAGAAGCATGCACGTGGGACAAAAGAAGAAAGAAAGGAAAAAAACAAGATAAAGGAGGGTATTATTGTATTTTTGAAGATTTGGTGTTGGTTTTGAATACAAACTCTATGTAGTTTTTGCCTATAAATACAACCCCAAAACATCCAAAAAAATCATCAATTATTATTCTCAAGTATTGGAAGCTTAGGATTCGTTTGGAGACAAGGTTTCGAGCTAGGAATTTGGTTTTCATTCAACGTCGGTCACGACACGTTTGCAATCTTTTAGTTTGTTTCTCTTTTCCTTTTTAAGACTTTTTCTATTATGTTTTCTATTTGTTTATTTGCTATTTTTATGTCGATTATGAGCAACTAAACTCTTTTTACGCTTGTTTGATTAACGGATCTTGTTTGAAGTTTACTTTTGCGTAATTGATTATTTATGTTTTTGTGTTTAATCGCTAATCCTTATTTGCTTATGTTTTAATATATTATTTTAAGTTGTTTATATATAATTTAATTAATCAACATTCTAGGTATTCGAGAGGAATCTAGATAGATTAAATAGGTTGTATGAAATAATCGGTCGGTCTATAATCGGTTTAAAATTACTAGGATTCGAGAGGACTTAGTAATAACAACTTAGGTAATTAAACTTAATTGAGCAAGTCTATTTGTTAAGATTCGGAAGGACTTAGTATTTAGAGGAGTTATTCGAGAGGAAACTCTATAAGATTAAATCACTAAAAACAGGCTTGTTACTTAATGCTTAACTATTAATAATTACAACTGTATTCGAGAGGAACGGTATAATTAGAAGTAGTTAAAGTTAATAAAAGATTCGAGAGGACTTTTACTATATTTTAGAAGTTTAATATTTAATCGATTTCGTAAATTTAAATGGAAAACAAGTGAAGTGTCAAACAAGTGTATTTTCTCTATTATTTGATAATCTCAATTACTTTCTCAACTCTATTTTTACTAATCACTTTTATTAATTACTTTGCTCTTTTAATCAATCAATCTTTTTGTTACGATAAAAAACCCCCAAAAACAAATAGTATTATTAATTCGAAACTTAAAAACAAATTAGTCCCTGCCAACGAACCTTTACTTGCTTTTAAACTATATTACATACGAATAGGTCCACTGCCTATAAGTGTGTAATTACGTGAAATAGTAGGTTTAAATTAAGACTAGATTTTACACATCAAGTTTTTGGCGTCGCTGCCGGGGACTGATTTTTAGTTTTTGTTTCGAATTTGTGATACGATCCTTTCGAGTATTAATTTACTTGGAAGTTACTTTTAATTGTTATTACACCGGTGCGTTTTACGTTTTTCTTGTTTCTGTCTTTGTAGGTATTCAGGTAGTGGATGAACACGAGGGCTTCGGGATTACCACTCGCAAGTCCAAAATCCAATCCAGGAGTATCAAAGAAGCGAGGCAAGAAGAAAGGAAACATATTGATTCAGACACCACCAGGTTTTGGACCGTTCTCGCCAGTAAAATTTGAAGATATTTCATCTTCAGAAGGAGGAGGAAGCACTACAGAACCGGAGGTCGAAGAGATAATTTGTGAAAACAAACCGGAACCGCAACCAGCTATGGATCCTTTGGACATGCCAATGCACCGACGGGCCGCAGCTGTAGCAGTGCCACCCACCCGAGGGTCGGCAATCACCACCCCGGACTTGGGTGATGATTTCGTTGTCAAAGGTCACCATCTCAAGATGATCCAAGACAATACTTTCGATGGACGATACAACTCAGATCCGCATAAACACATAGCCAAATTCAACGAGCTTTGTGAGATGTTCAAATACGGTCAAGGTAAAAGCGACAGTGTCAAGCTGAGGTTATTCCCTTCGTCTCTCACCGGAGATGCGAAGATTTGGTTTGAAGAACTCGAAGAAAACACAATCACAACATGGACACAAATGCGCGAAGCCTTCATCAAACGATTTTTCCCACCCGCCTTGGGTAGGAAATTGCTACGGGATATTAGAGGATTTCGACAGGAGGATGAGGAGACGTCTACTGAGGCGTGGGCTAGATTGAAAGAAATGCTGAGGAATTGTTATGGTCATGGTCTGGGCAAGGATAACATCATAGAGATCTTCTTCTACGGGTTAACCAAGGAGTCACAAAATGAGTTGGATCTAGCCGGCGGGGGAGACTTTATGTACAAAACCACCAATGAAGCATACAATTTGATGGAAGATAAGCTAGTCATAAGCTTATCAAGGGATTATCGAGACGATGGTAGAGGTCGACGTACAAGAGGACAGGTAGCTCAAGTAGAAGGAAGCAGTGATGCATCTAATATTCTGAAAGAGATCAAGACTATAGCAGACAAGCTTGACAGGAGAATGACTTATCTAGAGAAAGAGGTACATGTGATCAAGCATGGGTGCGAAAATTATGGGGGACCGCATTATGCAAGTGATTGTCGCGTGGAGGAAGCCCATTATGCAAATTATGGCTATCCCAATCGGGGAGCAAATTGGCCACACTACGGAGGTAACTACAACCGGGGTGAAAATCGAGACAACGGATGGCAAAGGAATAACACACGCTCCCCACCACGACAAAGATACGATCCACCGAAAAACGAAGATGAAGATCCAAGCATGAAAGATCTTTTGAAATCGTTCATCAACACCCAAAAATCAACCAATGACGATGTCCGTAACCAATTTAACGATGTCCGTAACCAATTTAAAGTTTTAACTGAGCAAATCGAGCAAGGACAGAGAAATCAGCAGGCAGCACATCAAGATTTAGAGAGACGGTTCGATAGGATGAACGAGCGAAACTCAAATCGGCAACCGGGCCAAATACCAAGCAATACTCAACCAAATCCACGACAACAGAATCAGGGAAATAGTTCCACCAATCAAACACCAAAATATCAACATCCTGGAAGAACCGAAGGACCACGAGACGGAATGCCACCCTGCCAAAAACACAGAGACGAGCACGTGAACGCAATTACCACACGCTCAGGACATGCTTACGGAAAAGATCAAAACGAAACCGGAGAGAAACTGCCAGCCAGGACGCCACCTTCCACTACAGAACCAGTTGTGGATGATTTCGAGATCGAGGACGATGAGGACGAGGCACCACCAGTTCAATCAAAGACTAAAACACCTGAACCAGTGGAGGAAGTTCCAATCAAAGCTTACCAGCCACATGTTCCATATCCTCAACGATTACGAAAAGCAAGAATGCGGGAGCAGTACGGTAAATTTTGTGACATGATTAAATCGGTTAATATTAACGTTCCTCTTGTTGATTTGATTGCAGGGATGCCAAACTACGCTAAATTCATTAAGGAGCTGGTCACGAACAAGGGAAAGCCATCAGAGGAGCAAGCCGCCTTCTTGAACGCAGAATGTTCAGCTTTGGTGAAAAACTCGATACCACCAAAATTGGACGACCCAGGGAGTTTTCTGATTTCTTGTAATTTTAGTGATACCTATAGTTGTAATGCATTGGCCGATTTAGGAGCTAGCATAAATTTAATGCCACTTTCATTATATGCTAAACTTGCTTCGGGAGATTTAAAACCTACCAAAATGAGTATCCGACTAGCCGACCGATCATTTCAATATCCGTTAGGAATTGCGGAAAACATGCTAGTAAAAGTAGGAAAATTCACTTTCCCTGTTGACTTTGTGATTCTAGAAATGGATGAAGATGTCACTGTGCCACTTATTTTAGGTCGACCATTTTTAAACACCGCGGACGCAATAATTCGTGTAAAGGACAGGGAGATTTCTTTGGGGGTTAGGGATGAACGAATTTCATTTTCTGTTGATAAAGCTCCAAAACATTCATACTCCACTGATGAAACTTGTTTTCGTATTGATGTTTTTGATGAAATGTTTGACCTAGATGTACAGGAAATGCTTGGAGGACAAATTGTTGTTGAAGAGGAGGAAGATCAGGAGCTCGAGGATTTTGATCACATCTTGAAAATGGAGTTGGAAGCATTTGAGAAGACTCAGACGAGCATGACATTTGAAAAATCCGACCCGGATTTAGACTTACTTGAGCTCGAGTATTTAATCAATAATCCTGGTGCAACGTTTTTGGAGAAAAAATTTCCATTTAAGGAAGAGCTCGAGAAATCTAACTCAAGTTTGGGGGAAAACTGTCACGGTATTTCTCACGACCCTTTTGATTTATTTTCTTTTACTTGTCGAGAAAAGGAGAATATCTTGCAGGAATTTGAGGATATCGGAGATGATACAGCGTGGGAGGAATTTAAGAAGACGAAATTCAATGAAAGCAAATGTGACGATGTTTGGGAAATTGGAGATGTTTTATTACTGATTACTGAGGCTCGAGAGTGGCATGATGCGTGGGTGAAGCGAACTAAGATGTTCGATGTTGGAAAGGAAGCGTTGACTTTTGGCGACCATGACGGATATGAGTCGAGTGAGCAATTCGTGGATGATGGAAAACACGTGGGAAAGAAAGGCGAGAGAAATCTCGACCTTTATATGAAGTCATAAGTCGGAGCATATCGAGTCAAGCTAAGGACTCGTTCGAAAAACAAGCGCTTCTCGGGAAGCAACCCGGGTTTGTTTTCCTTTTCTTTCGTAGTTAATTTTTCACTCCGTTAGACAAAAAAAAAAAAAAAAAACAAAAAAAAAAAAAAAAAAAATATAGAGGCAAAAATTCTGAAGTTATTGTTTCCATATATCCCTCTATTAGAAAAAAAATAGTAGACTATTTTTTTTATTCCATCGTAACTTTTGATTTTCCATTTTTATTTTTATTTTTATTTCGTCATCTTTTCTTTAGTTTTTTTTTTAACCGTTTCCTATTTAGTTTTTCTTTAGCTAGGTACCGAAAAAAAAAAAAAAACAAAAAACAAAAAAAAAAAACGAAAAAAATCTACAATTTTGTATTTTTTTTTTTTTTGTAAAGTTATTTTTTTTACCTTTTCCTCTATTAGAATTTTAAAAAATAGTCTACTATTTTTTATTCCGTCGTAATTTGTAATTTTTATTTTTTATTTTTATTTTTTTATTTTTATTTTTATTTTTATTTTTTATTTTTATCTTTTGTGTTTTTAATATTTGTTTTTAGTTTTTCTCTTTTAGTTTTTTATAGATTTGAAGTAAGTTCAACAACCGGTTTTGGGACTAGCATTCAGATCAGTAAAGCATTTTCACAAGAAATATTCGATATCTACAACCGGGTTCTATTTTCTTCTTTTCTTATTTTTGTATATTATTTTTCTTTTTAGATTTTATTTTTGTAGCAATTTCCCTTAGTTTTGAGTCGTAAACACATTAGGGACAATGTGTTACTTAAGTTTGGGGGGGTCATCGGGAAATTTTACCTTTTATTTTTCGACCCTTAGCTTAGTTTCTATCGTGTTGAATTGTGTTATTGTTATACATTTTTGAGTCAGAAAAAAAAAAACTAGAAAATACAAAAAAATTGAAAAATTGAAAAAACCAAAAAAAATATAACGTGTCTAGTCGGTAACTACCTTAAACTGTAAGCATAACCAGACGCATTTTTACCCCACTCGAGAAAATAGTGAGATTTTTGAGCCTATTGAAAGCATTTATTTTTAATGCTACGTTTTCATTTCTTTGAGTGTGCCGATGGGGATGACTTTAGAACTTGACATTGTTATACATTTCGAGACCACATATGAGCAATTTCATTAGGGTAACTTAGTGTGATTTGGTACAATGATAGGGGCATTTAGGATTAACCCATTTGTTAGCCTTTTCGTTTCTTTTTATATATTTTCCGCCTAACCCTTGTAACACTTACTTTTAGTGTTAGAAACTCTAGTTAAACCACTTTGCGCCTAAACCGTTTCGTTTCTAAACACTATTATATTATTTTGTACACTCGCCTTATTTTCGTTTCTTTTTAGATTAAGTCCGAACTTATATTATTGATTGCTATTATATATTAAGTGAAGTTGAAGCTTATTAAGGCATGGAAGAAAAGTACCTATTATTATTGCCTTGTATTATTGTATTTGGAGAAATAGTAAAAAAAAAAATATATAGTGATTATTAGCCTTTTGAGCATGTGTACTTACCACGAGAAAAAAATTATTTTGTAAGGCATGTACTAGGCTGAAAGAAGAAAAAAAGTGAAAAAGAAAAAAATCGGAAAAACAGAAAAGCGAAAAAAAAAAATTAGTTGTAGATTTTAAGAGAAATAGTGTATTATGAGTCGTGTATTATTTACGATACATGTATATTTGGAGGAGAAGAAAATATAAGTTGAAGAAAAAAAAAATTGAGTTCGGATTATATTTAGTTCGGATTCAATCTAAGTTGTATTATTTTAATCTAGTACGTTCGAGATTATATTTAGTTCGGATTTAATCTAAGCTTTTTGTATATTTTTTTATTTAACCCATTTACACTCCATATTATATATTTTCACATGTCTTTACCTGTACGTTATAACCCGAATAAAAGTCCCCATTTAGTTGTACCTAGACTCTAGTGGTGGAGATTTGATACATTATCAAGCCTATGATAGAATATTCACCATGACTGAGCAATTGAGCGATTCTACAGAGATATTTTACACACCCTTTTAGATTAGTTTGAGAGATTGTGTGATTTTACTTCCCATAAAAATCGTGAGGTGTTTGGTTATGTTAATTTTTGGCTTTGATAATTATTTTTAACACGGTTTTTGCTTGAGGGCAAGCAAAAAGGCAAGTTTGGGGGGATTTGATATCGCATATTTATATAGATATTTATATGCGATATTTGGTCACATTTCATATTTAATCATGATGGATAGGATAGGATTTTTACATTTAATTATGTGAAAGTGTTTTATTCAAGTGATAGGTTGAATATGATCAGAAAGTGGATGTTTGGCAAAGGAAACACATAAAAATGGTGATATGTATAGGAGCGTGAAATTAAGATGAGAAAAAAAAGGAATTTATATGATGAGTTTGAAAAAGAAAAAGCCAAGGAAGTGGCGCGTGGGATTGGGAAAAGACAATAAAAAAGTTTTAATATGGAAACTAACATGTCTCACGGGAAGAAAAGAATAATATTATATATTATTCTATGATGAAGTGAAAATTAATAAGTAAAGAAAAAAAGAAGAAGCATGCACGTGGGACAAAAGAAGAAAGAAAGGAAAAAAACAAGATAAAGGAGGGTATTATTGTATTTTTGAAGATTTGGTGTTGGTTTTGAATACAAACTCTATGTAGTTTTTGCCTATAAATACAACCCCAAAACATCCAAAAAAATCATCAATTATTATTCTCAAGTATTGGAAGCTTAGGATTCGTTTGGAGACAAGGTTTCGAGCTAGGAATTTGGTTTTCATTCAACGTCGGTCACGACACGTTTGCAATCTTTTAGTTTGTTTCTCTTTTCCTTTTTAAGACTTTTTCTATTATGTTTTCTATTTGTTTATTTGCTATTTTTATGTCGATTATGAGCAACTAAACTCTTTTTACGCTTGTTTGATTAACGGATCTTGTTTGAAGTTTACTTTTGCGTAATTGATTATTTATGTTTTTGTGTTTAATCGCTAATCCTTATTTGCTTATGTTTTAATATATTATTTTAAGTTGTTTATATATAATTTAATTAATCAACATTCTAGGTATTCGAGAGGAATCTAGATAGATTAAATAGGTTGTATGAAATAATCGGTCGGTCTATAATCGGTTTAAAATTACTAGGATTCGAGAGGACTTAGTAATAACAGCTTAGGTAATTAAACTTAATTGAGTAAGTCTATTTGTTAAGATTCGGAAGGACTTAGTATTTAGAGGAGTTATTCGAGAGGAAACTCTATAAGATTAAATCACTAAAAACAGGCTTGTTACTTAATGCTTAACTATTAATAATTACAACTGTATTCGAGAGGAACGGTATAATTAGAAGTAGTTAAAGTTAATAAAAGATTCGAGAGGACTTTTACTATATTTTAGAAGTTTAATATTTAATCGATTTCGTAAATTTAAATGGAAAACAAGTGAAGTGTCAAACAAGTGTATTTTCTCTATTATTTGATAATCTCAATTACTTTCTCAACTCTATTTTTACTAATCACTTTTATTAATTACTTTGCTCTTTTAATCAATCAATCTTTTTGTTACGATAAAAAACCCCCAAAAACAAATAGTATTATTAATTCGAAACTTAAAAACAAATTAGTCCCTGCGAACGAACCTTTAGTTGCTTTTAAACTATATTACATACGAATAGGTCCACTGCCTATAAGTGTGTAATTACGTGAAATAGTAGGTTTAAATTAAGACTAGATTTTACACATCAGAGCCTTATGCCTAGTAGAAGCATCTCCCTCCTCCATGGTTTCTGGGCACCAGGGTCCACTTTCTAAAGCTTCCTCAAAAGAGGCAACTTCAGAGAGTGTTGCCATTGGTTGGGTCTTAATACCTGTCAAACTAGCATGTGCACCACTAGGTGATGCAACAGTAGTTTGAGCCCTTCCAATATGTTCATACCTCTCCTTAAACACCACCTCATTGAGCATGGGAAAGAGCTCATTGTGTTCCCACAAAAGAGCCTCACTTGAAGATTTTTCAGGTAAGGTAGGATCAACAATTGGTGTAGGGGTAGGTTGAGACACAAGAGGATGAGGAACTCTGTTTTTCTTTCTTTTAAAATGATGAACAAGTGGAGGTTTAATGGGTGATGAAGGAGATGGAATTGTTGGTTCAGTCACAATAGTGTTGACAGTAGTAACTGGAGGAGTACTTACAGTAGGAACGGTAGAGGTACCCTCAGTAGTAACATGAGTAGTACTTACAGTAGGAACTGTAGAGGTACCCTCAGTAAGAACAGGGAGAAGTGTGGGTTGAGAAACAAGTTGAGTTCCCTGTATCTCACTTGTCGAAGAAGTTACTCCCACCATTGTAGAGAACAATGGGGTAAAATGCCCAAAAAACCTTTATTTTGTCTCCTCATATTAGCAAAAACCTCTCTGCCATGAGATTTGGAAGGAAAAACAGTTTGGGATCTTGAAAGATCCATTATCTCACAATTTAAAATGTGTTGTAGGAATCTTGGATACATCAAAAAAATTTATCTGGATGTGCCAAGTTCCATAATATGCCATCAAAGATTAATTTTGAAAAGTTGAATGTTTGGTTTGTAGCAAGACAGACCATGGATGTAGCCAGAGAACTGCTTGCTTCATTCCAACCAGTTCTCTTTTGAAATATGGACTGTTGTAGGGCATGCATAAAAAATTTCCATTGAGGGGACAACAAAGCTTTTTGAATATTTGTTGTTGTAAGTGTCCCCTCATATCCCATTCTTTGAAAGGTTTCAAAAAGGGTTTTATTAGGATGAGTATTACTACCTTCTGCATCTTGCAGTTGAAGATGAGTCCTTAGTGATGCTTCATAGATTGTGATTGTGGTACTATCAACTGTGGCCTTGATGACAGGGGCATCATTTTCTGAAGTGACAGCAACAGTTTCCTAGAATGTCCTTATGTGTTCTTCATAAATGTCAGGATTTATTATTAAGGCATAGTTGATATATGAATTTGACAGAAAATCTATGATTTGGTGAAACTATGATTTGTTTTCAGTTTTGATCAAATTAGCAACCACATTATGGCCGTCAATGAACTTTAGAGATGCCATTGTTGTTTTGAGAAAGAAATTTTCAGTTGCAACTGTTTTGAGAAAATTAGGGTTCTTGCAATTTTGGGGATTTTGAAAATTTGAATTTTTAGAACGAAACCCTTTTATAGGCCAATTTTGGTAACAAGTTGGACATGTTGTGATTCGATGCGCGCCTTATTTCAAAAATGAGGTCCAATTGTTAACTGCCACGTGTAAAATTTAGTTGCAACTTGAATTTTGACTTGTCAACGCAGTAGTAACAGAGTAATATATTGTTTAAAAATTACCCTGCAGTACTAACCGGTGCAGTAGTAACACATAAGACAGAAGTAACTACGAAAAGCAGTAGTAATGACAAAAACGGTCGTATTAACCAGTCCTGCAATAGTAATGAAACCACTAGCAGTATTAATCAAGAAAGTCGTAGTAATGAGATTACTAGCAGTACTAACTATTCCAGCAGTATTAACAAACCTTTTTGCAGTATTAACCAGTCCTGCAGTAGTAATGAAACTACTTGCAGTACAAATCTATACAAGCAGTAGGAATGAAAATACTTGTCGTACTAATAATACTTATGTCTAAAGTGATACTAACATTACTATAGCAGTAGTAACATAGTGCATAACTAAAAAGTAAAGCACTAATGATCATTGAAGGTTACTACTGCAGAACCAAAAAGACTTAAATTTATAACAATCAAAGGACTTATTTGGTACTTTTTTTTATTCAATGTTGAACATGCCAATACTGCTAATCAAGAATGTAAATCTTCCCACATCAAAGGCTTTTGTGAGAAGATCTACAAGCTGATTATCAGTATGGACCTTTTCAACATGAATTAACTTCTTCTCATTGCAATCTCTTATAAAATAGAATATGATCTCTATGTGCTTGTTCTTGGAGTGTTTCACAAGATTGTCGATGATGCTAAATTTACTCTTGTTATCTATGTAGATAGGAGTATTGATGAATGCATATCCATAATCCATCATCTTATTTTGTATCCACAATACTTGAGCACAACAACTTGATGCTGCTATATACTCTGCTTCTGTTGATGAAGTTGACACAGTTGTTTGCTTTTTGCACTGCCAGGGCACCAATCTTGATCCCAAAAATTGACATCTACATGATATTGATTTTCTATCCAAGCTTTCACCACCATAGTCACTATCAGAATAAGCAATTAATTCAAAAGGAGAGTCCTTGGGATACCATAAACCTAGGGTAGGTTTTCCTTTCAAATATCTGAAGATCCTCTTGACTGCATGAAGATGAGACATCTTGGGCTTTGTTTGATATCTTGCACATACATATACACCATACATAATGTCAGGTCTTGATGTTGTTAGATATATTAAAGATCTAATCATGGATCTATAATTGTGTATATCTACATCTTCCCCCTCAAGATCTGCAGTCAGTTGCTTGTGTGTCTCTCCAGGTGTACTTACAATCTTGTGTGACAACCGTCTAAACTAAGGTCGAGAACGCTAACTTATAACTTCTAAGTGTTTATTTTGATGCCCGATATGACTAATTTTATGTGCTATGTGGTTACGTAGACATAACTCTTAAGCTAAGCTCGTAGTAACTCACGCAAAACTCTTAAAACGCAAGTTTACTTTATTTAAACCTTTAAGCGCGGATCGGGATCGGAATCATAAAACAACTTCGGAATCAAATTATGTAAGTCCTAATACCAAGAAAACACCTAAGGAACTTTCCTAAGTTCATAACGTATCATAATCTATAACTTTCATTTAACGAAAAAGGTCCAACGAAGCAAAACGCAAAAACGAAAAATCACAAAAATTATTACAAAACAAGCCAGGACGCCGCACACACCCCTTGTGCGACGTCCTTGACACCCCAGACCAAAATTTTGGATTTTTATTGCATGTCTCGTTTTTATAAACCATCACCCAATCCAAGCTCGTTTTCTACACTCATTTGCTGCATTTTTGACAGACCCAAACCCCCATACCATCATTTGAATCCATTTTCTTTTCTTTCTTTCATTTTTGTAAACACAAACACACATACACATACATTTTCTCCCATCTTTTCTTCATTTCCTCTCCAAGACTTCACCATTTACAGCCACAAAAATCACATTTCACACCATTAGAAATCATTCTAATAACAAAGCAAGCAAGGAGCATCAAAGCTATTTCGGTTTCAAAGCATTTTCACCACTTTTGGAGCTCTAAATCCGTCTAGACCATCATCTAACCACTTTCATTCGGTAGAAACTCTTCCTATTTACTTATATTACTATTATAACTCATTGCATGTATGATCTAAGCTATAAAAACAAGTTTTGATGAAGTTTTATGACCATTTTTATACAAAAACGGGTTTATGTTAAATGATGCTTAAATCTTTGTTTTTATGGTTAAAAGTTATATATAAACTGATATAATGATGATTAATAAGGTTTATACCGATTGCATGTCAAGATCTAACACTTACATAAACGATTTTACAAGAAAAACCCGAAAACAAAAATCTGCTCGAAGCTGTGCGCCGTCCCTAAGGCCAGGACGACGCACAGCCTGGTGATTTTTCCGAAAATCGTCGTTTTGCCCGTTTTGAAGTTGTTTACACCGCTGACTTTTTCGAGACTTAATATATATGACTGAGTTTGGATAAAACAATAACATTGGTGACTTGTAATGGACTTAATATGATAAAAAGAACATGTTTAAATATGATTATGTGATATATGTGAATTGTGAGCGGGAAAGTGACTTTGGAATTTTTGGAAATGAAATTTGGGCGCGGAAGCGCTGCCCAAATTTCATTAGAAATTCCAAACCACTTCAGCGACCGAATTATACATATCATATTAATAAAAACGCTAATCTTGGACTTTTGGACTAAAACAAAACGATAACCGTTTCGGACGATTTTTGGACAAATTGGACCTTGACACTTAAAGTTTAACTAAAGACTATTTAATTATATTATACAATAACATAATAACACTTGAACAAAACTTGGTATTATTAGGCGATCGGTGATTCCCGGCACACTTTCCGACCGTTCCCGCTTACGATTATCTTCGCAAACAGTGAGTTACAAACCCATACTTTTAATCGCTTTTAAACATATTTTTGGGGTGAAATGCGAGTCTTAGACACTACTTTTAAGCTGAAACAAACTTTGAACGCTTAACGGAACGATTTGGTGCTAGAATACTATTACGAAACGACTTGATAGTTGAATACTATTACGAAACGATTTGACACTTGAAAGCTATTACGATACGATTTATTACTTGAATACTATTTCGAAACTATATTTGTCAACAATGCTGAGGATACAAACACTAAATTGCCAATGACTAAACGCCGATCGTCATGTTGCGGACGTTGTACAACATGGACGTGAGACACCATTAAAATCCCATACACTCCTACATAACTAGTTGCTATTAATCTCTGGGAGAGGACCGATAGAATTTATGGATAGCGCTATTAGGGTAGAATGACCCTCACCACAACGATAACAACAGATGGTGCATAGTTCTAGTGGGTAGGCATAAGGCTTAGCAACGAACGATCATTGGGCAATATTTAGGATTGTCACATAGTCGCGCTATGTGGTCAATACCTACAAACTTGAATACTAATACTTTACGCATGGTTATGCGACAATTTTTTGAAATCTCCTTTTTCGCCACCTTTATGTGCGTCGATACTTGTATGCTTTTACTTAAACTTTGTAGCTCACTAACTACATCTCCCGTAGTTAACACTTGACTCGTATTTTCAGGTAACGAGTAAGCTAGTTGATGACTTTATGCTTTTGGGCGAATGACTTCAAGAACGGGATGGGTTTGGGTGATTTGGTTGAACACCCCATTTTGTAATTCGGATATGTAACTTTGTTTTAAACCTTGTAAACCTTGAATATTATGTTTTCCTTAATGACATTTGGCGTTTATCTATATCTTGTGTATCGAATGCTATTGCTCTTCACATCCTGTATTCCGCTTTAGCGGGGTGTGACATCTTGGCTTCCAAAAAGCCAAATTTGGTCAAGATGTCCTTGACATACTTTGATTGACGGATGAAAAGTCCATTTGTCTGTTGTTTGAGTTGAAGACCAAGGAAAAAGGGAAACTCTCCCACTGAACTCATCTTGAATTTGTTGTGCATTAATTTCTCAAAATCCCTGCACAGAGCATCTTTTGTGGATCCAAAGATGATGCCATCTACATAGATTTGAACAAGTAGAATATTTGTGTTAACCTTTTTGATGAAGAGTATCTTGTCAATTGTTCCTCTTTGGAAATTGTTCTCGAGTAGGTAATCAGAAAGGGTTTCATATCATGCTCTTGGTGCTTGATGAAGACCATAGAGAGCTTTATCCAATTTATACACTAGATGAGGATTTTTAGGGTCCTCAAAGCCAGGAGGATGTCTCACATATACTTCCTCTTCTATTAGGCCATTCAGAAAGGCACTTTTTACATCCATTTGAAAGACTTTGAAGCCCTTGTAGAAGGCATAAGCAAGGAAGATTCTGATAGCTTCCATCCTTGCCACATGAGAAAATACATCTTCATAGTCAATCCATTCCTCTTGTGTATATCCTTGATCTACTAGTCTTGCTTTGTTCTTGATTACAATGCCTCTTTTATCCTTCTTGTTTATGAAAATCCACTTAGTACCAATGACTTTCTTTTCCGTAGGCAGCTGCACCAAGTTTAGGACTGCTTGTAACTTGAATTGCATTAGTTCCTCTTGCATTGCCTCAATCCAGTTTGCCTCAAGGAGTGCCTCTTGGACTCTCTTTGGTTCAAGATGAGATAGGAAACATCCATACAAGCATGTGCTTAGATCTTTGTGAGCATCCTTATGTGGCTTGGTTTGACTCCTTGTTTGCATGGATATGTCAAAGTCACCCATTACTTGAGTGATGGGGTGGTTCTTGTGGATTCTGGAAGTGGGAACCTTCTCCACCCTAATGGAGGTATCCAAGTTGGTTTCATTGAGCTCTGGTACCTCATATCCAAAGGAAGAAGGGCCAGAGGAGTACTCTTGGGAGTGAAGAATTCATCATCACTATCTTCATCAGCTACTAATTGTTCCACCCCATATGAATCAACTTCTATCATGTGTGGGAATCCATTTGATCTTGTTGTAGATGTAGAAATTGGAGTACTTGGTCTATTTAAGTTGATTTCTCCAGTATTGATACTGCCGCAATCATCTGCTACCTTTTGGGATACCTCTTCTTCTATCTGCTTGTCAATAGTATCATAAATGTTCAGAGGATCTTCTGTGGAGATGGGAAGGTAGACATATTCCATGACATCCAATCTTTCAGCTCCAGTAACTGTTGTTGTAGTTGGTGTAGCAGTAGAAACAGGTGGAGTACTAACAGATGATGGTTGTGTGAATTCATAGTTGAAGTCCAAAGACTTTGTTAAAGCATCAATATCAAACAACCAGTTTGGTCCTTGGACTTGTGTGTTTGGGGGGATTTCATTAAAGAAGACATTTGCACTTTCTTCAATTATGTTGGTCCTATGATTGTAAACTTTGTAGGCTTTGCTTTGTGAGGAATATCCAATAAAGTACCCAACATCAGCCTTGCTTTCAAACTTTCCAAGATAGTCGTTTGAGTGTAGGACTGTACAAGGACATCCAAATGCTCTTAAGATACTTATTAGGGGTTGTCTCTTATGCAGTAGCTCATATGGAGTCTTGTTTTGTGATTTCACCAATAGCACTCTGTTTTGCACATAGCAAGCAGTATTAACTGCCTCTGCCCAGAAGAAGATGTGTAGATTTGAGTCTGCTAACATACTCCTTGCAGCCTCAATGAGAGTTCTATTGCTTCTTTCAGCAACTCCATTTTGTTGGGGAGTCCTTGCTGCACATAATTGCCTTTCAATGCCCTTTTGCTCACAAAAGTCATTCATCACACTGTTCTTGAACTTTGTCCCATTATCACACTTGATCTTCTTAACCTTCAGGTTGATTTGATGTTCAACTTTAGTGATGAAAGAGATGAGTAGCTGACTTGTCTCATCTTTGGTTGCTAGGAAGTACACCAATGTATATCTTGTATAATCATCAGTGATTACAAGACAATAGGACTTTTTGGCTATACTCTTTACATTTGTGGGACCAAAAAGATCCATGTGAAGTAAATGTAAAGGTGTAGTAATGGTGTTGACTTCCTTTGATTTGTGAGAGGTTTTGTGTTTTTTTCCTTTCAGACATGAAACACAATTGTCTTCAAGTGAGAATTGCTTGTTTGGAAGTCCTCTTACTAGATTGGATTTGACCAATTGATTGATGTTCTTGAAGTTCATGTGACACATCCTCCTGTGCCATAGTGTGGATTCATCAAATGTTTCTTTGGAAACAAATCAATTTACTGCTCCAATTGGGAAAACCTTGGACAAGTCAAAGCAGTAGACATTGTCCTTTCTTGGTGTTCTTAGCAGTACTTTGCTCTCATCAATCACATATTCAGGCTCCATGATTAAGCATTTTGTAGTTGTTAATATTTTAGTATTCTCCTTGTCACACACTTGTGACACACCCAGTAAATTGTATTGTAACTGCTGAACATAGAAGACATCTTCAAAGCTTATTCTCCCATTTCTCACAGTACCTTTTCCAGTTATCTTTCCACCTTTTGGATTTCCACCAAAAGCAACATATCCTCCATTGAATGGTTGAAAATTTTGAAGACATGATATGTTGCATGTCATGTGCCTGGAACAACCGCTATCTACATGCCAACTGCTTTCTTCCTTTGTTGTTGGTTGTTCTGGCACATAGTGAAAAGGATTACTTCCTTTTGGGAACCCAAGCCAACGTTGACTTGGGTTTACCCATCTCATCAAAGTAACTCACCTTCCTTTGGATTAGATTTGAAAAATCAAGTGGTGTAGGTAGTTAAGTTACTTTGACCTTTGGTTTGCAAACCTTTTTAGTTGTTTTTCTTAAAGAAGCAATAAACTGATTTATTTTTAACAGTATTAACAGAGTTAGTTTTGGCAAACTTTCGTTTTGCAGTATTAATAGATGTAGTATTAACAGGATTCTGTTGTGCAGTATTAACAACTGCAGTATTAACACCATTCTGTTTTGCAGTCTTAATGGACACAGTAGTAACACAATGTTGTTTTGCAGTATTAACATTTGCAGATTAACACAATTTTGTTGTGCAGTATTAACACGTGCATTATTAACTCTGTTACTACTGTGTTTTGAAACATGTGGATTTTTGTGAATACCCCCTCTAATTTTTGCAGTATTAACAGAGTTATACTTTGCAGTATTAACTTCATTAGTACGGTGTGTGGTAGAATTTCTTTTTGATTTATTAACAACTATAGGTTTGGACTTTTTAGCTGATTTTCCATGGTTTTGAGATGATTCAAACTTGTTATTATACCCGAACCCCTATGATGTTTTTGAAGCATTTTCTCTTGATTTTCAGGGTTATAAAAACAATTTTTTTCATAATGATTAGCCTTTCCACAGACGAAACACATTTTTACAGGTCTTCTAAGAATTTGGTCTTTTTGAGATTTTAATTGCTTCCTATTTCTTTGATTTCCTCTAGTATCCATGTGAACCCAATTTTTTTCTTTTTCTTTAAGACCTTTAGTGTTTTTACAGCAGTTACATTCACATTTATTTTCTTTCTTTATCTGTTGAGTGGGCACCATGGACACTAGACTTTGTGAAATTTGTGGAGTAATTTCTTCAATTGTGATCAAATGATTTTCTAAAGGAATATCATTGTTTTTCACAATCTTCAGTTTACTCTCTTCCACTAAGTCCTCAATCAGAACTTCTTCATAATTGATTGGATCAACTTTGAATGATTCTGTTGGTGGTGTTTGTGAAATAGGAATTCTAGGTTCTTCTAAAGATGGAGGAATGTAATTTTGATTGAATGGTGGGGCAACTTCTTTATAACCTACTCATGTCTTTGCTTTACCAATTATTTGATTTTGAATAAGGTTATTTACAGACTTTGAAGCATATTCTAATTTCCCTACATTCAATTCAACCTTTTCTTTTTCCTCGTTTATTCTTTTAATTTCCTCTCTAGCTTCCTTAAGTTTTACTAACAAATCATCTCTTTTCCATTCTAAAAATTTAATCTTTTCTTGATAGCTTAATTCATTAGCTTTGTAAGATTTAATTTGTGTTTCTAGGTTTTCTATTCCCATAGTGGCTGATCTTCTTTGTTCCTCTAATGTTTTAATAGTGTCACAAATAAGTTGATTATGATTTCTATACTTAAGCATGACATCTTTATATTCAGGAGTACGTAGTTTAGAAGTTACCTCAGATGGGAGAGATGATGATTCAGTGTCCTTGGAAGATGCTGTAACAGCCATAAGAGTCCTATTTTGTTCACATTCTTCTGCAGCTTCACTCCAATCAAAGCTAAAAGCATCATCAGTAATGGCCGTAGTAACAGATGAAGTAGAACATCAACTGCAGTAGAAACAGTCTCTGCAGTAGAAACCATATCGGTAGTAGAAACCACATCTTTAGTAGAAACTAGATATGCCATTAGTGCTCTGTTTTGAATGGTCTCTTTAGCTAGATCGTTCCAATCATATCCAAACACATCTTGAGTGATCAGGGTTGTTGATGTACTTTCTTGATTGTTCCTTTAGTTGTT
Organism: Senecio squalidus; assembly: GCA_910822075.1. NCBI lineage: Eukaryota > Viridiplantae > Streptophyta > Magnoliopsida > Asterales > Asteraceae > Senecio > Senecio squalidus. The sequence continues at coordinate 39,231,106 of CAJVGC010000060.1, read as the reverse complement.
GGGCTTTGATTTGTTTTTGCATTCTCTTGCAACGTGTCTTGGTTCTCCACAGTCAAAGCACTTGACTTTGCCCTTATCAAATCCAACCCTGTCATTGTTTCTAGGAGTGAATCTTCTCACAGTTCTATTCACAAACCTTCTTTCCCTCAATGATAGCATAGCCAGTTTCCACTTGAGATCCATCTCTTCTAAATCATCTTGATGAACTTGTCTCAAGTCTTCATTGGTTAATCCAGAACATGAAGTTTGTGATAGAAAATATTCAAAGGACAAATCTTCTGAGTTGTCATTCTGAGATGTTCCAACTGGTGTGATAAGTGCAGTATTAAAAGTATTAATATTGTTGTTGCTGTTGACTGGCTTCTTGGCTTCAACTTTTGCTTCAAACACCCTTAAATCATTGTATAGATCATCCAACTCCATCTCTTCAAGCACATCACCTTGTCTGTAAGATACTGTGTAGATTATCCATTCATCTCACAAAGATATGAGAAATTTGTTGTTTAGATCAAAGGTCTAAGTCATTCTTTCTTCCTTTAATGCCTTAAAGTTCTCATACTCTTGTTTGAGAAGAGATTTCTTGTTCTTCTTGGTGTTCTTTGTTCCACTGAATCTCTTATCAAGAGCTTCCCAAGAGAGTTTGCATCATTATATCCTTCAAATTGTGCTTGATATTCATTAGGAATAGCAATTAGAAGGATACTTAGAGCCTTGATTTCAGTCTGCTTCTCTCTTCTTTCTCGGTCTGTTGTAGGACGATGAAGAACTCTAGGTGTTCCATCAGCTGACAGATCAAGAGCTTCTTTGTTCCCATTCACAATAACATCCCATACTGCATAATCAGATAGCAGTATGTGTTGTTTGATTCTTAGCTTCCAGAGATCAAAATCGTTTCTATTGAGGACATGGACCTTATTTACTACCACATCAACCATGATTGATAGTATTCTTGTTGAGACTTCTATAACTTATTGATCAATAGATCTTGAGCACATCCTGTGCTCTGATACCACTTGTCAGGATCAATATATTTTATGTAAACCAACACGTCGAATATAGATCTTGATCTATCAAAGAAGTTTAGCAGCGGATAAACACTTTGATATCACAAGTATATTGAACAATCAAATATTGTTTTATTGATAATATAAGAACAATAATGATTGTCGAATTACAAGCCTCTATATATTACTCTTAATAACGAATGAATAATATACGTATTTTTCTTAATACAAGGATCTATGTATATATAGACCTTGAGGCTGTTAGGTCTCAATCAGATCTCAAACAATGGCTAATCAATCACAAATAAGTATTTAGACGTTAATTATTATTAATCGATTGATTACTCAGTTTCTATTATTATTATCGCGGAATATATAATAACAACGAATGAAAATAACACACAGTTATATTTCTTAGAAAGGTGCATGTATTACAATGTTCAAGCTCACTATTTATACACAATAATAGCGAGCTTGATAAGTATGAATCTTAGAAAATCTTCTAAAAAGATAGAAGATTTTATCTAACTGACATACCAAAATTAAAGCACTACGTCTCTTTATGAAGCTGAGTAGTCAGCTCCATAATGCCTAAGTTAATTTTAGTCACTCAGACTCAGTCACTCAGACTCAGAGTTACTCAAACTCAAATCACTCAGACTAAGACTTTAATAAACAAATTTATTAACTTGGGTTAAATCGTTGATTTTCCCAACAATCTCCCCCTATCTGTTTGAATTAAAGTCTTTTACAAATTATGCACCAAAAATAAACACAAACTACATTTGTTTACTTAACATTGTTTGTGAACAAAAAGATACATAAAGACATATCACTTCCTCTTCTTGACTGATCTTTTCTTCTTCAAAGATGTCTCCCATGGCATAGGCTTGCCCACTTCTTGTGCCCATTTCAGCCTCTCAGTTTTCCAAGCGAGCAGTTTCTCCATTTCAGCATCAGATTTATGGTAGAGCATTTGATACTCTTTCTTGATCAGATCCACCTTATCCATCAAAGTCCCTATTCCTTCAATCCTTCGAAGGTTGTTAAATAACCAACTAATCAGCTTCATTCGGAAGGGAAGACATTGCTCGGACTCACATTCGCCAAACAGGGCAATGCAATGATAGATGGAGGTCATGTTCAATCTGTCTTTGGCTTGAAAACATTCTTCTCCCCCACAATCAACATAACACAAGCCCTCATGATTTTCTGTTTTCACATAGGTCCTATCTTGAAATGTAACAGTTTTGGGGATAGGATGCATGTGACTTGTTTCCAGACCCAGAGATTTAGCACCAGCTCTCACCCTGTGGATAGTGCAAAATTCCCTATAATCATCATCCGACATCAGCTTCAACATATGAGCTACATTGATGTTAGAAACAGCTTCTCTTTTGATATCCATTCTGTGAGCAATGTTAGTTATTCCTGTGCTCAGTCTGGCAATCTCTTTCCATTCCTCCAAACCCAGTGTGTGCATTCTATGTAACCCGATTCTGAAAGATCCTCCTTTATGATAGCATGTCAGCATGAGGTCAGATCCACCAGTATTAGTACATTCCAGGTTATGAATTTTATTCTTATGCTTTCTCAGAGTGAAGTTTGTCTCTATAAAGTTAAGTCTGGATTCTTCTCTAAGCACCTGTTTGGCCATTAATCTGTCAGCCTCTACCCTCATTTGTTCCTCTTCAATAGCCAAGTCCTCTTCTTCCTTCATCTCAGCTTCAAGCTCTTCAGCTGCTTTCATTGATTGATCTTGTGGATTTTCATCAAATTTATCCATATACAGCCCTTTGACATACTCTTTGTATTGCTCCACAGTCATTCCAGAGTTATAAGCATATCTCTGAAGCTTAGCCAGTCTCTCAGCTTCATCTCTTCTTTTCTGTATTTCAATTTCTAACTCAGACTGTACATTTGGGAGCTTTTCCATCTCAATCTCCTCATCAGCTTGTTGGTCAGTATCACTATCTGCTCCAACCTTCCCTTTTCCCTTTGTATCCTCTTTCTCAGACTCACTGCTTGAAATGTCACTGTAATCAGTCTCATAGAATATTTCAGACTGACTAGTTTTCAGATTGAATCTGGTGGTCTTGTAGTACTTCTTCTCCCCTTCATCCCTCTTTCTTTTTAAATCTTGCTTGGGGAGATCAGACTCATCAGTTGGTGTATTTGTTTTCTCCCCCTGAGTCTGAGCACCCTCAGCAACCTGTTTCCCTTTTCTCATCAGGCTGATCTCAGAAGTCAGCTTCAAAACCATTCCCTTTAAATCCTGCATCTCCTCAGCATTTTGGCTTTTCATGGCTTGCAACTCAGTCTGCATTGCACTCAGCTTGACATCAAACTGAGTGGACATGTCCCGAATAGCTTGTAACAGCACAGGGACCGTCAGGGCAACCTCAGACTGAGGGATTGTAGTAACAGGGGGTGTCGAAACAGATGACACAGCTTCACTCCCTCCCTGTGTTTTAGGAGAATGATCATGAGCCATAGAAAAGGAAGTTTGTACCTCACTCAGGTTGGGGAGTGAGGCATTGACGACTTGTGCATAAGAGTGTAAGAGATTTGATGGTACCTGATCGTGAACTAGCACAGAGCTAGTGAAAATAGCCTTTGGAACTGGCTTTAAAACTGAAGGGGGTGGTCCCATACTAAGTACAGGGATATCCAGGAGTGGAATATCTTCTTCAATGCTTACCACATGTGTCAGTGTGGCAGCAGAAATGTGTGACTCCAAGCTGACTACACTAGATAGGCGTTGGGTAGTCTGGGTAGTCAGATCCACCTCCTGTTCTAGCACTGGAAAAGTGAACTGATCTACAGCACTGGAGGGGAGTTCAGAACTCTCAGCCTCATGGAAGAGTGAGTCCATTAGTGCTCGATTTATGGTGGGGCTTGATGTGAGTGCTTTTTCAAACGAACTTGGTGAGTTCGAAAGGTTGGTCGCTTGACTTGCTAAGACATCAAGTTTGGGAGTGGACTGCTCAGACTGAGAGGGGATACTCTCAGACTGAGGAGGTGAAAGATTGAATTGCATACCTGAGTCAGCCTCATCGTGCCCAGCCCCACCCATTCGTACCTCAGCATCTGCTGCAGGGATATTTCCCTCAATTTCCCCGTCAATTCCATCAGGTTGAACCTTTGAGTCTGAAGAGTCAGACTCAGTGATTTCATGATCGATAAATGGATTGTCGATCCATTGAAGCATAACGGGGGTTAACCCTGCCTCATCCTCAGTAATGTGGATGTACGTAAAGATTTTTGGAGTCAGCCTGGGGAGATCACAAGGGTAAAAAGTTTGTTCAAGCTGCTCATATGCCACATCTCCCAAGGCCTCCTTAAAACACAGTGATAGGACACGAATGAAAGGAACATCATTCGGTCTTTTCGTTTTCAAGGCAAGGGAGAGAATCTCTTCAAAATATAGTTGAGAATAAGAGATTCTTCGACCCGTTACCATAGAATGGAACAGATGGGTTTCAAATTCGTTTATCTGATCCAAACTTCCCGATTTGCCCCCCAAGCACCTTGTTATACTAGAAAATAAAAACTTCCATTTCCCAGTGAAAAATTTGTACTGAATAACACCTTGGATTTCAGGCTGACCAATCAAAGGAAAGGCCTCAGCTCGAGCCTGCTGTTTGGTCCGTTTGGGCTGAAATCCACCTTCACCAGCTTCCTCAATGGTGGGAAGGAGTAAGGCGGCTCGTATCGTCTCTTCAGTAATGGTGATCGTCTGTCTGCCATCATTATAGGTGCCAGTGAGGCCAGTCTTTGCGTCATTGGCAGTGCAGGTATACCACCATTCACACAACACCGGTGGGTACATCACAGTGTCACAAAAATAAGCTCCATATAGAGGATGGGCTTTCATGTATTGAATCAACTGCTCAAAACCCCTGTTTCGACGATTGGCGGGAATGTCAGCAGTGGCCACCTTGTTATTATCTTTGATTTGAACTCTGTGTTGAAAATCTGCACCAGGAATCATACGCGGGGTAACATGAAGGATCATATTTGCATTCGCCATAAGAAAGAAAATCAAGCAGAAGATTAGAAAATAAAGCAATTAGGTTAAAATTTGAAATTCAGTTGAATATAAACTATAAGAGCGAAAAGTAAGGAACTAAGTTAGGAAACTTGAAATTTAGTCCATGTAGGTTTGTCTTATTGACACTTTTGACCCTTGACTGTACATTGACGCAGTAAAAAAAATTAAAAAAAAACTTTAGAAAAGAGAGACTAAATATTGCAAAAGATATTTACTAAAATTAAAAAAATAAAAAATTTCAAAAGATATTTACTAAAATTACACTCAGTCTGCGCACCTGGTCAGACTGAGATATCTGGAGCTGACTTTCAAGTCAGACTGAAAATGCACAAGCTGACTAAGAGGTCAGCTTGAGATTTTATGATTTTGACAGATTAAGTATTTAACATGCCTAGTTCTCCTAACAGATAGAAAAACCTGTCCTCACTCAGAGGTTTCGTGAATATGTCTGCCAGTTGTTCATTAGTAGCTACAAACTCCAGTCTGACCTTTCCTTTCTCCACACAGTCTCGAATGAAATGATGTCGTATTTCGATGTGTTTGGTCCTGGAGTGGAAAACTGGATTCTCAGTGATTTGAATGGCACTCTTGTTGTCACACATGATTGGAGTATTTTGAATTTTGATTTCAAGATCAGCCAATTGGTGTTGCATCCATAGTAATTGTGCACAACAACTCCCTGCAGCCACATACTCAGCTTCAGCTGTGGAAGTTGCAACTGAGTTTTGCTTCTTACTTGACCAGCTGACTAGCTTTCCTCCCAGAAGCTGACATCCTCCTGAAGTGCTTTTCCTGTCCAGTTTACATTCTGCATAATCTGCATCTGTGTAGCCAATTAGTTCAAAACCAGAATCTTTAGGGTACCATAGACCAAGATTTGGTGTACCCTTAAGATATCTAAAAATTCTTTTGACAGCTTTAAGATGGGATTCCTTGGGGTCAGCTTGATAACGTGCACATAGACATGTAGAAAACATGATATCAGGTCTACTGGCAGTTAAATAAAGTAAAGAGCCAATCATTCCTCTATAAGTGGCTTGGCAAACTGACTTGCGAGAGGAGTCTTTATGCAATTTATCAGATATGCTCATTGGTGTTTTCATTTCAGAACTTGTTTCAAAACCAAATTTCTTTACTAAATCATGAACATATTTACTTTGGTTTATGAAAATGCCATCTTTCTTTTGTTCTACTTGTAGACCAAGAAAGAAAGTAAGTTCTCCCATCATACTCATTCTATATTCACTACACATGAGTTTTGAAAACCAAGTACACAACTTTTCATTTGTGGAACCAAATATAATGTCATCAACATATATTTGAACCAAAATCACATGGCCATTTTCCTTTTTGATGAACAATGTTTTATCAATGGAACCTCGTTTAAAATCATTTTTAAGAAGAAAGTCAGACAGAGTATCATACCAAGCTCTAGGAGCTTGTTTGAGACCGTACAAGGCTTTGTTTAATTTAAAAACATGATCAGGAAAATTAGGATCAACAAAACCTGGAGGCTGCTTGACATACACTTCCTCCTGCAAGTCTCCATTCAGAAATGCACTCTTCACATCCATTTGATACACCAAGAAATCTTTAAATGCTGCATATGCTAAGAAGAGACGAATTGCTTCTATTCTGGCCACTGGAGCAAATGTTTCATCGTAATCAATGCCTTCTTCTTGTTTGTAGCCTTGAGCAACTAGTCGAGCTTTATTCCTGATCACCACCCCATCTTTGTCATATTTATTTCGAAAGATCCATTTAAGGCCAATAATGGTCTTATACAGGGGACGTGGGACCTTTGTCCATACATTGTTTCTTATGAATTCTCCAAGCTCCTCTTGCATACCATCAACCCAGTCTTCATCTAATAAGGCTTCCTCAACCTTCTTTGGTTCCATCAGACTCGGGAAATTTGTGTAGAAACAAAAATTTGTTGTGGCCTTCTTTCTTCTTGTTTTGACACCTTCAGTTAATGAACCAATAACTGACGAGATAGGATGTCCTCTGACAGTCTTGATGTTGCCTGGAACATTGTCAGAAACTTCGTCTGCTTGAGTCTGAGTATCATCAGGCTGAGTAGTTTGGATCTGAGTTTGGTCAGACTGAAGGGTGTTAGGCTGAGTTTCATCAGTTGCATTTGACTATGTATTTTCTATTGCTGGAACACTCTGGAAATATGATTCATCAGGTTCACTTTCAGATTCTTGGTTTAGATGAGTGTTTTCAGCATTCTGATCTTCAACCTGAGAGTCAGCTTCAAATGAATTTACAAGTAATTCATCACAAAGTTGATTGATGGTAGCTATGTCAGTCTGTGATGATGATTCATCTTTGTCAGACTGAGTAGTGTCATCAAAAGTGACATTAATGCTCTCTTCTACCACCTTCCTTCTTTCATTGTAGACTCTGAATGCTTTGGCTATGCTTGAGTATCCAACGAACAGTCCTTCATCAGCTTTAGGAGACATCTTGCACAACAAGTCTCTTTGATTTAGGATATAGCATCTACTTCCAAAGATATGGAAATAATGAATGGAAGGGACCTTGTTATGGTACAATTCATAAGCTGTCTTTCCATGTCTCTTCACGATAATGGACCTATTTTGTGTGAAGCAGGCAGTGTTCACAGCTTCAGCCCAGAATTTTATCTTCATGTTTCCATAGCACAGCATTGTTCTGGCAGCCTCAATTAGAGTTCTGTTTCTTCTTTCTGTAACTCCATTTTGTTGAGGGGTTCGAACTGAGGCAAAGTTTTGAACTATGCCTAATTGATCACAGAAGTCTATTAAGACTGAGTTTTTGAACTCAGTTCCATGGTCACTTCTCATTTGACGAACAAGGGTGTTTTTCTGGCTCTGTTCTCTTTTGATCAGACTGATGATCTCTTCAGCTGCATCACTTTTAGCTCTTAAGAAGATAACCCAAGTGAATCTAGTAAATTCATCAACAATTACAAGGGTGTATTTCTTTCCTCCTTGACTCTCAATTCCAATTGGACCAAACAAATCCATATGTAGCATAAATAGAGGTTCATCAATTGAATGCAACATTTTGGATGGGAATTGAGTCTTTGTTTGCTTTCCAAGCACACAAGCTGAGCAAATTTTTTCTTTGGTGTAGGTCAGTTCAGGGAGACCTCTAACCAATTTACTTTTTGACAAAGCATTTATATTTTTGAAGTTTAGATGGGATAACCTTCGATGCCATAGCCAATTAAGTTCTTCTTTGGTTTCTGTGAACAAACATGTCTCAGCTTCATCATTGGCCGTACTCAGATCCAGACAAAATACATCTCTTTCTCTCTTGGCGAGTAGTAATGGTTTTCCCTTGGCACTGTAGATTATTCCAGCTTGTTTCCTGAATCTGACTTCATGGTCTTCATCAGTAATTTGACTCACACTGAGTAAGTTATGTTGTAATCCTTCCACATATGCGACTCTCTTGAAATTGACAGCTCCAGCATGAATCTTTCCATATCCACGTGTCATTGATACCCCGTTGTCACCATATCTCACTTGAGGCCCATCTTCTTCTTTATAGTCTTGTAGAAAAGACTTCATTCCAGTCATGTGCCTTGACGCTCCACTGTCTAGATACCATTTTGTAGAGTCCTTATAAAGTTTTGACTTGTTCCAGTCTGAGTTGCAACTCAGTCTCTCAGCTTCCTTCAGATCCTTCTCGAACTGAGAAGCAGATTTCTCAGCTTCAGTCACTTCTTCTGTAAATGCCATCAAGCATTTATCTACCACTTCCTCATCCTCATCAGAACACAGTTCCTCATCTAGCCATTCTTCAGCAAAGAATGCCTTTTGCTCAGTTTGAGGCTTTTGTGTGTTTGAACTGTTGCCTTTCTTGTACTTAAGATACTTCTTTCGGTATCTTTGGGCCCTCTCAGCAACCTCGTCCATGTGTTCAGTCTGAGCATTCTTTACTTTACAGTCAGCAGCCATGTGACCATATTCATTGCATTTAAAGCATTTTACCTTCTTCAGATCGAAAGGTTTCTTTCCTTTGTAGCCTGTCTTTTGTTCAAGCTTCATAGTTAACAGAGCAAGCTGACTTTTCAGTTTCTTGACCTCAGATTCATCGTCAGATTCTGAGTCTGAGTGTGACTCAGATTCAGATGAGTCAGCTTTAGAATAAATTTCTTTATTCCTTTTGCTGGTTGCAACTAATGCAGCTTCTGGGTCTCTTGTGGTCCTTCTTGTGTTATTCTTTTTCCTCTCTTGAGCTTCTTCAAAGTTCAGCAGCAATCCAAAAAGACCAGGCAGCTTGTAGGTGGACAATTTTTCACTAACCACAAGAGATGTAATGACAGATTCAAATTTGTTGGGCAAGATGTCAACAAACTTTTTGCATATTTCATCATCTTCTTTCATCATTCCTAGGGCTGAAAGATCATTTAACAGTACTTGAAACCTTGTATGCACGTCAGCTAAGGTTTCTTTGTCTTTTACATAGAAATTTTCATAATTCCTAATAAGACTGTTCAACCTTTGTTCTCTTACTATTGGGACTCCTTCATAAGATACTATTAACGTATCCCATATTTCCTTAGCAGTTCTGCATCCAGCAATCCTGGAGAATATTTGTTCAGATACAGCATTACCTAGAACGCTTCTTGCTCTTGGATCCAGATTGAAAAGTAACTTATCAACATCTGTCCACTGTGATTTAGGAGTTTGAACCCACCTTGCACGTTGGACAACTTTGTCTCCTTCCTTGACCTCGTCAATGTTCTTTCCAGGAATGATTGGTCCTTCCTCTACAGTCCTTAACATTTCTTCATGGATTCCAGATAGATGCCACTCATCTTTAAGTTTCCAATGAGCAAAGTTGTGACCACTGAAAATAGGAATACCTTTTCCAGCCATGGCAGGTGTATTTGAAGATGATGACATTGTTTTTGAGATTTTATATATTGATCGTTTAAGATTTATAAATTTATTAAAATTTAAATCTTATTTGCTCTGATACCAGTTGTTAGGTCTCAATAAGATCTCAAACAATGGCTAATCAATCACAAATAAGTATTTAGACGTTAATTATTATTAATCGATTGATTACTCAGTTTCTATTATTATTATCGCGGAATATATAATAACAACGAATGAAAATAACACACAGTTATATTTCTTAGAAAGGTGCATGTATTACAATGTTCAAGCTCACTATTTATACACAATAATAGCGAGCTTGATAAGTATGAATCTTAGAAAATCTTCTAAAAAGATAGAAGATTTTATCTAACTGACATACCTAAATTAAAGCACTACGTCTCTTTATGAAGCTGAGTAGTCAGCTCCATAATGCCTAAGTTGATTTTAGTCACTCAGACTCAGTCACTCAGACTCAGAGTTACTCAGACTCAAATCACTCAGACTAAGACTTTAATAAACAGATTTATTAACTTGGGTTAAATCGTTGATTTTCCCAACAGAGGCTAACCTAGCTAATCTAGGAAACTACTTTACAATACCAATTGTATTATGACTGCAATTACAATTGCATCATAATCACAATATTTAAGGAAGATATAATTACATAAATAATCAATAATTATCTAAACTACACTTGCAGTAGTAATGAGAAGCGGGCAATAGTAACAGGCTCCAACAGTAGTAACCATTAGTTCTTCAGGAGTATTAACTGTCTTCATGCAGTAGTAACGGTCTTCAAGCAGTAGTAACGGTCTTCAAGCAGTATTATCTTGAGCAGTATTAACCAGCAGTACTAAAGAACAATATTAATGAAACTAAACTATTTAACTAACAGTTTAATCCCAACACTTTCAAACACTAACTAGCCTACATTGTAACTAGTTTTTACGAACGTAGGATAGGAGCAGCCTTTAGAGGATCTTTAAAACGAATCGAACTCACTTTTAAACGAACCACACCTTCAATAATCTTTACCAATTGATGGGCTATCGGCTGATCTTGAGCCTTTCCTAAATAAACGTAGGTTGCATTCATGCCATATGAAATAAGCGGAAGCACCAATTACCAACTTGCAAATAATGTTCTGAGCATTCCTCCTATTTGCCATCGGACGAATAGCTTCATTAATATCAGACCATGTTGGTGTTTTATGTCACCAATATGATTTAAGTGTAATGGGATTAATTTGTTTAACCAATTAATCTTGATAAATATCGAACAAGTTCGGGAAAGTGTGGAGTGCACACTTGTTCGAACTTATCTTGATTGTTTATGGGCGAAGCCCCTAAACGACAAGGGTTCGGGGGCAGCGCCCCCGATAGCGGGGTCCAAGGGGTGGCAACCCCTGGCGGGATCCAAGGGACAGAGCCCCTGGCTGGGATCGAGTTATAATAAAAATGTCATACAATTTAATCTGTCCCGGTTTTTTACCCTAAATTATGGATTTGGTTTTGACCCGAATTCCTGGATACGGTTTGACCCGTTTGGAAGTTACATACAGTTTTAATAAAACTGCACGTGGCCAGTTTTATAAACTGTATTAAACTCCTTTTTGTTGGTTAATTTTATACTGGTACGTTTTTAAAAAAATTCATTGATTTACAAAACAATCCACAGATCATCGTTCATACATACTGAGTTTTATCCGATTGAAGATTTCGATAGTACCATCGAAATACTTTGATCTGAAAGTGAAATCACGACTCTCAGTTACCAAAATCGAAATCCCCAATATACAACAGAGCAGATAGGAGCAACATTACTTAACCGAGCTCGACTTCGTAATGCTAACCACACTTGCGATGAGTAACTGCATTAGTAGATACAATGTCTATGTTAATCTTCAACTTTAGAACATAATAGGCATGTATTTTGAATTAAATGATTAGTTTTCCAATCTTTTAACTTGTTTGAGTCGTTACGTGTTCTCCCATTATAAGCCACATAATAAACGCGTATCAGGGAATGTAGTAAGAAAACCAAACAATATGAAACCAATTAACTTAGCATTAGACTCCGGTATCAAATTCCAAGTAACACGAACAAATATGAAACCAATTAACTTCGCATTAGACTCCGGTATCAAGTTCCAAGTAACACGAACAGAGAATTGATGATCGTCACCTCTTGCATCTCCATGCTACCATGTGAATTATAATATAGAAAATAGTAGGACATTTGACGTTTCGTAATCGTTATATGCGTATTTTTAATTTTTAATCAAATATAATTGTCTTTAGTATTATTGGACCTGTAGAGGTGACCACTCTATTTATTGATCTACATGTGCAACTGAGTTTCTTGGTATGGATATTCACATTCACCGAAAATCTTTGAGGTCCCAATTGATTCAATTTTTGGCAAGTCTTGTAAAACTTCAACGTAAGGTACGTTGGTAGATCTCTTTTTTAGGAACCTCAATTTGTCGATGGTTTCAAACTTATTTTGACGATTATAAAAAACATTTTCACCTAACTGATGTTTCTTATCTATATTTATTCTATACATAGTTCAATTCCCTTGTCATCAGAAAAGTGACCGACCAGGGCCCTATTGATGAATGAAAGAAAGGCTTTATGAGCCCTGTAAGCCCACACCTGTGTAGAGTGGATCGTTCAACACCTGCGGCACAAACCCATTTTTGACCTATTGGTCCTAGTATCATAGGCGACCGAACGGCCGCCCCCTAATTACTAGACCGACCTGCTATAATAATTCGAGTCTTAATATGGTGTTCGTTTATAAATTATCTGAGCGTTACCACATATTATTCTTTGAAATAAAAGGAAAACTCATTCAAAACTTTAAAAAAGAAAAACAATAATCATTTTTAAAACTATAAAATAACTAAACACTAATCTAAAACCTACTTTATTTTTATACCGAGCCGTGACGTAAAAGAGAAATTAGTTTTTTTATTCGGAGCCGTGGCATGGTCCAACTCTACTTGGTTCGAATCATGTCATCAAAATGGCTTAGGAACAGTACTAAAAGAGAAATTACATTTTTCATTCCGGCTCGGTTTAACACGACTTGGCTCGGATCGGCTCAGCCAAATGGCCAAGGAACAGTAAAAGAAAATTATCTTTTTATTTAGAGGGGTGACGCGACTTGGATTGGTTTGGCTCGGCTCAGCCAAATGGCTTAGGAATAGTACCAAATAAATTTGGTGTATGTTAGATAGGTGATATATTTTTAATGACAGCACCATTAAATATAAATATTTGGGAAGCTCCACTGAATTTTGTAGTTGTGCAATATTGGTCAAAATATGATCTTTATTGATACTTATATGTAAGATTTGTTATAGTGGTTTATAATGCCCGTAAATTAATAAATGGATGTAGATTAAATATGTAAAATGGTAGTACTAGATCACGGAAGAGATGAATCCTGGACCTAACCACGAAAATGGAAGCGAACAGACACATATGTTTTTAGGTGGCTAGAAGTGACCGAGGGACAAACGAAAATGGATAAAACGAAAGGTGTATCCGAGGATGGGTTACTCTCATATCATTAGCAAGTAAAGGACTCATCATACTTGTTTCCAAAGATTTACCATTACTAAAATAAGACTTATATTATTTTTCCATATGGTTCTTGATTCATTTTTGTATGTTTGTAGCGGTTTAAAGTGAGAGTTTGATGATAAATTGATGCAATTAAGAAATCTTTCGTATAAAATCACTCATCCATCGAAATGTTATGAATCTTATATTTCCAGAATTAGGAGAATGTACCGAACCCATCTGCTTTGAACCAAAAGTCATGAATGATAAGTTAAATGGGTTAAATTTATTGTTTTCCAGAATATGGCATATTGTAACAAGTGTAGTAACTCGATCGTGGTAAATTCATATGATAATGTGTAGTTCTTCAATGAATATGAAATTCGGATATCAAATGGATGAACATGTTAACTAATGTTTTTTATACGATGCAAGCTTGAAAATTTGTCTAACATGGTTTCATGGAGTAAAACGCTAGTTTTCTAAAGAGAGACAGTTCTACAATTTTGCTAACGAACATGGAAGATTTCTCGAGGTGGTTTGATATTGGGGGCTCTATTTATGAATCTTGTATTCAGGATTGTGTGCTTCATGGTTAATATTGCTTGTAAGTGGTTGTTTCCTTTTGTTAAAAAAACATTTTTTTTTTCTTATTCGGTAAGAGGTTTTCAAAGATATGAATAAAAAAAAACTGCGATAAAATCTTATTCAAAGATAAGAGTGTTCAAGGTTTATAAATCATTAGTAGGTTCTTATGTTAATTCTTTAGACGTCCGTATTAAACTTTTATCATACCAAAGCCAATTCATTAAAAGATGTAACATCAATGCCTACAGGAATTGAAACAGTGTAATTGACAGAAAGTTTAAGCGACTAATACGGTAAGATGTTACCAAAGACTCGTAGGAAGCTCATAATTTAAAACAGATTGTAGGATGCGGTTATGTACAATCAAGACTCAAAACATTTTATTATAATGTCATTGAAAGAACAACCACAATGCTCATATTTTGCCCATAGACTCGATATTTTGTCTGACTACTGTGGATTTGGAGGACGGCTATTAGCAGCAGAGACTCGTGAACCCCACTCCAAAAGCTCTTTGCTTGTGTCATCTTTGTGGACGAATATTTCTATAAAGCATAGTGAATCCTTCTGTGGTCCAGTTGCTGTTTCAATAGCTTCCACCAGCTCCTCCTCTGTTCGAACCTGTTACCAGAACAATTGGTGTTCATAGATATTCCAATTAGAGAGAGTGACAAAGTATGCCTCGTAATCCTGTTAGTGTTTAAAAGCTTTACAGGTTTAAAAGAAGGAATTTGATTTTCGTTCTAACCTTGGAAGTCCAACATTTTCCTTCACCGTTGTGGATAGCGTTGACAAGGCCAGTGTAGTCCCAATTCTTGATAACATTATAAGGACCGTCATGAATTTCTACTTCAATGGTATAACCACCATTGTTGATTAGGAATATGATCGTATTTTGTCCACATCGAATCATTGTTGAAATATCTTGTGCTGTCACCTGGAAACTACCATCACCAATACAAGCTATCACTCGTTTGTCTTTGGCTGCCTGAGCATAACCAAGAGTTGCACCCACAGACCATCCAATTGATCCATATTGCATCTGGAATTCATAACTGGACCAAAATACATAACAAATCTTATTATTGTTATAAATAATTAATCATATAAGAGAAAATGTTTACATATAGAACCCTTCTTACCCGCAGTTTTCAGGGAGGCGGAGTTTTTGACAATTGAACCACGAGTCCCCTGTCTCGGCAATCACTGCTGTTTCTCCGCTCAACATTTCCTGTTGATGAAATAAATAGATAAATAAAAGAACAATCAATTGAAATACAAGAATAAGGATTTTCAAGAAATGAATCAGACTTGAATGTGCTTGAAGAGTATATTGACTCTAAGAGGTTCATCTTTTTCACATTTGAGAGGGACTCCATTCGGGACATATATCCTTTTATAGTTCTCTAATGCTGTGCTGTTCTTCTTTAACTTCTTAGCCAAAGCACTCAAGAAATCTGCCATAAACACCCAACCCAAAGAAGGACCATGTCCAATTGTGACACGGTTAGGTTGTACAATGACTGATTTTTCTTTCTTTATCAGCAATGAGTAACCAACTGAGCTATAATCGTTGAAAATTGGTCCTACGAAGATATAAGCATCGGCTGATTCTACTATCTCCCCAACAAAGCTGGTGCTAACCGCACCCCAATACGTGCCAATAAAATTTGGGTGGTGCTCAGGTACAAGTCCTTTGGCAGATGGCATTATCGTAATTGGATACCCTGAAGCATCAGCAAACTCCATAAACGCTTTTTGAGCTTTTGCAGATCTTAATTTACAGCCGGCTACAATAACCGGTTTCACAGCCTTGTTTAGTAACTTGGCTGTTTCTTCAACTGCCACCTCTAATCCTAATGGATTGCTTAATCTACAAGTATTAAAGATTAAACATAAATGAATAAGTAGTCCGGCTATAATAGACGAGGCAAAGTAAACTTTCTGAAAATGATTTTGTTCCGATTAAGACTTACACCGGAGGAAGAAAGAAAGGGACGGGCTCTCTTGCAAAAGTAGGATGAGGAATTCCAGGTAAATTACAACTTATGCTGATATATACTGGTTTGCTTTCCTTCAAAGCAGTTGAGATTGCACTGTCAATCTGTTCATGTGCATCTTCCAAGTTACTTACCACCGCCTGTTCATTTTATCACGAATCTATAAACATCATATACAGTTTTTGGTTTACATAAATTAAAGAACAGGAACTTGATCATGGCAATTTTCAGAAAACAATAAGGCCCGATTAGTTGTAGAAAACTAAGAAAATTTTCAAGAAAAATTCGAAATTTAGAGGAGTCGTTCAAGTTGAGTTTAAAAAAAAAAAAAAACTTTTCAATAAAAACAAAACTGTAGTTGTCTTAAAGCGACATTTTTAAAAACTTATTATTATTGTATTGAACTTTATTTTTCAGAAAATGGAAACACCTTTTCTCATCCCTCACCAACTGGTCTCACGGCCAACATAGTGAAGGTAAATCACATAACAAAACAGTAACATGGGGCAGAGATTGAACCCTTGATCTCCGCTTTTATGCTTCATGTCATTAACCACTAGGCTACCATCGTGGGGACATTTTAAATATTAGAACTTAACGAAAATGTAAATAAAATTTAGGGACTTAATGATGCAAAAAGATCCTTTCCATTTACTAAAAAATAATTAAAGGAACTAATAATGCAAAAAGGGATCCTTTTGGTCGGGTAGCTTTTCATTAAGCTTTATATTTTGAGAGATTTTAGCATCCAAAAACTAGCCATACTTATGTGTGAATTTCGGACTGGTGCTATATTTAGTATACCAAGATCAAGCTCGATAAACCAAATAAACACGGAATTATATATATAAAATGGTTGGTAATCACTAAATAAATGATACTTGATCATTTCATCTTTTCAAACATGTAAGAATCAATGAATTAAACAGAAGCCACCTTCAAATCGATCAACAAAAATAATTTATTTCGAAAAAAAGAAGAAGAAAGGAAACTCGTACACACCTGAGCACAAGTGACTGTTTGAAAACACTGCAATTCTTGAGTAAAATCCGGTAAGCCAATGGTATGATGAAGTATCCTGTTAGTCCCATAATCATTAGAATTCGGACCACCAACAATACAAATCAACGGTAAATTCTCACTATACGCTCCAGCGATCGCGTTAAGCACACTCAGTCCACCAACAGTGAACGTGACAGCACAGGCACCAACTCCTTTAGCTCTTGCATATCCATCAGCTGCATATCCAGCATTCAGCTCGTTGCAGCAGCCAACCAGGTTAAGACCCGGCTCAGCGATCAAGTGATCAAGTAAAGTTAAGTTAAAGTCGCCAGGAACAGAGAACACGTCCTTTATGCCAATCTGAACTAGCCGGCGAGCTAAGTGACCGCCCAGCGTTCCGCATGTTGATGACATGCTGCTCAAAGCCTCATAACTAGCTTCCATGTTTGGATTATAGGATAACAAATCTTGATGTATGAAACTATAAAAAGGTTTCTAAGTTTGTATGGATGTTTCATAGAAATGTACTTTTATAGGGATTTTTCACTTGGTATCAATTAAGAAACAGGGTAATGGTTTTCTAATTTGGACACTATGGGCTGATAATACTGGCTTAATTCAACTTTGCATATAATTGGTCAATCTTTTAGTCGACATAAACTTTTATATTAGAGTAATAGAGTGTAAAGTTTCTAAGTTTTCAAGTTTAAGAGGTTTTCTGAGGTTTAACTTATATATGCTATTTTGAAAAAATCCACATACTTATTTTTCCAATACCATTGGCACATCAAAATAATAATAAATATCGAGTATTGATAATCAGAATCCTAAGTGTTGTTGCTAAAATTAAAAAATACGCACATAAATGTTTATTCCATGATTGAAGGAGATGTAAGATAAATTTTTTATTCAATATACAACAAACTGATACATGTAATAATTAATTAACCACGACAAAACTCGTAAATATTTTATAAGAGCGAAATACTTAAGATATTGGGTCTCTTTGGTATTATCTTTTTCTTTCATTGTTATGTCGGTTTTAGAAAGTATAACCTACGTTGACCACTAGATCATACTCAATGTCTTAGAGACACTCTGAATATTAGTCTATGTTGACCTCAAATTGGCACTCTAAAATTTGCAAAACAATTATGGGTCCGCGAAGGATAAATAGAGACACCTATTTATCTCCGTTTAGCTCTCTCGACTCGTTCACCCTTTGGTTTAGTTTCCTTCAGGCTTAAGTATGGAGTGAAACGTTTCTCCCCTCAATGTCTTCGAGACACTATGAATATTAGTTAAAGAGAAATTTATTTGGAAGTTACTTTGTATACTATTTGTATTAAAAGCGTCTTTTTTTCATAAAAAATAAAGATGATAACCATCCCGAGGTGATATTTGAAGCGGTATAAACATTCCAAGCGGTTTGCCCATACATGTTTTGTGCATCTGGTTTTCTCTGCGGAAATAAATAAATAAAACTTTTAATAGTAATCAAATTAGAACAAGTGGTTTGAAATTTTGTTCTTTCATAGTTATTTAATGATTATTATATTATGTATCGTGACGTGACTAGGTAATCAAAAAGTTACTTTCCTGATTTATGTCGATGTTAGGGACAAACCAAGGAACATGTGATTTTTGATTGATGCTTTAGTTGTGTTTGTGCTTAGAAATTATAGTTATAACTTATATGTGTTTATTATTTAGATAAAATTGAATTGTTTATTTAGACAATTTTAATTGTATAATATGGTTTGATTTTTTGGATTAGATTGAATTTAAATCAAATTAATATTTTTTGGTTTTGGATTGGTTTTTGTTCAACATAGAAAAAATGAATAGTCCAAATAAAAAACCGAATAACAATATAATGTATTTAATATTCCATAATAAATCAATATTTTATTAGTGTGTTCAACTATAATGGTTTCATACTTATAATATTAGTATTTTTCTTATTATCGGATTACTGATCTTTGACAATAATCTCAACTTTTCCACTTATTTTACGAACATTTTTTTTCCGATACATATGTTGTCATAATTAATGGGATATACATTTAAATAGCAATAGAAAACCGAATTCAAAAAACCGATCCAACCGAATAGGAATTTGGTTCGGTTCGGATTTTAAGTTTATTTAGATGGTTCGGATTCATATTTTAGAAACCAAAATCCAATCTGATTCATCTAACCGGATCGGATCGAACCGATCCATCCTAGCGAACACCCCTACTTATATGTTGTAGCTAAAAGGTGAAGCTAAAGTTTTTATTGTGATTTCTTTTTATGCTTTTATTTACTTAAAGTTTTAACTTTTTTAGTATGACTAAATTTTTTTCATCAAATAAAAATTTATAACCCTATATCCAAACCAGAATATAAATGTAAAGAAAGAGAAATGCTACTCACACAAATATATTACAAATTCAAGTTTACACAATGATGTGTCAAATAACGTGGATATTCACATCTTACTATTAACCTAACTCAAGATAGCCATTTCTCTTTTCTTATAATTATTTGCTTTTCTTTTAAATAAATAGAGATTTATTTTTCAATTTCATTCTCTTCAATCAAAAAAGTCATCATTTCACATTAACACTTTGACAACGATGGATGTGTAATTATCAAAAACTTATCTATTATTTTTTTTTTTTTTTGAGAAATAAAGCATTTTATTAAAAACAAATCTTAAAATAAAAGGATTACAATAAGAATATACAACATAAAAATGCCTTTTAGAGACCAACTAAAAAAATAACTAATACGTAAAGCCAACAAGAGACAACAAAAAGGAAAAAAAGAAAAAAGAGAAGAAAAAAAAGGGTTCAAAAAGCTAAGCGACATGCCCCGCAACCACTATGATATAGTAAATAAGCAATTATATTTTAAAAATGTTCTCATAAAAAAGTTTCATCTCACATATAGTTATAGTTTTGAACTAAATAGGTAGAATTAAAAAAGTTTCTATTAACAATCACAACACATATGAAATATCTATACTATATTATAATGAATCTCCCCTAGAGTCTTAATCCATTAATTTTAAGTAATTGAAATTACCTTAATACCCTTAATCTATATTTATTATTATTTAACTCAAACAACATTCTCTCTCCTAATTAATTTAAAAAAATTTAACCTCTAACAAAGTAACTTATAATTCCTATGTAATTAAAAAAAAATTAAAATACTTTCTATTTAATTTAAAAACTTTCAAAATTATAAATTTTATATTATAACCCCATAAACTTAAAAAAATTAAAATATTATGCATTTTTTCTACTAAAATACGTAGACTAAATCTACACTATAATATAATCTATTTCTACTATATTATAAAACATTTCTCACATAGTCTTAATTCTCTAAAACCTTAGTAATTGAAATTACTTAACTACGGTTTTTATATCTCTCACCACATATCATTATTCAAAATAACTTATAATTAAATAATGTTGGTTAATAAAGTTTTAGCCTTGTAGAGTAAATGAACGGAAATATACTTTAAACATGTAGACTTAGAAGTGTTTATTTACCATAATAGCAATAACCAATTTCGTTTATATTGATTAAAGAATTTATGATTGGAAACCAAAACCGACATGTAAGTCCATACCGTAATTAACGGTATTTATTTGTTAACAAATGGGTCAAATTCATAAAAAAGTTCGATTACAAACCATGCAAAAATTGATGGAGAATAGGAAGTCGAAAGAGGTTCATCTGAAAAATGATTCCTAAGTTTGTTTTGTAATTTGTTTGATGTAGAATGGGAAGTCGGGTCAACACATACACACTTATGTCACACATGTTGGTCCTAATTGTACTTGATGAGGTTTCATATGCTAAAAATGTTTATTTATTTATGTTTAAGTGTAGGGCTGAAAAAAATAACTGAACTATCTGAGATCAGACCTTAAGAAAGGTTGGGTATTCTCTCAAGAAGAAACCATCATTATGGATATACATGCTCAAATAGGTTTTTACTCATTTTCTTTAAAAAATATGAGACCATTTTATACTATCTTTATCTTTTAAAAGCTCTTACTTCTAGGTAGGTTTATTTGTCATTACAATGTTATTGTTTAGATGGTCAACAATTGCAAGAAGCTTACCAAGAAGAACCGATAACGAGATATAAAACTATTAGAGAACTCGGTTCAAGAAAAAAAGAGTGTAAAGTGAGTTTGAAACAAACAAGAAATAGAAAAAAACGACTATTGATGGGCAAATCTTTTAACAAGTACAAAGACAACAAAAATTGCCACAAACTATATTTTCTATCTTTTAAAAGTTGGTATCTATACGTATCTTCACGTTTTACATTATGATTGGAGTTTAAATACATTTTATGTTTTTATCTTTTTGCGTATTTAATTTCCGTTGTTAAATATTTGTAATATAATTATATTAAATACTTTCTTATCCCCGCTGCACCGTGCGGGTACTATACTAGTGAACTTTAATATACGTTATATTTTTATAAACATAAACTACAAAAGCTTAGCATTTACATTTGCATTTGCATATATAATATATAAAATACCCAAACTACATAATATTAGAATTCAAAATGAATACATAATAGTACCAAAAACAACTTCTTTGGAACTAGTACCAAAAGCTTCATTATACTTAATTTTAGAATATCGCAAAGATGATTTTGATCATTTTCCCGGTTGTGATGATTGTCCGGTCTGCACCGGATAGTGTTGATGTTGCGTAATATAACTCGGAATGAATTCACCATGGTGAAGCGGTACATTAGCGTGTCCATTATTATATATCACTCGGAACATGATTCACATTTTGATTTTTAGTTAAAATAATCAAATAGAACTAACTTATTAAATTTATCTATACTATATTAAGATGATAAAGTGTTATGGTCATTCCAATGGTGGAGTTTTTAAGATTCTATAATCACAAACTCAAAATCAAATCACAGGTCAAACAAATTCTAATTACTTTTTAAGGGAAAAAAAATATTATAGCTAAAATACCTTTTTTCCTTTTTGTAATTTTGTAGTTATTAGCTAAGACTTAGACTTTAGCATCTTACTCCGTGGACGTCCTTTTTTATGTACTTTCAAAGGAGTGAGAATCTTCTCGCTATCCTTCATAGAAACACTCGATGGACCAGGTGTAGACACAAAGCTACCAACTTGCTCAGACTTGGACTTTAACCTCTTACTCGGGGACACCCTTTTCCGCGTACTCTCGAAAGAGTAAGAATCTTCTCGCTATCCTTCACATAAGCACTCGGTGAACTAGGTGTAGAGACAAATCTACCAACGTTATTTTTCTCCCATAAAACTTCTCTTTTTATTTCACTTAATCGATTGAGTACAAGACAACATTTTTCTTCCAACTCAGATGACAATTCTGCAACTTCAGAGAAAGCACTCGTCATTCTATCATAGCGACGACCAACATCCGATACAAATCCAATTACTATAACTTACTTTCACCTTAGTATGTCTACTCTTAACGTCTTTTCTCCATCTTCGTAAGATATATTTATGTGGTATCGAGTATATGTTCTCATTGATGAGTACCGTTAGTGCATGTCTACACAACATTCCCCGAAACTCAAACAAGCGACAAATGCATCTAACTTCACAATCTTCATTAGAATCACCTTTTTAAACCAAAGCGCAAATGGTTTCCATATTATATTTTCATTAACCGCAACATCCTCAAAGACCTCATATTCTAAAACCTGATCTTGTAATGTTGAAGAACCTCTCCCGCAATACATATTTCCTGTAAAATCTTCCCTAAACTCTTTAAACTTCGCATTTGTTAAAACATCCTTCATTGATTTCCATGGTATAACGAGTGATTGACGGATACCGCGAACTGTAAGAATTAAAATCTTCCATGTTTTCCTTTTCAGCCCTATCCCTAAGCGCATTTTCGTATTGTTCTACAAATTGCTTCAAGGTAGTTTTCATGTTGACATACTTATCAAAAAAGACATTAATGCCCTCACTACGTTAAGTAACGTAGTAGACATGCCCGCCCAAAATACATCTTTCACAAAAGAAGGGACCCATCTATGTCTTTCATTATACAATTCTATCAACCACTTATTTCTTTCGAATTGGTACATTTCTATCAATTTATTCTAAGAAGCTTCAAATGAATGGGGAGTTAATGAATCATAAACAATCTTTTTAAATTTTTACTTTGTTTTTTTATAGTTCTTATTTTTACCGAAATTCACAGGTAGTTTGTTCAGTATATGCCACAAACACCACCTGTCAAGCATTTTATAATGAAAATTGAAACAAATAGAAAATTTTCACTTAAGTGTATAATAATAAAATAGTTTAGAAATTTTTCACTTATTTTTACCGCATGGTTTCACATACTAAATTCATAGGTAGTTTGCGTAAGAATTAAGAATCACCAAAAGTCATATTATTGATCCCACCCCTTACCTATTTATAGGTAAGGGGTGAATGTTTATTACATTACATATTAGAAACCATAAGAACTATTCTAAGTTCTATAATTTTCCCCTTTGATATGGTTTCTTGATAAGTAATTACAAAGGTTTACAATACAATTCAAAAATCTATGCTAATTTTCGAGTCTTTTAAACTTGAGTTGGATTTTCTGCTTCTTGAGATGCTTGTTCTGATTGTTCTTGAGATTGGCTTGTTGCGGTTTTTTTTTTTTTTTTTTTGAATTTTGGATAGAGTTTTGCGCACTCATCTCGCTCTTGTTGCATTTCATGCTTTCTTCTTGCTTTGATCGTTGCGTAGATGGAGTACTTAGTTTCTCTAATCTTCAAGCACATCTCGTACCGTTTAATAATTCTCTTGTTTCCCAAATACTTCACAATAGCATCTTTCCCAAACTCATATTCTCTTCGTTCATCTTTGCACCTAGCATATCCCTTAGAGTTTTCATCATTCTGTTCATCCCCATTCTTAATGATCGTATCAATTTCCCTTTTTATCAACCTGAGAGTTCCCGTAGAAAAGTGGTGCACTTCATCGAATAGCATCAGGACATTCTCATTCCAATGCGGACTCATATAGATGATCCCCTTGTTTCCAATGTTCACAATAGCTCGAACTTTTGTTTTGGAGCAACTAAATTCACTTTTCCTCTGCCGCTTTCGAGAGCAATCTGGAAATCATAATATGTCGCTTCTTTGACCTTCATTTCCATAAAGCGCTTTATCCGAGATTCAACAAATCTTTCGACTGCTCTTTTGTTTGACCATCGTTTCATGGACATGAAAAGCCATTCAATATCATTCAGATTTAGAT
>CAJVGC010000060.1:39166705-39201705 GCA_910822075.1 Senecio squalidus | reverse complement strand
GAAAATAAACCGAAGGAAGAAGAAGAGCAAGAGTTGAAAGACTTGTTTAAATCCTTTGTTGAAATGACAAAACAGTTAGATGATGGGATTCTTAACCAATTGGAATTGCTAAATCTTCGACTTGAACTTGATCGTCAGGATTTTGATGTCACAAAACAACGTTTAGAATGGCAGTTGGAGGAGTTGGAAGAAAGAGCAAGGGGTCAACAAGAGGAACAAGTAAATGCAATTTCAACACGGTGGGGATATGAGTATTGGGATGAAGAAACTGAAAACAAAGAAGAAGTTGAACCTGAACCCACTACGCCGCAGTCACACTCACTGCGACGCAATGTTATCTCAGAACCCGTTTCCGATTTTGATAGTGATTTTGAGTCGGATGAGGAAGAATGGGAGGACCCGGTAGTTCAACTATATATAGCCACATCCGAATCAGCTACTAGTCCACCGGTTCAAGTTTATGACACCGAAA
The DNA here is from genome assembly GCA_910822075.1 of Senecio squalidus. NCBI lineage: Eukaryota > Viridiplantae > Streptophyta > Magnoliopsida > Asterales > Asteraceae > Senecio > Senecio squalidus. Next base: position 39,201,233 of record CAJVGC010000060.1, on the reverse strand, counting down.
TTTTTCAACAACTTAAAGAGGAGGAAGCGAAGGTACAACCCGAACCGCCAAAACCGTTTGCAAGAGAAGCTGAATGTTGGGATAAAATGCATTGGGTAAAGAGTTTAGATGAGGACTTGGAAGACTTTCTCGGATTGGATATAGGAATCTCGGATGGGTCAGTTATTGGTGACTATGGAGATATTACTTGGGACGGATTAGAAAGAATGTTCGATTCAAATGTCGACTTAAGTACCACAAAGAACGGGGAAATAGGCAATGGTGTAAACAAGGAAATAGAGTGTTGGGAAAATATCATGGATTAGGTTGAGGGGGATACGCATGTTGCGGTTTGGGAGTTTTATAAGAATATATATGTGAAACCGGTTAGGAGTTATTTCAAAGAAGAGCCCGGAAATGTTCATGTCCACTTTCGACCATTTGTGACTTGTTTAATTTATCGGGAAACGAGGGAGTGGAATGACGAATGGGTCAAAAGGAATGATGCGCTTGATGCCTCCAACGATCTTTTTATCTTGGATGACTCGATTGACACGTCCTGGCAGTAAGTTCAGCACGTGCGAAGTGGAGTCGGGATCAAGCAACATCAAAGCGACACGCACGGTTTTGTTTTGTTTTCTTTATTTTATTTTATTTTTGTATTTTTAGTTTTTAATTTCCTTTAGTTTTTAGTCGTTAACACATTAGGGACAATGTGTTACTTAAGTTTGGGGGGGGGGGGGGGGGGGTCATCGGGAAATTTCAAATTTTATTTTTCGACCCTTAGCTTAGTTTCCATCGTGTTAGGTTGGTTTAATTTGTATATTTTTGAGTCAGAAAAAAAAAAACAGAAAATACAAAAAAAAATCGAAAAATTGAAAAAACCAAAAAAATATAACGTGTCTAGTCGGTAAAACCTTAAACTTTAAGCATAACCAAACGCATTTTAACTCTACTCAGAAAAATAGTGAGAAAATTTGAGCCTTTGAAAGCATTCATTTTTAATGCTACTTTTTCGTTTCTTTGAGTGTGCCCATGGTGATGACTTTAGAACTTGACATTGTTATACATTTCGAGACCACAGATGAGCAATTGCATTAGGGTAACTTAGTGAGATTTGGTACAATGATAGGGGCAAATTAGGATTACCCATTTGTTAGCCTTTTCGTTTCTTTTTATATATTTTCCGCCTAACCCTTGTAACACTTACTTTTAGTGTTAGAAACTCCAGTAAACCAATTTGCGCCTAAACCGTTTCGTTTCTAAACACTACTATATATTTTGTACACTCACCTATTTTCGTTTCTTTTTAGATTAAGTCCGAACTTAGTTTTTGATTGCTATTATATATGAAGTAAAGTTAGAGTTACTAAGGCAGAAAAGAAAAGTAGATTATAATTGCCTTGTATTATTTTGTGTTTGGAGAAATAGTTAATTATTAGCCTTTTGAGCATGTGTACTTACCACGATGATTATTATATTGTAAGGCATGTACTAGGCTGAAAAAAAAAAGTGAAAAAGAAAAAAAAATCGGAAAAACAGAAAAAAGAAAAAAAAATTAGTTGTATAGTTTAAGAGAAATAGTGTATTTTGAGTCATGTATTATTTACGATATATGTATAGTCGGCGAAAAAAGTATAAGTTGGAGAAATTGAGCAATCCTCTAAGTTTGTATTATTTTATTTAACCCTATTTACACTCCATTATATATTTTCACATGCCTTTACCTGTAAATTATAACCCGAATATAAGTCCCCGTTTAGTTGTACCTAGACTCTAGTGGTGGAGATTGGATACATTATCAAGCCTATGATAGAATATTCACCATGACTGAGCAATTGAGCGATTCTACAGATATATTTTACACACCCTTTTAGATTAGTTTGAGAGATTGTGTGATTTTACTTCCCATAAAAATCGTGAGGTGTTTGGTTATGTTAATTTTGGCTTTGATAATTACTTTGAAAACAGTTTTTGCTTGAGGGCAAGCAAAAAGGCAAGTTTGGGGGGATTTGATATCGCATATTTATATAGATATTTATATGCGATATTGTGTCACATTTCATAGTAAACATGATGGATAGGATAGGTTTTACATTTAATTGTGTGGAAAAGTGTTTTTTTCTATTTTACAGGTTTACATGATCGGGAAGTGGAAAAGGATGAAGAAATGGACTTAAATGAAGGAATAATGAAGAAAAGGAGTCAGTGCTGCGCACCAATGAAGAGGTGCTGAGCACCGGCAGTTGAGATGGACTTGAACACGGAATGGAAAACCACGCGGTGCTGAGCACCTATGAGGTGGTGCTAAGCACTGACAAGATAAACATGAAGAAATTGATTTTGAGTCGAACACGTTTTCCTCGGGATTTTTGCCTATAAATACAAGACCAATTCGGCCAGAAAATGAGAATCATTCATTATTCTAAGGTTCTGGAGCTGGTTATTACGTTTAGAAGCAAGATTCAAGGCTAGGAAGATCACTTTTTTTCGGCTAACGGCGATCACGACACGTTCGGCGAAATTCTTCGTTTGTTCTTTTCTTGTTTTGAACTATTTTCCAGAATGTTTTCTAACACTTTATTTGCTGTTTCAGACCTAATCATGAGTAGCTAAATTTCTTTTATGCTTGTTTGAACACGGATCTTATTTGAAGTTCACGTTTCGTTTATTGACTATTTATGATTTTGTGTTTAATCGGTGATCCTTATTTGCTTAAGTTTTAGTATATTATCTTTAAGTTGTTTATATATAATTTGCATAAATCAACATTCTAGGTATTCGATAGGAATCTAGATAGATTAAATAGGTTGTATGAAATAATCGTTCGGTGTATAATCGGTTTAAAATTACTAGGATTCGAGAGGACTTAGTAATCACAACTTAGGTAATTAAACTTCAATGAGTAAGTCTATTTGTTAAGATTCGGAAGGACTTGATAATTAGAGGAGTTATTCGAGAGGAAACTCTATAAGATTAAATCACTAAAAACAGGCTTGGTACTTATTGCTTAATTATTAATAGTTATAACTGTATTCGAGAGGAACGGTGTAATTGGGGGTAATTAAAGTTAATAAAAGATTCGAGAGGACTTTTACTATATTTTAGAAGTTTATTATTTAGTCAATTTCGTAAACGTGAATGGAAAATAAGTGAAGTGTCAAACAGGTATATTTTATTACTTTTTCGAACGATTTTAATTAATCACTTTCTTTTTAATAATCACTTGCAATTTTAGTAAATCTTTTGTTACGATAAAAAACCCCACAAACAACTAGTATTGTTAATTCGAAATTCAAAACAAATTAGTCCCTGCGAACGAACCTATACTTGCTTTTAAACTATATTATATACGGATAGGTCCACTGCCTAGAAGTGTGTAATTGCGTGAATTAGTAGGTCAAAATTTAAGACTAGATTTTACACATCAAGGCATGTAGGTGCATTTCGTTAGTTACTAGATTCGTATGTAATTAACGTTTATTCTAATATCAGTCTTTATATTATTTGTTTGAATATTAATATTGAACATTTGATTAATTATATGCTTGAACGTTTACGTTGTTATGACTTAATCAAATATGTGTTTTGTGATGTTTTAATAATATTCAGATACATTCGCACGGATGAGAGATGATATCCGTGCGTATGTAAGTTCCATTCGCACGAATCGACTGGCACAAATATCTCTACTGGTACAGAGAATTCAGATGTCAAGGCTTTGGTTTTTCAATCTGACGAAGGTTTGGATTGGCAATTTCAAATTGAAAACAATCCATCTGATGCTGAAGTCAACGTTGTGAAGATTTTGAATCTCAACGAAGAAAGTGACGGGGAAGAGTCTGTTACATCTGAAGAATCATCTGAGGAATCTTCGGAAGAATCGGAAGCACCAGAGACAAAGAGGGAGTTTGCAATGATGGCAGGTACTTCAGAGTCATCAAAGGTACAATGTGAAACTAAAATCACTTCCTGTTCTAGGTGTTTTGTTTTAGATGACCAAGTGAATGAGCTAAGAAAAGAAAATAACAATCTTGTTGAGGACCTACGTAAAAATAAGATTGTTAAAGGAAATGAAAAACTGTTTTCTGAAAAGAACAAACTTTTGGCAAAACAAGTTAGTGATTTGGAAATAGCGTTGCTAAACAAACATGACTCCATTAACAAATATTTAAAAGATATTGATGCCCTTAAACGTGAAAATGCTTCTATAAAAATCAGCTTTGAAACTTTAAATCAACAAGTTAGAAGTTATTCCACCGCATCATACCTTTTAGATCATATCTTGAAAGAAAAACGTCCTGAGAATGGGGAAGGGAAACCAAGGGTTGACTACAAAACGTGTCCACCTCCAATCTTTAACAAATTGATTAAGGCTCCAAAGGAGGAATGGGACATTGAATTCATTCTTCAACAACCAGACCCAGCTGTCCAAACACCTATTGTCCAAACACCTATTGTCCAAACACCTACTGTCAGTCCCAAAGCTACTTCAAATGCTCAAAGTGCTAAAACCGAAAAAGTTAAAGAAACTGTATTGGTTGAAGATTATGTTTCCGACTCAGATGAGGAAGAAAAGGGTTCGGGTTTGGGTCGTCAGTTACCAAATAAAACGGGTTTGGGTCGTCAGTTACCAACTAAAACGGGTTTGGGTTGTCAGTTACCGAATAAAATTTCGAGTAAACCTAAACAGTTTAAAATTTTGAAAAGACCTGACCTTAAAGGACCAAAATTTGTCAAAGCCGGGGAATCATCAGTAGAGGTTGAGAAAAAGGAAACTGACCAAGTAAAATTCATACCACCTCACTTGAGAAAGACAACCACCAATCCCCAGAAGCCACCAAATGTTCAACAACATAATGGCTTCATGCGTCCTAATGCTATGTTTTCCAAACCTCTTACACATCACCGGAGAATGACGCGAAGTTCTCAAAATCTTAACGAATGGAGAACTTGTTTTGATTGTGGGGAGAAAGGCCATGTTAACTATAATTGTCCAAATTTGAAACAAAGGCCTAGAAATAATTTTGACCAAAATAGAATGTCTACTGGAAATCGTTTTTCTAGCCCAAATCGAAACCGATTTTCAAACAATAGGTCATCATTTCCAAAACAAAACAGTGAGTTGCTTCCTGCTGGTAAATCCAAACAGCAACCTCCTGTTGAACAAATTGAAAAACGTTCACCATCACCGACCCATAAATCAATTGGTTATGTCAAACGTTCTACTCATGATTCACAGTCATGGAAACCTAAGGGTGCTGGACCGTCAGATGTACCTGATGGTTCAACGGGAAAATGGGTAGACTTACAGGTTTTAGGTGGTGATGGTAAACCCACAACCATTAAGGCTTGGGTTTGCATCGCGAACTAATCTTTTCAATTTGTTGTGCAGGTCGTCTATGATCCTATCAAGAATACCTGGATTGTTGATAGTGGGGCGTCTAGGCACATGACAAGGAATATGTCACTACTCTCAAATGTCAGAACTATTAAAGGAGGATATGTTTCTTTTGCTGGTGATAAGGGAGGTTATATCACAGCCCAGAGATTGGTTGCAAACAACAAAATCATTTTTGAAAAAGTGAACTTTGTTCAGGCACTGGTCAACAACTTGTTGTCTGTGTCTCAAATTTGCGACAAGAGGTTTAAAGTTATTTTTGATGACTTTCAATGTTACATCATGAGTAAAGATTTCAAGGTTCCCGAAGAGTTGGTTATTACAACTTCACCAAGGGTTGGAGATTTGTATGTGCTCGACATGTCGAAGACTACTGTGAATTCAACTGAACATCAAGCTTTTGTCTCGAAAGCTACTGAACGTGAATCGATTTTGTGGCACAAACGCATGGGACACCTTAGTTTGAGAAAGATGAATCATCTGATGCATAAGGATTTGGTTATGGGAGTAAATGTGAAAGGCTTTCAGTTGCCGGAAGTTTGTATTTCGTGCAAAAAGGGAAAGCAGTCCAAGAAGTCTCACAAAGCAAAGAAGTTTCACACAATCGACACTCCACTTGATCTTTTACATATGGATCTTTTCGGATCAATCAAATATGCGAGTGTGGCAGGGGACAAATATTGTTTAGTGGTGACTGATGATTACTCTCGATTCTCGTGGGTCATGTTTTTAGGGGAAAAATCAGAGACATTCGAGAATATCAAGCTGTTAGTTACGACATTGGAAACACTGTATAAGTTGAAAGTTCGACGATATAGAACGGATAACGGTACAGAGTTTAAAAATCAGAGGATGGAGGATTTCTGCAAGGATCGAGGAATTCAACAGCAATTCAGTGCAGCCTATACTCCACAAATGAATGGGGTTGCAGAAAGGAAGAACAGAACGTTGATTGAAGCAGCTAGGACTATGTTGGCTGATTCATCGCTGCCAGTACGATTTTGGAATGAAGCGGTAGCTAATGCATGTTACACTTTAAACCGAGTGCTAGTAGTAAAGCGTCATGAGAAAACCTGTTATGAGTTGTTGCAGAAGAGAAAGCCAAACTTGCAGTACTTGGAACCCTTTGGAGCACCTTGTACTATGCTCAAGCGTAAATCAGAGGGAAAATTCGATGAAAAGGCAGTAGAAGGGATATTTCTAGGATACAGCACTCCTAACAAGAGAGTTTGGAATCCAGCTACTAAAGCTATTGAAGAATGGTATGAGGTGGACGTTCAGAAGTATTCTAAACCTATTCCTTCCAAAGGATATCCGTGGATATTTGACTATGATTCGTTATTTGAATCATTTAATCTTCCAGAGTTTTCCGATGAAGATGTTGCAAGGTATTATTCTCACAGAGAAGAATTGGAAGATCCTAGTCCTCACGATCCAGTAACTCCAACAGCTGCTACTCCTCCTGGTACTCAAGATCATACTGCAGAGTACCACGCAAATGATGATGGTTCAGATTCTGATGGCTCAGCTACTGTGAATGAGCAAGTTGAAAATCCTGATGTTACAAATTTGGGTCCTACTGTCGAAATTCCTCACACTCCGGCTACACGAACTGAACGTGATCACCCTGTTTCGACAATAATAGGTGAACACACGGCCGGAGTTCGAACCAGAAGACAAATTCAAAGCGATGTTTACATTGACCTGTTTAAATCTGGGGATGTCACCTACTGTGCCCATGCATGTTTTATTTCCCAGATTGAACCGGCTAATATTGAAGAAGCTCTTTTGGATGACAATTGGATAAATTCGATGCAAGAGGAACTCCTACAATTTAAAAAGCTGGGTGTCTGGAGGCTTGTTGCTAAGCCGAAAGGTGCAAAGTCTCTTGGTTGCCGATGGGTTCACCGTTGCAAAAGGGATGATCAGGGTATTGTTGTTAGGAACAAGTCAAGGCTAGTGGTTCAGGGTTTCCGACAAATACCTGAACTGGATTATAATGAAGTGTTTGCTCCGGTTGCGAGATTGGAGGCGATTCAGATTTTTCTAGCCTTCGCATCATATAAGAGATTCACCGTTTACCAGATGGATGTAAAGAGTGCGTTTCTTTACGGGAATATTCGAGAAACAGTGTATGTTAATCAACCACCAGGTTTTGTAGACCCATTACATCCGGATAAAGTGTACATTCTTGATAAAGCACTTTATGGTCTGCATCAAGCACCGCGCGCCTGGTATGAGACACTTGCAAATCATCTGATCGAAAATGGTTTCCGTCGGGGTGTTATCGATTGTACGCTGTTCATTAAGGAAAGAGGTGACGATATTCTGTTGGTGCAAGTGTATGTGGACGACATCATTTTTGGTTCTACCAATCAAGAATTGTGTAAGGAATTTGAAGAGGTGATGACAAACAAGTTTGAAATGAGTTCTATGGGTCCGATTAAGTTCTTTTTGGGGCTACAAGTAGATCAAACAGCAGAGGGAATCTTTATTCATCAGACAAAATATGTCAACGACATTTTGAAACGGTTTGAAATGTTGGAAACAAAGTCTGCTTCTACTCCCTTATCGGTGAATCACGGGATATCACCAGAAACTACGGGGGAGCCAATTGATCAGTCTCTCTATCGCTCCATGATCGGTTCTCTTATGTACCTCACTGCTTCTCGTCCAGATATTATGTTTCCTGTGTGCTTGTGTTCCCGATACCAAGCAGCACCAACTGTTGTTCATCTTCAAGCAGTGAAACGAATTATGCAATATCTGAAGGGTACTCCAGATTTAGGTCTTTGGTATTCTAATGATGACAATTTTGAATTATCTGCTTTCAGTGACTCGGACTATGGAGGTTGTAAGAAGGATGCTAAATCAACTTCAGGAGGATGTCAGTTTCTCGGAACGCGTCTCATAACATGGAAGTGCAAGAAACAGACCGCTGTAGCATTGTCCACATGTGAGGCTGAATACGTAGCTGCGGCTAGTTGCTGTTCTCAGGTTATCTGGATTCAGCAACAACTGCGTGATTACGGTTTGTCTATCACTACTATAACCTATTTATGTTGATAATTCTGCTGCCATAGCTGTCACTAAGAATCCCGTACACCATCCTAAAACCAAACACATAGGCGTAAAATATCATTTTATTCGTGATTGCTTTGAAAAACATTTAATTGATGTCATTTATATCGAAACAATGTTTCAAAAAGCAGATATTTTTACTAAAGCATTTGATAAGTCTAGGTTTGGGTTTTTACTGCTGGAAAATGGTGTTGTCAAAAAGAGTGACGTAATTGAAGAGGTCAAGTCAGACAAGTAATCGGGATTATTTTTGTACACTACGTTAAGATTTTTTCTCATTTTATTTTTATTTTCTTCTTTTCAGTTCTTATAAAATTTCAAAATACAAAAAGATTTTTATTTTTAGAATTTTAGGGGGAGAAATAGTCATAAAAAAAAAAAAAAAAAAAAAAAAAAGTGGGAAGTGAGGAAATACTGAACTAAACTGAACATGTAAATTGTCAAAAGTATGCTGAAAGTAACGTTTATACACGTTAGTTGTAGAATATATTGGTAGGCTTATCTCACTGAAACTTGACGAAAATTAATCATTTTAAGAGGGTTGTCGCAGATATCAAATTTTATTTTAAATCATTATGGATATGTCTCAAAGACTGTCTAAATGATATCTGGAGATCAATAACAATTGAGAACACTGTAAACAACACACAACAGTCGAAATTAAATTGTTAAAATATTATGATTAGCTTTTGTCTTGTAGTGTTTGTGGCTTTTCGCTGGATTAATTTGATGATAGTAAATATTAGGCGTAATATCAGAAAATAAATACAGTACGTCAGTATTTATTGAAGCAATTAAGGGCCATTTCAGTGATTTTGGGGTAACATTCTTGAATGATTTGGTCAAGATCAATGAATTTGAAGAAATTATGTGAACACCAAAATAGACTCAGTCTATTCAAAATCAAATACAAAGTAAGAGATAAGTAAACAACTTCAAAAATACCTTGATGGATGAACAGAAATATAAGGTCGAAAGAATGATCATATTTCGAGCATTCCAAATAAAGGGTGACGAAGTACTTAAAATCTTCAAAAATACCTTGATGGATGAACAAAGTTATAAGGTCGAAAGAATGATCATAACTCGAGCATTCCAAATAAAGGGTGACGAAGTGCTTATTCTCTTAATGGTGTAAATTAAACGTTTTAACGATTAAGAATCACTGGTCCTTATTGCCTGTGCAGTGGATGTCATACTGACATACGAAATAAATATTATGATATTACGTTTGATATTTATGAAGATAGAATTGAAAAGGCTGAAAAGTTAAGAGGACAAATACACAAACATACGTACAATTCTAATTATGATATAATTCTGATGACTGTTAAAATTCAAAAGGTGTGTTGATTTCTATGTTCAAAATATTGGGAGATCTTAGCGAGATAACCATTTTGAAATAAAATGTCAAGTGAATGTTTTGTTTAAGTTTAAGAGGACAAATATACCAATAATCGTCAACTGATATGTTAATAGTTACTACGAAAAATGAATGACAATGCTATGTTTCAGTATCAGTCTGATCCCTTATTCGAAAAACACAAAAAGAATGTGAAATTTTCAGTTTATGTAGTTGTTATTTCAATTATTCTGTCTTAGTTAGAATTTCCTTTGATTTACCAAAAACAGAAAAATACAAAAAGATTTTTAATTTTTAGTTTTTCTTTATTGTTCATTTTGTTAGTTTTACGGTTGCTTGTCGTGACTTGAGATTTAAATGTGAAACTGAGATAAATGTCAAATTCGTAAAGTCATGATTGTTGATGAAGTTTTTGGTTAGAATTTTTTGAAATTATGTTTCATTGAGCAAAACGTTTATCTTCTCTGAAATTGATAATTTCTGTGTGCTTAACGTTTATTTGATGTTTGATTTTGAAGAAAAGTGAAATTTTAAGCTTATGAGTTCGACAGGTCATTCGTGCGAATGTACATCACATACGTACGAATCTACAACTCAATCGCACGAATCAAAGGGAAGGTATTGTTTAGGCTAAAAATTCTCCTTCGTGCGAATGTCCTTCACATTCGTGCGAAAGTCCTTCACATTCGGGCGAATGTCTTTCACATTCGTACGAATGAGAAACGGGTATATATATGCTTCAGATTCGTCTATCTGTTCACTTTCACATCTCACATACGTCCGAAAGAGAGAGCAAAAATCCACAAAATTTTCAAAGTACTAGAAAGAGTTTTTGATTCCCAGTTTATTGTGTAAAATTGAATTGCGATTCCAACCATCTAAAAGACATAAGGTATAGCGACCATTTTAGGGATAAATTGTTAAATTCTAAGTCCGAGACTACTTGAATCAATTGGCCATTTATGTGTGTTTGTAATGGTTATTTGGGTTAGGGGTTTTGTAAATCAGTGCATTGCGAACGTTTTGGTATAGATTTTGTGATCTAAAACAGGTGTTATGAAAATCTAGGTCTTTGGAAAACCAACAGTTCCGATGAACTACATTCGCACGAATGTAGTTTCATCCATGCGAATAGGATGCTCATTCGTGCGAATGTTTAAGACGTTCGTACGAATGTAAAATATGTAATTCGTTTGTTTTGATTCACTCATTCGTACGAATTGCTAATCCGTGCGAATGAAAGTGTTTATTCGTACGGATGTACAGAACAGAAATATTAAAAGTTTGAATTTTATTCTAACTGTTTTGCTTTCGAATGTTTATATTTCTGTTTGCAGGAAAATGGCTGAAACCCCTGCTTCTAATGTTGATGCAACCATGGCACAATCTTCTCAATCGCAAAGCGCTGGCTTTATCATTGGTACGAAGAACAACATGTGCGCTCATCCGAACGAGGAAACTCGCAATGGCACACGTTTTGCTGGGATCATTCAATTCTTGAAGCGATCAAGAATCTTCAAAGCTATTTCTACTGAGCATGTGCCGTATTTGACTCATGTTTCAGCCTTTTGGGAAAATGCTGAAGTTAGACGTGCTGATGGCAAGGTTCAGATTCACAGTTCCGTTCACGGGACTGATGTTGTGGTTGATGAGCAAGTCATTCGAGAAGTTATTGGTTTTGAGGATGAAGCTAGAATGCCTACGTTGCTGAACAAATATCTAGTCAGAGGGCTGTTTCTCAGGGTGAAGTACAATGGGGATATTGAAAAAGGAGTGATCACGAAGTCAGGGTTCAGCATACAATACAAATATCTGTGTCATGTGTTGCAGCATTGTTTAATTCCTCGGAGATCTGGACATGACGAAATGCGCGAGTCTATTCAGAGCGCGTTTGCTGCATTGGTGCTGAACATTCCATTTAACTTTTCGGGAATGATTTTGCAGCACATGACGGAGAATTTGGAAATGAAGAAACAGAAGTATTTGATGTATGCTAGATTTGTGCAGATGATCCTGGATGCGAAGATTCCAAACTTGCCAAAGAATGATGAAGATGCAATTACGCTAGACGTGATGAATGATGGAACTATGATACGCATGCTTTCATACAAGGGCAAGGATGTGAAGCCTAAGGAGAAGAGATTGATTGGGCATCTTGCTAAGCCAGAGTATGTCTGTCCTGGCGGCAAGAAATGGCGACACGAGGACAGTGATTCAGATACTGAGGATATAGTTGTGCCTCAATCTGATTCCGATGAGGAGGTTATTCCGGTGGAATCTCCCGTTACTGGTACATCATCATCTCAAGTTGAGTTGCGAGATGAAGACGATGTCGTTTTGAGTGCTGAGGCGACTCCTTCAGTAAAGAAAAGAAAAGCTGCTCCTGCAGGAAGGTCATTGGGTGATATTATCAAATCTTCCAAACGTTTCAAGTTGGTGAAACGTACTGATCTTACTCCAAAGAAAACTGCCAGCACAGCAACTCCAGTTCCTCCTCCTATGGCCTCTCAACAACAGCAAGGTCCTCAACAAAGCGAGCCTATCATGACGACAGCCACGACAACTACAATCACAAGAGAACAATCGCCGTCGTCAGTGCAGATATCTGATTCTATTCAGCTCTCCACTTTACATTCTATGTTGTTGGGTGTTTTATTGAAACAGCAGCAACAGGATGAAGAAATTAAAAGATTGAATGATTTGATGGCTAAAGGGGAAGCTGAAAGAGCTGAAATGTCAAAGAAGATTGAGGATCAAAATTTATTGCTTGATTCTCAGAAGCAGTTGATTGAGGATCAGAACAAGGAGTTGGTGCTCTTTAAAGAAAAGGTCAAGAGTTTGGAGGATGCTACCCATCTGATCCAAGATAGTATGATTGCAGGAGACGATGGAATATTCGGACTCAACGCACCAGTCGATGCATCTGCTGACCCGACTGGTGAAGATAGTGAACACACGGAGTCTGATGAAGCTGGTAAAGAACATCAGAGTGAATCGCAACATGATATTACTCCTATTTCACATAAAAAGTCCAATTTAACTTACATTTTGGATATGCAGGGGATAATACAGTTTAGCGTGGATCACGACAAAGAAGAAGGAGAGATAGTACATAGCTTGTCCAAAGAGCAGATTGCAGAATTATTTGAGATGAATCCTGATGACGTTATGTCTGATGAATCTGCATCTGTTTCTGACGTAAATCCTCCTGATTCTGACAATGATGATGATGAGATAGAGTTCGAGCAAAATGTTGATTCAGCAGAACCTATCTATCAAACGAACGATTTCAAAGATCTTCCTGATGACGATGCTATGTTTAATGTCAATGATGAAGATCTTACTCGGAAGTTAGAGAAACTTCCGGCAGCCAGTCAAGCTACAACAAATCAAGAAGATCTAAATGTTAAGAAAGCTGAATGGTGTCAGGCGGTGAAAGATTGTATTCGCCCGCCTCAACAAGTTGTTCAACCTGAGTATACGAAGTTTTATTCCTTGAAGGGTGCGAAGACTGAAGGTCAGATAATAAGTTGGGCATACTTGGAGGATCTGAATGTTTATGCAGTGAAGAGAGAATGGGGAATAGATTACTTCAAACGAGCTCATGATTTGAAGACGTTGCCATATTTTGATATGATGCAGCTGGCTCGTCTTAAGTTGCTGTACAGTGAAAAATATGATAAAGAAACTTGGTTGGAGAAACAGCTTGGGTTTGAGTTCAGAAATCAATGGAAGTACCTAAGGCCGCAGTATCCGAAGATTACCTACTCCAAAGATCGGAAGAATCAGAGAACAGGTAAAGCTTTGAAGCATGTCACGTACAAAGAGCCGAAGGTTATGGAGAAGATTCCACTACGCCAAATGACAGCAGGTTTCCATAGGAGATTCAAATGGTGGTATTATGATGATCGAACCACTGAAGCTGTGATTGTGATGGAGCGTAAAGGCATTTGGGAAACACTGAGAATTTTTGATCCGATGTGGATTAGAAATTTCTCTGATGATGATATTTTTTGTTTGTTTGAATGTCCTATATTCTTTGATGTTAAGGATATGGATCAAGCGATGCGTTTCAACAAGGTTGTACGTGTATGTTTCGCTTACAAGATCCATGCTTAAGAGGGCAGATCAAAGACGTGTTTTGGGTAGCAGCAGAGATTTTTAAAGGCTGAAGACATAGAATCTACTTCCTAGGGGGAGTTTGTAGGTGCATTTCGTTAGTTACTAGATTCGTATGTAATTAACGTTTATTCTAATATCAGTCTTTATATTGTTTGTTTGAATATTAATATTGAATATTTGATTAATTATATGCTTGAACGTTTACGTTGTTATGAATTAATCAAATATGTGTTTTGAGATGTTTTAATAATATTCAGATACATTCGCACGGATGAGGATGATATCCGTGCGTATGTAAGTTCCATTCGCACGAATCAGTTAAGTAAACAAAGTGTTTATTAACATGTTTCATTCGTACGAACAAGATCATGTTCGCACGAATAGGAAGTAATCCGTACGGATGAGATCACATCCGTACGGATGAAAAGCTGGGCCTATATATACCCAGCTAGGTTTCTGAATTCGAGAAGTTTTGCTAGGTTTTTATCTTTCGTGCCGAACTGCTGCTGCTGCGTTTTCTAGAGTTCCAAATCGTTTATAACGTATAAACAATCATCCGAATAGTCTTCCTTAGGTCCGATCGTATCAACAATCGTTGGTTTGATTCCGTTTCCGAAGGTTATATATTCACTAGATAATCGGTATCCTATTTCCGCTAGGTTATTGATATAACGTTGAATCTTAAGATCCATACAACCCCAACAAAGATACCTTAAAATGTCCCGAGACAGCCAGCCCTCACCAGGCTGCTAGCATTGCTAAATGCTCCGCCACGAAGCAAGCTCTCCCGAATACGACAGATGCAGAAGTTGCTAAAGAAGTCGGAGGAAGAAAGTAGTTGTGTAGGTCCCAGTGGTCCGATCTACAGGATTAAACTAAACTAATCACGAGGCGGAATCTCGTAATCAGTAATCAAACAAGTAATAATCGAATAATAACAATAGACACAAAACACGATTACCGAATTCTTAATACTTTGATTGATAAACTCTGTTACAATCCACAAGCATTAACTCCGAATTCTCTATCAAAACCAAAAACCCTAAACTGATCTAAACACCTC
The DNA here is from genome assembly GCA_910822075.1 of Senecio squalidus. Classification (NCBI taxonomy): domain Eukaryota; kingdom Viridiplantae; phylum Streptophyta; class Magnoliopsida; order Asterales; family Asteraceae; genus Senecio; species Senecio squalidus. Next base: position 39,186,224 of record CAJVGC010000060.1, on the reverse strand, counting down.
TATTTATAGAGTAACATGTTCAGCCAGTTTGGGCTTGGGCTTTATTGGGCCTCACGAACATGCAAGTTCGTGAGCAGCCCATTAAGCTCTAAATCTATACACACTAATACGGTAATAAATAAACAAAACAAATAGAACATCCAGTCATCATATACTTGCACCAACAAACTCCCCCTTGACTGATGCTTCTATTCTTTGTACAAAATATCACTATCAGTATTAACCTGCAAAACTAAACAACCATCAACTATCCTCTGGTAATCTCTACCAATATCTCCCCAACCTTCCTGAGTAATAATGTGATTTCTCTTCAGCATCTTCAAATCTTTCACCGTTAGATTTGCCAGTTGAGTTGCGTCAATCACTCTCAAAATTTTCGTCATTTCGTCTTCAACTTCATCATCCTTCTTAAATACCACGGCCTCACCAGTTGTGGTATCTACTGCCCATATGTACATGTCGCTAAGAATATCTCTACCAAAATTCTTCATCGGAATCTTCGTCATGCTAGCAATCGGTGGATATAACATTCTTGTCGCTGCTCTACCGGTTTCAGGATTAATCTTCTTTTTGTGAATCATAAGTTTTCCTTTTGCCGGCTTGAATTCCTTGAATATCCCTGTTCTTCCTTCTTCCTTGATCATACGTTCAATCCATCTTGCCCATTCATCCTTTCCTCGATTAATCAGTGGGAGCTTTGATAAGCAGATGAGCTCAGACTTCGGGAAGGAGTTGAAATTATCCCGTTTCTTGCTTAGATAATGTACACTGTCATATCTCTTGATCACAAATACTTGCAGCTCTGAGTCATACATCCAGCTAATGATGCCCATATGCGGTTGGCGTTCCGAGTATCTAGTAAAGAACTTCCGAATCAGTGGTGCCTGTTTCTTCAGATCAAGTGCTCGAAACCACCCTTTTCGTTCTTCAAGGCTTGGCTTTGCTCTGCTTTCACCCTGTTCGTAAGTATTTACTGGTTCCTCGAATATGTGTTCAGCCTCTTCATCCTGGTTTTCTTCAGCTTTATCCTCAAGTAACCAAATATCATCATTACTGTCCCCAAACTCATGTTGTTGGTTATCGCTTTGTTTTTGATGTTGCTGATGCTCCCCCTGGGCTGTAGACTGATAAACAATCAAGGCTCGAGAAGTTGAGACAATCTGCTCTCTTGATCGTTCAGCGCTTGGATCGTCTTGATCATCTCTTCTTGGAAGTCTAATAGTGTTGTCTCTGCACGTTTCCTCCGTTGAGCAGATAGGCGCTTCGAGAGTGCCTGAACTTGTGCTTCAAGGTTGGAAATGCGAGTTAACTTTTCAGCGTCAGACTTTTGTAGAGCTGCAACCTGAGAGGACAACTGCAAAACAAGTGAATGTAAATCGTTAAGGTTAGGAGTTGCAGTAGGGGGACAGTCTCCGCATCCCGTTTCTTGCGCGGGCGCTCAATAGCAGTAGACGACTCCGAGTCGTCACCACTGGGGAAAGGTCGTTTCCAACGGCTGGACGCACGAGCATCAACTGGGTGAAATGAAGAAGCGGTTGCGTCAAAATCAATATCAAGCTCCTCAGTGGCGCCAACGTTGACCTCAGTGGGAGTAGCAGCAGCCTCAATAGCAGGAGCGGGAGAGGTGACGAAAACCTCGGTGGCATTGGTCTGAGGACTCCTAGATGGAGTGATATGCGGATGCTCATGGATGATAGATAAAGGCGGACTCGGAGGAGGAGTCCCCTGAAATTTCTCGATCTATCTGTAGGTATCATCGCTGGATGTGGAATCCAGACAAATGGGAACCTTAGCCTTACGCTTTGGGCGGGAAGATACCCTGTGAGATGTACGAGGAGCAGTGGAAGAGGCAATGTTTTCAGTCCTTGGCTCCCCAGAGAGGACACCAGCATCCTCATCAACATCGGTATTCACAAAATTGAGATCAACAATTTCCCCGAATAATGGGGTGTCCAGTGCTTGAGCCTCTTCCGCTTTAGTGGAGTGAATCTTAAGGCATGTGTGAAACAGCTTAGGTCCACCGATCTTACCTACCCTCGTAATGGAATTCTGAAGAGGAAGGTCAGAAATGAAATGCCTGAGGATGATCATGATGAAGCGCGGATAGAGCATAAGCGGCCTAGGTTTAAGCAGATCATTTTGTAACATTTGGAACACATACTCCGCCATTGGCTACGGTTTGTTAAGAACAAGACTGAGCAGCATAGATAGGAGCAGATTATCAATATTATCATGACCGGTCTTGGAATTCTTGAACACCGAAACGAACATATGTACTAGATAACGCCATGGGCCGAAGAATTTGCCCTTAGGAAATGTACTAGTAGGAAAAGGCCCTGCGTATCCCAGTAGTGGCAATTTTCGTGTGATAAATCTGTTGCCAAAAGAAGAGGTTGAACTTTCCTGGGAGCTGCGACCAAGTCGAAAGATCTCTCGGAGGGTAGTGCTACTGAAGGTGATTTCATGTTTGTTGACTACTGTGCGTAAACCATCCTTGGGCTTATCGGAAACCGGATGTGTGAGATCAACATGGGTGAGTGTTGGTGCAAGTAAATGATGACTGGATGTTCTATTTTGTTCTGTGTATTTATTACCGTATTAGCTTGTATAGATTTAGAGCTTAATGGGCTGCTCACGAACTTGCATGTTCGTGAGGCCCAATAAAGCCCAAGCCCAAACTGGCTGAACATGTTACTCTATAAATAGAGGTGTTTAGATCAGTTTAGGGTTGTTGGTTTAGGGAGAGAATTCGGAGTTAATACTTGTGGATTGTAACAGAGTTTATTAATCAAAGTATTAAGAATTCGGTAATTGATTTTGTTCTTATTTAGTATCGATTATTACTTGAGTGTTCTACTGATTACGAGATTCCGCCTCGTGATTAGTTTGGTTTAACCCTGTAGATCGGACCACTGGGACCTACAATTGGTATCAGAGACAGGTTTCAAGCTTATCCTAAGATGTCTCATCACTCTGCTGTCAAGAGGATTCTTCGCTACCTCAAAGGCCGACCGCGGCTGGGTCTCTAGTATCCCAAGGGAAGCGACTTCTTTCTCGAAGCATTCACCGATTCAAACTTGGGTGGATGCAATATCGATCGAAAATCAACCTCCGATGGTTGTCAATTTCTGGGAGGACGCCTCGTCCTGGAAATGCAAGAAACAGACAACTGTTTCCATCTCGTCATGTGAAGCAGAATACATCGCGGCGGGTAGCTGTGTGTCACAGGTTCTCTGGATTCAACAACAGATCCTGGATTACGGTTTATCCTATACCTCTACTCCTATTAATATAGATAATGAGGATGCCGTTTCCGTTATTAAAAATCCTATTAAGCATAGCAAGACCCGTCACATAGATTTTAAGCACCATTTTATTAGAGACTATGCTGAAAAGAAATTAATCGATATTCTTCGCGTCTTTTCCGAAAATAATTTCGCCGATCTGTTCACTAAAGCTTTTGACAAATCTCGCTTTGAATCCTTCATTATCGCATTGGACTCCGCAACTTAGATTAACCAACGTTTACTTAAAAAAAATAAAAAAATAAATAAAAAAAAATTAGCTTAACTTGTGATGAAATCTAAAATTCGAGATGAAGATTGTCACACCCCGCAAGATGGCGGAACCGAGGTGTACAGAGAATACGGTATCAGAGATTCAAAGGTTACATCAACATAAGTAAACCAAACATAATCAACATATGAAAATAGAATACTTATTACAATCATCCAAAAATATCAAAATACGGCTACAGCGTTTGGGATACTAAGGAATTAAATAAAGCAAAATAAATTCCATGCAAGTAATCCACGTAGCCAAACAAGCATAACGTCATAAAGGTAACCTCAAATCCCTGAAAAGCGTTAAAATACGACGTCAACATAAAGTTGGTGAATTATTCGCAATAGTAAATAAAAACATAATAGTATAAAAGATTCAAAAATGTTTTGACCCATAAGTGATATAATTTGAAGATAAGTCATTTGAAATTGATGTTTCAAAATATACGTGAAGTATACAAAACCTTTTGATAAAATACTCATACATATACCATAACAATATCATAATCATTTCATAAAAATAGCATACTGGATAGATAATAGCTTTAGGAACATACGATACACCTGAACCATAACAATACTGCCAACTAACCCCACCTAGTGTCTTAAGCTAGGTTGTCCTCGAAATCAACGGTCATAACCTAACACGGACAGGGCGCATCCATCATCCATCGTGTTAGAAATGAGGGTTTGTTAGACCCACATAGCGCTATATATATAAACCGGCGGCTAAAAGCTAACAGGTGTGTATACGGGGCCTCGTACTACCACAAAGGCGGTACAAGTTTGGGTAAGACTCATCTAAAGCATTCATATCCATAATACATACCATAATACATATAACATAAAAATACGTTTATACAACGCTAATCATGCCCAAAAAGTGTAAAAGGGTAAAAAGGGCAACGAATAACTCACAGAATAGCAAAGCAATCCAAACACGATATGTCGGGAAATAATCAGATACAGTCAAGCTCCCACGTCTAAGTGCCCTAAACATCACGTAAATAAACATGTCTAAGTATCTCTAAGTCTAGTGGGGTATGCCTTAACGATTAACGTTTTATACGGGTTTTAAAATGACCAACAGGAACATCGATTTAGCAAGCGTTTCGGAAAATACAACAATCAGTTACGTATCACGTAACTGTGAGTTACGTAACAATCACACAATTACGTGCCAAAGGAATTACGTGACCAAGAGTTACGTGATCAAGACAATTACGTGCACTACAAGTCACGTATGTGACAAGTTACGTGATTTTGAAGGTGTTACGTGATCCAGTTACGTGCTCAGTTACGTTCACGTAACACAGTTACGTGACGTAACTGGGTTTTTACGAAAAATTACATTCGGGATTCGATTTCTGAGTGTTTTAGGTGTCAAAATCATCCCGTATTGGAACCCTATGTCCAGAATACGTTTAGGTACAATAACCCTCAATAAAATCCGAGTTTTGATGGTAAAAAGTGATGTCTTCGAGTTTGAATAAAGAAAATAAAGTTTAAAACCAAATCGATAGAAAACTTACCCGATCGAAACGAAAATTGGAGGAATGATAGAGGTGAATACGGTGAACAATAATCAAGCTTCGAAATTGAATTCCAACGGTCGGATCTCTAGATAATTTAGAGAGAAGTGTGTGTGTGTTTTTAGAGAGAGAGAGTGAGATGGGGAAAATGGGGAAGAAAGGGTAGGTTATAGGTGAGAATAAGACAAATGGGTTGGTGTCTAATAAGACAAAATGGTAGGTGGAGGACGATTTTTGTAATAGAAATTCCCCCATAGGACTAGTTTTGTAATAAATTTCTGAAAGGACTAAGATTGAAATACTTTTTAAACGTCAATCTTAATCGTATAAATAAGGCATAATACCCCTAAACTTATCTAAGAGCATACTAGACTCATACTAAAGGCACTTAGAACTACACGTTCCCGACATAACGATTCGAATCACATAAAATACAAATACGATACTCATAAAATACGAGAAATACGAATACAATACTCATAAAATGAATATTCTAGGGTCAAAACACAACATAAATAAATAAAACGAATACGGGTCGATAGAAATATACCTAGAAATTCGCGAATGTCACAGTCTCCCCAAGTAAAAAGAAATTTCGTCCTCGAAATTATACTACTTCCGGGGGAAAGGTGAGGATACTTCCGCAGAATTTCATCTTCGCGTTCCCACGTGAACTCAGCTCCAAAACGGGAATTCCAACGAACCTTGACAATCGGGATCTTACTTCGTCGTAGACGCTTAACATCACTAGCAACGATCTCGATCGGTTCCTCAACGAAATGAAGCTTATCATCAATCTGGAGTTTCTCAAGCGGAACTAATAACGTTTCATCAGCCAGGCATTTCTTCAACTGAGATACATGAAATACATTATGTACGCTGCTCAGTTCTGCCGGCAAATTCAGTCGATACGCAGCTGGGCCGACACGGGCTAAGATCTTGAACGGACCCGTGTACCTCGGACTCAGCTTGCTGCGCTTCACGAATCGGACAACCCCTTTCCATGGAGAAACCTTCAATAATATCATGTCTCCAACACTGAACTCAAGAGGCTTCCTGCGCTTATCAGCATACTTTTTCTGTCGATCTCTTGCAGTAATTAATCGTTCCTTGATCTTGAAGATCTTGTCAGTGGTCTCTTGTATAATCTCCGGACCAGAAATCTGACTATCTCCGATTTCTGCCCAACATACAGGCGATCGACACTTGCGGCCATACAAAGCTTCAAAAGGTGCACACTTGATACTCGTGTGATAGCTGTTGTTGTACGAGAACTCAATCAACGGCAAATGAACGTCCCAACTACCACCAAAATCAATTGCGCAGGCTCGTAGCATATCTTCCATGGTCTGAATAGTTCTCTCACTCTGACCATCGGTCTGCGGATGATAGGCGGTACTCATATCTAACCTTGTACCCATAGCAGTCTGGAATGTCTTCCAAAATCGTGAGGTGAAACGAGCATCACGATCGGAAATAATCGATACGGGGACTCCGTGTTTCGATACAATCTCTGCGATATATAAACGCACGAATCTCTCCATCGGATAATTCTCACGAATCGGTAGGAAATGAGCAGACTTCGTCAATCGATCAACAATAACCCAGATACTGTCATAACCACTCGAAGATCTCGGAAGCTTCGTAACAAAATCCATAGTAATACGCTCCCATTTCCACTCGGGAATCTTCGGTTGTTGGAGTAGTCCACACGGTTTCTGATACTCAATCTTCACTTTGGAACAGGTCAAACATCGACTAACATACTCGGCGATCTCACGCTTCATACCCGGCCACCAATAGAACTCTTTCAAGTCATGATACATTTTGTCGGAACCCGGGTGAATGGAATAGTTAGACTTATGGGCTTCGTCTAGAATCAAATGACGGATACTAATCGGAACCCAAATACGCTCGAGGAAATACAGAACTCCATCCTCCTTCGGTTCTAATTCCAACGCCAACTTATACAACCTTTCCTCTTTAACACGGTCCTCTGTCATAATACCCTCTTGTGCCTGAATAATCCGAGCCTTCAAGCTCGTCTGAATAGATACCATCATAGAACGGATACGGACTGGTTTGACTGTTTCCTTACGACTTAGTGCATCAGCAACAACATTCGCCTTACCAGGGTGGTAGCGAATGTCGCAATCATAGTCGTTCTGTAACAACCGTCTTAGTTCAGGTGAAAACCGCACTCTCTACCTTTAAACTTAACTTTGTATTAACCTTGTCGTTACTTGTCTCGTAAACTCGTGTACGTCGGAATCGAATCGGAATCACAAAATGAATCCTAATACCAAGAAAATACTTAGTGAACTTGTCTAAGTTCCTATCTAAAATAACCGGAAACTTTCAACTAACGAAACACTTAACAAAGAAAACTAAACAAAAACGAAAAAGTCAGAAAATCGGCCTCTTGCGGAGCAACAGAATCAGTTGCGGCGCAACTCAGCACAGGAATTCAAAAATTTTGTTGTTGCTAGTGCTTGGTGACTCATACCAAACCGACCCTTATGGCCAACACCTGTAAAAACAGGTGTCAAACACCCCTCTATTCCAGAAAACTACCTTGGTATTACCTCCCTTTGTCACTCTCATTTGTGCAAGACTCAAAAACACACTTACACTCCTCTCAACAAACACACACATACACTTATGCTCTCAAATCTCACATACAAACACCTATAACTCTTTCAAAAACAATCCTTCTAAGGCATAATCTAAGTAATTCAAGGACATTTTCATACATTCATCACCATCATTTCATCATTTCAAAGGTAAAAATCTTGTTCTTGAACTTATTTTTCATATTTACTCAAGTTTTTACATAAATCATCAAATCTATATATGTTTTATAACTAAAATGATGAAAGCATATCAAAAAGTCCATTGCATGCAATTTTTATTGGTAAAAATCGAAGTTTATAAAATGGAAAACCTGGAAATTTCATTAAAATAAACTAAAGCTATGTTTTTCAACTTAAGATTTCGATTTATGACTCTAACCGAAGAAATCGACAGAATCTGTTGCATGCATGTAAAAATTACGAAATTTTGACCAAAGATGTAAACTGTAAAATGTAGCTTACTGTCAAAAATTGGGAACCTAGCTCCTATTTTTCGATTTATTATGAATTTTACAGTATTTAATCTGATTTAATATTGAATTTCGAGAAAACATACCAAACGAATTTATCATCTTACAAAAATTTGACATAGTCTAAAATCTATTAAAATATGATTTTACAGATTTTACTGGAATTTTTGGAATTAATCTACTATTATTTACTGTTTTTAACGGTTAAAAACGCGTTAAATACGTAAACGACTCTAACTTCTTCAAAAACTGTCGGATTGAGACGAATCCAGTTCCTATGACTTCGTATCACAGAATGTGATTTTTATGTTATTTTTATAAGATATTACAACAACAGAATCTGACAGTTTCATATTCGGTATAATTTAGGTTCACGCGATTCCGATTCCTATTCCGGTCACTCCACGCACACTCCTAGTACAACTCTCTCGCTTTAGCGTAAGTCTTTGTGATTCATTAGATTCATTTCACATATTTGAGCTCAGTTTGTAAAGCGGGAAAGTGATTTGTTATTTTGGACATTCTTTATTTAGGGAAGCTCTGCCGGATTTTCGTTAGAACCGACTCACCTCCGTCCGAGCTATCTTTTCACCGCCTCATTTTCACATGAGTTACAAACCCCTACTTTTAAATGCTTTTAAACATATTTTTGGGGTGAAATGCGAGTCTTAGGCTTAAACATTACTTTTAAGCCGAATCAAACTTGAACGCTTAACGAAACGAATTGATACTTGAATACTTTTTCGAAACTATATTTTGACGGCATTGTTGATGATTTTGCCAACAATGCCGAGGATACAAACACTAAATTGCCAATGACTAAACGTCGATCGTCATGTTGCGGACGTTGTACAACATGGACGTGAGACACCATTAAAATCCCATACACTCCTACATAACTAGTTGCTATTAATCTCTGGGAGAGGACCGATAGAATTTATGGATAGCGCTATTAGGGTAGTATGACCCTCACCACAACGACAACAACAGATGGTGCATAAACTTCTAGTGGGTAATTAATAGGTTTAGCAACGCAACGATACGATCATTGGACAATATTTAGGATTGTCACATAGTCGCTCTATGTGGTCAATGCCTACGAAAACGAATACTATACTTTACGCATGGTTATGGACAATTACTGGAATGCTATATCTTTTACGCATTGCTATGCGTCGAAACTTGATTACTTATACTTTACGCATTGCTATGCGTCAACGCTTTGAATACTTAAACTTTGTAGCTCACTAACTACGTCTCCCGTAGTTAACACTTGACTCGTATTTTCAGGTTACGAGTAAGCTTGCGATGATGACTTTATGCTTTGGGCTGATGACTTCAAGAATGGGAAGGGTTCGGTTGGTTGGGCTATGAACACATTTTTGTATTCGAATATGTAAACGATGTTTTAAACACTTGTAACTTTTGAAGTTACGTTTTATTTAATATAACTTGGTGGTTGATTATAAACTTGTGTATCGAATGCTATTGCTCTTCACATCCCGTGTTTCCGCTTTAGCGGGGTGTGACAGACTTGGTATCAGAGCGCAAGGTTATAGTGAATACCGATTTTTCAAAAATCAAACTATAACCAATTTCTAAAAACGAAAGATTTTATTTAACCAAAACGTGAAGGCATTGTTTAACTTGAATTATTCGTAGCCTGATCACCTATGAATAATTTGGACTAAGTTATGCCGGAACGGGATTGGTAAAACGTTAAATGAACCTCCCCGGGAATTCTTGAAGTCAGACCCACACAGACCTAGATGCTACTTGTGATACTCTATGTGCTCAGCTTATTACTAACACTAACATGAGCCGTATCTTCGAACTAACTAGTCCCAGATTTAGGCTAGGCCGAGGGGGAAAGAGTTAGCTTCGCCCGACAACGAAACGCTGTACGCTTTAGAATGATGCTAAGATGACATTAAGACTTAGTGGGAATTTGGTCCCAATCACCTTTCTACGATGCGACGAAAGGACGAATGCAACCGTGTCAGACGATGAGGTAGATACCCGACGAATACTCTTGAGGACTCACACCTTCCCTACGAACTCGATATACATTGCGATACCTTGTTGAGGTACATGAGCGTTGAGCTAACACCATCGTAAACTATTACATTACCGTATAACGACTTAGATCTGGACTAGTTTATATTGTCCCTTACCGACTATATCACCCTCTCTCTCGACAGAGACGACACATTCTCGACTATCAACACCGTATACAACCTATCTCACTAATATTTACGCGACACCTTTTATGGAAACTAAAAAGTATTCCCGCGTAAGACATGAGTGCAGTTGCAACTCGACATACTAAGTGATGCGCCCAAGATATCAGATAACTACGGATTAACACTGGAAGACATGATGGGTTCATGCGACAAGTTTATGGATCTCCAGAGATGGTCCAGAAGCCAATGTATCACAACACTCGTATTCACGAACTATCACTCGACATACTTCATACCAAATAAAGGATACATAGGGCAGACTAGACAACTCGATGCTAGTGGTGGAATTGCTACACGTAAGAGTTTTGAAAATCACTATTATCGCTCGCTCGCCTTAGTACACCCAGTATAGTAATCTTCGGTCGACACGAATTCTTAATCTAAATCGCATGATATGCCCCTAGCATAAACATGTACGCCGCATACCTTACTTTCACTTATCGACCTTATAATCATGCGAAATGATGGACAAAAATTGATGGTACTCGATTAAAGGACTAGCATTTATGAAATCGCAAGGAAATCTCAAACTTATTTAGGGAATCGTTGGTCAGTGTGGATTCCTAAACTCGAATACAAATCTAAGGTAACTTCAAAACAAGGTAGGTTTTGAAAGCACATCCTAAAACGAAGGATCATCACGAAGATATGATCACACTCTTATATTACGGTAAAACCATGGAATAGTTACTTGTCAAACATGTTGAAGTCATGTCTCTACAAGGAAATCATCTAAACATCTGCTCTACAATAAGACCTTATTCACACAAGGCGACATGGGGAGGACAAGGCGAAACCCCGAAAACACTTACGACCGAGGTTATGGCTCATTGCTATTTAACCAAGAAGGTGCCTAGGGAAACCGATTAGCAGTAAGGGAGTACCAGAAGTATTTCCTGGTGACTTGCCCGAACTATTACTAGTTCATTAAGTAAACTTAAACATTAACTCAATACTCAGCACAACCCTTGCGTCCCGAACATCTTACAAGTTAGAACCTTCGTGATACGAACTGAGGAAGCGAGATACGACCCCCGGGTGATTGCAGGTACGTTTCTCCTTAACAACTATTATGCTTCAGTACTGTTTGACTCAGGCGCGGATAAAAGTTTTGTATCCCTAGAATTTAGGCCTTTGATTGCATTAGGAACCGAACCCCTAAGTGAAAAATTCACGGTAGAATACGCTAATGGGCAAGAATACCAGGCTAGCCACGTAATTAGGAATTGCACAATAACCCTAGCTAACCACCCTTTCGCGATTGATCTAATCCCCATCGAACTTAAGAGCTTTGACGTAGTAATAGGAATGGACTGGTTAACCATCAGAGACGCGAAAATATTTTGTTCAGATAAGACGATACGAATGCCGTTAGGAGATGGAAAGGAATTAATAGTACAAGGAGATAGGCCGGGCTAGACTTCGAAGCTTATATCGGTGATGAAGATGCGCAAGTACTTGAATAAGGGCTGCTTTGCGTTATCAGTGAACATAAAGGACAAACAGGCAAAAGCAGCAGACCTTAAGGATGTACCGATAGTTAGAGACTATCCGGAAGTATTTCCCGAAGAACTACCTGGACTACCACCTCAGAGGAAAGTTGAGTTTAGAATCGAGGTAGTTCCTGGAGCGGCACCGGTGGCAAGGACGCCATATCGGCTAGCTCCGACTGAGATGCAGGAATTGTCCAACCAAGTTCAGGAATTATTGGATAAAGGATTTATCCGACCAAGCTCATCACCATGGGGCGCGCCGATTCTATTCGTAAAGAAGAAGGATGGATCGTTTCGCATGTGTATCGACTACCGAGAATTGAATAAACTAACCGTCAAGAACCGATACCCTCTTCCGCGAATCGATGACCTTTTCGATCAAACTACAAGGCGCAACCTACTTTCAAAGATTGACTTAAGGTCCGGATATCATCAAGTGTTGGTTTCAGAAGATGACATACCGAAGACCGCATTCCGCACTAGATACGGACACTACGAATTCTTGGTAATGCCATTTGGACTCACGAACGCACCGGCAGTATTCATGGATTTGATGAATAGGGTATGCCGACCGTATCTAGACAAGTTCGTTATTGTATTCATCGATGACATCCTAATCTATTCGCGCAACAAGGAAGATCACGCAGAGCACCTAAAACTATTATTGGAATTACTCAAAGAACAACAGCTCTACGCAAAGTTTTCTAAGTGCGAATTCTGGTTGCGTGAAGTCAAATTTCTCGGTCACGTAGTCAATGGATCTGGAATCCACGTTGACCCATCAAAAATCGAGGCTATAGAGAACTGGAAAACTCTAAAGAGTCCGACAGAAATCCGCCAATTTTTAGGATTGGCTGGGTATTATCGGCGATTCATTCAGGATTTCTCTAAGATAGCTAAACCCCTAACAAAGTTAACACAAAAGAACGAGAAGTTCAACTGGGGAGATGCTCAAGAGCAAGCCTTCAATATCCTGAAAACGAAACTGTGCAACGCTCCGATCTTAACTCTTCCCGAGGGAAATGAAGACTTCGTGGTTTATTGTGACGCATCTAACCTAGGATTAGGTTGTGTATTGATGCAGCGAAATAAGGTCATAGCTTATGCATCGCGACAACTTAAGAAACACGAGGTCAACTACGCTACGCACGACTTAGAACTAGGAGCGATAGTTTTTGCACTAAAAATCTGGAGACATTACCTCTACGGAACCAAATGCACCGTATTTACGGACCATAGGAGCCTACAACACATACTAGATCAGAAGCTACTCAACATGAGGCAAAGGAGATGGTTAGAACTCCTTAGCGACTACAACTGCGATATTAAGTATCACCCTGGCAAAGCAAATGTCGTAGCAGATGCCCTGAGTAGGAAGGAGAGGCAACAGACGACTCGAGTACGTGCATTAGGGATTTACCTAAAACCCGATTTGAGAACACGCATAGCAAGTGCCCAGCATGAGGCTTTGAAGGCGGATAACATAAAGGTTGAAACCTTGCACAATCACGACAAGGATTTCGTAAGAAAGAGCGACGATGTCTACTATTTTAAGGATCGAGCCTGGATTCCTACGACCAACGAATTGAGGAAGACCATCATGGATGAAGCACACCGGACGCGATATTCCATTCATCCAGGGTCAAGCAAAATGTATAAGGACCTCAAGGAACACTACTGGTGGCCTGGAATGAAGAAAGACGTTGCTTTATACGTAGAGAAATGCCTCACTTGTGCGAAAGTGAAGGCCGAATATCAGAAGCCATCCGGATTACTACAACAACCCGAGATTCCCGAGTGGAAATGGGAACAAATCACAATGGACTTCGTCACAAAGTTACCTCGAACATCAAAGGGTAACGACATGATCTGGGTTATAGTAGATCGACTAACGAAGTCAGCACACTTCATTCCCATCAAGGAAAGTTTTAACGTGGAAAAACTTGTCCAAATATACATCAACGAGGTAGTGACTCTTCACGGAATACCCACGTCGATTATCTCGGACAGAGATACTCGCTTCACTTCCAGATTCTGGAAAGCATTCCAAGAGTCGTTTGGCACGCGATTGGACTTGAGCACGGCTTACCATCCGCAGACCGATGGTCAAAGCGAGCGCACTATTCAAACCTTAGAGGACATGCTGAGAGCATGCGTTATCGACTTCGGGGGAAGTTGGGATAGCCACTTACCACTAATAGAGTTCTCTTACAATAACAGCTACCATGCTAGCATAAAATGTGCGCCTTTTGAAGCTCTCTACCGAAGGAAGTGCCGATCTCCACTGTGTTGGTTGGAACCGGGAGATCGACAACTAATTAGCATGGATGTAGTGCAAGAAACGATTGATAAGATCACAACGATTAAGGAAAGACTTAAGACTGCCAGAAGTCGTCAAAAGAGCTACGCTGATTTGCGCAGAAAGGATCTAGAATTTCAAGTCGGAGACAAAGTACTTCTAAAGGTGTCACCTTGGAAAGGTGCAATACGCCGCGGAAAGCGAGGAAAGCTTAGCCCGAGATATGTGGGACCATTTGAGATACTCGAAAGAGTAGGTCCAGTTGCGTATCGCTTAGAACTACCGCAAGAGCTCGGTAACATGCATAACACTTTTCACGTTTCGAGACTGAAAAAGTGCCTATCGGACGAAACGCTTATCACCCCTTTAGAAGAGATACAACTAGACGAAAAACTCCAATTTGTCGAGGAACCGATTGAAATCATAGATCGCGAAACTAAGAAATTAAGGCATAGTAAAATTCCCATAGTGAGGGTGCGATGGAACGCAAAACGAGGCCCCGAATATACCTGGGAACGAGAGGATCAAATGTTGCTTAAGTATCCTCATCTCTTCACTTCTCCCACAACGAGTACTACAAGTTGAAATTTCGGGACGAAATTCTTTTCAACCCGGGGAGAATGTAACAACCGTCTTAGTTCAGGTGAAAACCGCACTCTCTACCTTTAAACTTAACTTTGTATTAACCTTGTCGTTACTTGTCTCGTAAACTCGTGTAAGTCGGAATCGAATCGGAATCACAAAATGAATCCTAATACCAAGAAAATACTTAGTGAACTTGTCTAAGTTCCTATCTAAAATAACCGGAAACTTTCAACTAACGAAACACTTAACAAAGAAAACTAAACAAAAACGAAAAAGTCAGAAAATCGGCCTCTTGCGGAGCAACAGAATCAGTTGCGGCGCAACTCAGCACAGGAATTCAAAAATTTTGTTGTTGCTAGTGCTTGGTGACTCATACCAAACCGACCCTTATGGCCAACACCTGTAAAAACAGGTGTCAAACACCCCTCTATTCCAGAAAACTACCTTGGTATTACCTCCCTTTGTCACTCTCATTTGTGCAAGACTCAAAAACACACTTACACTCTTTTCCTCTCAACAAACACACACATACACTTATGCTCTCAAATCTCACATACAAACACCTATAACTCTTTCAAAAACAATCCTTCTAAGGCATAATCTAAGTAATTCAAGGACATTTTCATACATTCATCACCATCATTTCATCATTTCAAAGGTAAAAATCTTGTTCTTGAACTTATTTTTCATATTTACTCAAGTTTTACATAAATCATCAAATCTATATATGTTTTATAACTAAAATGATGAAAGCATATCAAAAAGTCCATTGCATGCAATTTTTATTGGTAAAAATCGAAGTTTATAAAATGGAAAACCTGGAAATTTCATTAAAATAAACTAAAGCTATGTTTTTCAACTTAAGATTTCGATTTATGACTCTAACCGAAGAAATCGACAGAATCTGTTGCATGCATGTAAAAATTACGAAATTTTGACCAAAGATGTAAACTGTAAAATGTAGCTTACTGTCAAAAATTGGGAACCTAGCTCCTATTTTTCGATTTATTATGAATTTTACAGTATTTAATCTGATTTAATATTGAATTTCGAGAAAACATACCAAACGAATTTATCATCTTACAAAAATTTGACATAGTCTAAAATCTATTAAAATATGATTTTACAGATTTTACTGGAATTTTTGGAATTAATCTACTATTATTTACTGTTTTTACGGTTAAAACGCGTTAAATACGTAAACGACTCTAACTTCTTCAAAAACTGTCGGATTGAGACGAATCCAGTTCCTATGACTTCGTATCACAGAATGTGATTTTTATGTTATTTTTATAAGATATTACAACAACAGAATCTGACAGTTTCATATTCGGTATAATTTAGGTTCACGCGATTCCGATTCCTATTCCGGTCACTCCACGCACACTCCTAGTACAACTCTCTCGCTTTAGCGTAAGTCTTTGTGATTCATTAGATTCATTTCACATATTTGAGCTCAGTTTGTAAAGCGGGAAAGTGATTTGTTATTTTGGACATTCTTTATTTAGCGCGGAAGCTCTGCCGGATTTTCGTTAGAACCGACTCACCTCCGTCCGAGCTATCTTTTCACCGCCTCATTTTCACATGAGTTACAAACCCCTACTTTTAAATGCTTTTAAACATATTTTTGGGGTGAAATGCGAGTCTTAGGCTTAAACATTACTTTTAAGCCGAATCAAACTTGAACGCTTAACGAAACGAATTGATACTTGAATACTATTTCGAAACTATATTTTGACGGCATTGTTGATGATTTTGCCAACAATGCCGAGGATACAAACACTAAATTGCCAATGACTAAACGTCGATCGTCATGTTGCGGACGTTGTACAACATGGACGTGAGACACCATTAAAATCCCATACACTCCTACATAACTAGTTGCTATTAATCTCTGGGAGAGGACCGATAGAATTTATGGATAGCGCTATTAGGGTAGTATGACCCTCACCACAACGACAACAACAGATGGTGCATAAACTTCTAGTGGGTAATTAATAGGTTTAGCAACGCAACGATACGATCATTGGGCAATATTTAGGATTGTCACATAGTCGCTCTATGTGGTCAATGCCTACGAAAACGAATACTATACTTTACGCATGGTTATGGACAATTACTGGAATGCTATATCTTTTACGCATTGCTATGCGTCGAAACTTGATTACTTATACTTTACGCATTGCTATGCGTCAACGCTTTGAATACTTAAACTTTGTAGCTCACTAACTACGTCTCCCGTAGTTAACACTTGACTCGTATTTTCAGGTTACGAGTAAGCTTGCGATGATGACTTTATGCTTTGGGCTGATGACTTCAAGAATGGGAAGGGTTCGGTTGGTTGGGCTATGAACACATTTTTGTATTCGAATATGTAAACGATGTTTTAAACACTTGTAACTTTTGAAGTTACGTTTTATTTAATATAACTTGGTGGTTGATTATAAACTTGTGTATCGAATGCTATTGCTCTTCACATCCCGTGTTTCCGCTTTAGCGGGGTGTGACACGTTCAATAACTCAACCCAGCGTCGTTGTCTCATGTTCAGCATCTTCTGATCGAATACGTGCTGAAGACTCTTGTGATCGGTAAATACAGTACACTTGGTCCCATACAGATAATGCCTCCAAATCTTCAATGCGAATACGACGGCTCCCAATTCTAGATCATGTGTCGTGTAATTCTGCTCATGGACTTTCAACTGACGTGAAGCGTAAGCTATAACTTTACCATTCTGCATAAGCACACAACCCAGACCCTTGTGCGAAGCGTCGCAATAAACAACAAAATTCTCGGAACCAACTGGCAGACTAAGAACAGGAGCGTCACACAACCGCTGCTTCAATACCTGAAAGGCTCTCTCCTGATCGGAACCCCAAACGAATGGTTCACTCTTCTGTGTCAACTTTGTCATAGGTGAAGCGATATTGGAGAAGTTCTCGATGAATCGGCGATAATACCCAGCAAGACCCAAAAACGAACGGATTTCGGTCGGTGACTTTGGTGCAACCCAACTCTTAACAGCTTCAATCTTAGCAGGATCAACGTGAATACCCTTCGCGCTAACCACGTGGCCAAGAAATTGAACTTCGGATAACCAGAACTCGCACTTAGAGAATTTCGCATACAACTTTTCCTTTCGAAGCACTTCTAGAACAAGACGCAAATGCTCTTCATGTTCCTTGCGACTTCGGGAATAGATCAGAATGTCGTCGATGAATACGATAACGAATTTGTCAAGATACGGACGACAAATACGGTTCATTAGATCCATGAATGCTGCAGGGGCGTTTGTCAGACCAAACGACATCACCATGAACTCGTAATGACCATATCGAGTACGAAAAGCGGTCTTAGGTATATCATCTTCCTGAACTCTCAACTGATGATAACCAGAGCGAAGATCGATCTTAGAGAAATAGCAAGAACCCTGAAGTTGATCGAATAAGTCGTCAATACGAGGAAGGGGATAACGGTTCTTCACAGTCAACTTGTTTAACTCCCGATAATCAATACATAAACGCATGGAGCCATCCTTCTTCTTAACAAAGAGGACAGGAGCACCCCACGGGGAGAAACTAGGACGGATAAAACCCTTATCGACCAGTTCCTGAATTTGCTTTGACAACTCGAGCATCTCGGAAGGAGCCAAACGATACGGAGCTTTAGCAACAGGTGCTGCTCCAGGAACAAGATCAATACGAAAGTCGGTTTGTCTCTGGGGAGGGACTCCAGGTAAATCTTCGGGAAAAAACGTCAGAATACTCGCGAACAATCGGTACACCATCAATCTTTATCGTAGAATCTTTCTTCACCAAATGAGCGAGATATAAGGAACAACCTTGACGGACATACTCGCGAACCTTCAAACTTGAGATGACTTTAAGACGTTTCCCAGCCTTGTCTCCGTGTACAATCATCTGATCTCCATCCGGCTTCTGAATACGAATAAGTTTCTCATAACAGACTATCTCGCCTTTATGCTTAGCTAACCAATCCATACCGACTACGACGTCGAAACTACCGAGTTTCATAGGAATGAGGTCGATGGAAAAAGGAATATCGGCTAATACGAGGGGAATATCACGAATAACTTCTCTAACACAAGCACATCTACCATCAGCTATTTCTACCTCATAAGCAGGCTCTAAAGGACTAGAAGCACGGTTTACTAAGGGGCGGAAATCACTAGATATAAAGCTTCTATCGGCACCCGAATCAAACAAGATAAAAGCAGGATAATCATCGACAAGAAATGTACCAGTGACTACAGTGGGATCCTGGTGAGCTTCAGAAGATTCCATGGCGAAAGCTCGACTCTTGGCAGGATTTCCTCTTGCACTAGTACCAGCACCATGAGTAGGAAGGGGAGTAGATGATACAAGCTTGGGACACTGATCACGACGGTGACCTACTTCTCCGCATTCAAAACACGCTCCAGTACAAAACTGCTCAGTGTGGCCTAACTTCTTGCAGCGTTTACAAACCCAACAAGCCACATTAGCTGCATGAGCACTGCCGCACGTACCACACTTCGGGCGCACGCCCTGATATCCAGCTCCAGAACCCGTCAACGCATACACCTGAGGAAGTTGGGGTCTCTGATCATGACCACGACTTCTCTTCCTCGAGTTACCCATATCTCTTCTATCAGATCTTCCCGAATCTCTTCGGCTCACAACCGGCTGAAGAACACCACC
>CAJVGC010000060.1:39129908-39166605 GCA_910822075.1 Senecio squalidus | reverse complement strand
CCAAACGATGGTTCACTCTTCTGTGTCAACTTTGTCATAGGTGAAGCGATCTTGGAGAAGTTCTCGATGAATCGGCGATAATACCCACAAACCCAAAAACGAACGATTTCGGTCGGGACTTTGGTGCAACCCACTTTAACAGCTTCAATCTTAGCAGGATCAACGTGAATACCTTCGCGCTAACCACGTGGCCAAGAAATTGAACTTCGGATAACCAGAACTCGCACTTAGAGAATTTCGCATACAACTTTTCCTTTCGAAGCACTTCTAGAACAAGACGCAAATGCTCTTCATGTTCCTTGCGACTTCGGGAATAGATCAGAATGTCGTCGATGAATACGATAACGAATTTGTCAAGATACGGACGACAAATACGGTTCATTAGATCCATGAATGCTGCAGGGGCGTTTGTCAGACCAAACGACATCACATGAACTCGTAATGACCATATCGAGTACGAAAAGCGGTCTTAGGTATATCATCTTCCTGAACTCTCAACTGATGATAACCAGAGCGAAGATCGATCTTAGAGAAATAGCAAGAACCCTGAAGTTGATCGAATAAGTCGTCAATACGAGGAAGGGGATAACGGTTCTTCACAGTCAACTTGTTTAACTCCCGATAATCAATACATAAACGCATGCTTCTTAACAAAGAGGACAGGAGCACCCCACGGGGAGAAACTAGGACGGATAAAACCCTTATCGACCAGTTCCTGAATTTGCTTTGACAACTCGAGCATCTCGGAAGGAGCCAAACGATACGGAGCTTTAGCAACAGGTGCTGCTCCAGGAACAAGATCAATACGAAAGTCGGTTTGTCTCTGGGGAGGGACTCCAGGTAAATCTTCGGGAAAAACGTCAGAATACTCGCGAACAATCGGTACACCATCAATCTTTATCGTAGAATCTTTCTTCACCAAATGAGCGAGATATAAGGAACAACCTTGACGGACATACTCGCGAACCTTCAAACTTGAGATGACTTTAAGACGTTTCCCAGCCTTGTCTCCGTGTACAATCATCTGATCTCCATCCGGCTTCTGAATACGAATAAGTTTCTCATAACAGACTATCTCGCCTTTATGCTTAGCTAACCAATCCATACCGACTACGACGTCGAAACTACCGAGTTTCATAGGAGAAAAAGGAATATCGGCTAATACGAGGGGAATATCACGAATAACTTCTCTAACACAAGCACATCTACCATCAGCTATTTCTACCTCATAAGCAGGCTCTAAAGGACTAGAAGCACGGTTTACTAAGGGGCGGAAATCACTAGATATAAAGCTTCTATCGGCACCCGAATCAAACAAGATAAAAGCAGGATAATCATCGACAAGAAATGTACCAGTGACTACAGTGGGATCCTGGTGAGCTTCAGAAGATTCCATGGCGAAAGCTCGACTCTTGGCAGGATTTCCTCTTGCACTAGTACCAGCACCATGAGTAGGAAGGGGAGTAGATGATACAAGCTTGGGACACTGATCACGACGGTGACCTACTTCTCCGCATTCAAAACACGCTCCAGTAGCCCTTCCACAAAACTGCTCAGTGTGGCCTAACTTCTTGCAGCGTTTACAAACCCAACAAGCCACATTAGCTGCATGAGCACTGCCGCACGTACCACACTTCGGGCGATCCAGCTCCAGAACCCGTCAACGCATACACCTGAGGAAGTTGGGGTCTCTGATCATGACCACGACTTCTCTTCCTCGAGTTACCCATATCTCTTCTATCAGATCTTCCCGAATCTCTTCGGCTCACAACCGGCTGAAGAACACCACCGCGAATCATACTTGCGGGCAACCGTCCAGCAATATCAACCGCACTCTGTAGAGTACCCGGGAGGTGAGAAATAATGTGGTCTCGCATAGTCTGGGGCAACCCTTGGGTGAAGCGTTCGATTCTTTCATTCTCCGTGCGAACCAAACGAGGAGCCAAAACACACAAATCATAGAATCTATTCACATACCCGCGGAAATCAGAACCTTGCATAGTCAGGTTCCATAACTCATTCTCCAACCTTTGCGTCTCAGATGTCGGCACATACTCCTTCTTCATCATGACCTTCAAGTTTTCCCAACTCATCAAGGTAACAGCAGCCCGGCCCTGAACCCGTTTCACCGAGTTCCACCAAGTTAGGGCTTTACCCTGGAACAAGAATGTAGCATACTTAACTTTGCTCTCCTCAGCACATCCCGAGACATCAAATACCGACTCGATCCTCTCAAACCACTGCAGGGTAGCAACCGCATCTTCAGTACCCCTAAATTCAGTAGGTCTGCAATCCAGAAAGGTCTTATACGAACAGCCTCGGGGTGGATCCTCAATAACGATACTCGGTCCACCGACTCCCACGTGCACTGCTCTTCCCACATCAGAACCATCGCGCCCAGACGCCGTACCTTCTGATCCAATACTCGGCATCACAGGTTCTTCAAACCCGATGTCGGCATTCTGCACCGGTGTCTCCTTGAGCTGTGCCACAATCACGGGTATAGCTGCCGCAATCTGCTCCGCAATCAACTGACTGATGTTCGGAGTAGTGGTATTAACATTGGGGACAGCAGTAGTATTCTGAGGCGTAGCACCCGCTCTCGTACTGGCGCGACCTCGCCTCGTCGACCTTCTCGTAGCAGTGACGGCCGGAGTAGACCTAGTAGAAGCTCTCTTTGGCGGCATCTTCTACGAATGTCAAACAGAATAATCCGAACGATAACCGGATGTGCGACTAAAACAAACAGGCCTCAAAGCATAAAATGCAAAACAAAAGCACATAAAGTATACGAATCACATACAGGCCCACAAAAGAAAGAAATGCGCACATAGAGTAAATCAGATAGGTCCAAAAGCCTAGGTCATAGTCTAAGTGATTCCGTAAGGTCACTTAGTTCGCTATAACCATTGGCTCTGATACCAACTTCTGTCACACCCCGCAAGATGGCGGAACCGAGGTGTACAGAGAATACGGTATCAGAGATTCAAAGGTTACATCAACATAAGTAAACCAAACATAATCAACATAGATAAATAAGTTGAAAATAGAATACTTATTACAATCATCCAAAAATATCAAAATACGGCTACAGCGTTTGGGATACTAAGGAATTAAATAAAGCAAAATAAATTCCATGCAAGTAATCCACGTAGCCAAGCAAGCATAACGTCATAAAGGTAACCTCAAATCCCTGAAAAGCGTTAAAATACGACGTCAACATAAAGTTGGTGAATTATTCGCAATAGTAAATAAAAACATAATAGTATAAAAGATTCAAAAATGTTTTGACCCATAAGTGATATAATTTGAAGATAAGTCATTTGAAATTGATGTTTCAAAATATACGTGAAGTATACAAAACCTTTTGATAAAATACTCATACATATACCATAACAATATCATAATCATTTCATAAAAATAGCATACTGGATAGATAATAGCTTTAGGAACATACGATACACCTGAACGATAACAATACTGGCAACTAACCCCACCTAGTGTCTTAAGCTAGGTTGTCCTCGAAATCAACGGTCATAACATTACTAACACGGACAGGGCGCATCCATCATCCATCGTGTTAGAAATGAGGGTTTGTTAGACCCATATAGCGCTATATATATAAACCGGCGGCTAAAAGCTAACAGGTGTGTATACGGGGCCTCGTACTACCACAAAGGCGGTACAAGTTTGGGTAAGACTCATCTAAAGCATTCATATCCATAATACATACCATAATACATATAACATAAAAATACGTTTATACAACGCTAATCATGCCCAAAAAGTGTAAAAGGGTAAAAAGGGCAACGAATAACTCACAGAATAGCAAAGCAATCCAAACACGATATGTCGGGAAATAATCAGATACGGTCAAGCTCCCACGTCTAAGTGCCCTAAACATCACGTAAATAAACATGTCTAAGTATCTCTAAGTCTAGTGGGGTATGCCTTAACGATTAACGTTTTATACGGGTTTTAAAATGACCAACAGGAACATCGATTTAGCAAGCGTTTCGGAAAATACAGCAATCAGTTACGTATCACGTAACTGTGAGTTACGTAACAATCACACAATTACGTGCCAAAGGAATTACGTGACCAAGAGTTACGTGATCAAGACAATTACGTGCACTACAAGTCACGTATGTGACAAGTTACGTGATTTTGAAGGTGTTACGTGATCCAGTTACGTGCTCAGTTACGTTCACGTAACACAGTTACGTGACGTAACTGGGTTTTTACGAAAAATTACATTCGGGATTCGATTTCTGAGTGTTTTAGGTGTCAAAATCATCCCGTATTGGAACCCTATGTCCAGAATACGTTTAGGTACAATAACCCTCAATAAAATCCGAGTTTTGATGGTAAAAAGTGATGTTTTCGAGTTTGAATAAATAAAATAAAGTTTAAAACCAAATCGATAGAAAACTTACCCGATCGAAACGAAAATTGGAGGAATGATAGAGGTGAATACGGTGAACAATAATAAAGCTTCGAAATTGAATTCCAACGGTCGGATCTCTAGATAATTTAGAGAGAAGTGTGGGTGTTTGTGTGTGTTTTTAGAGAGAGAGAGTGAGATGGGGAAAATGGGGAAGAAAGGGTAGGTTATAGGTGAGAATAAGACAAATGGGTTGGTGTCTAATAAGACAAAATGGTAGGTGGAGGACGATTTTTGTAATAGAAATTCCCCCATAGGACTAGTATTGTAATAAATTTCTGAAAGGACTAAGATTGAAATACTTTTTAAACGTCAATCTTAATCGTATAAATAAGGCATAATACCCCTAAACTTATCTAAGAGCATACTAGACTCATACTAAAGGCACTTAGAACTACACGTTCCCGACATAACGATTCGAATCACATAAAATACAAATACGATACTCATAAAATACGAGAAATACGAATACAGTACTCATAAAATGAATATAATAGGGTCAAAACACAACATAAATAAATAAAACGAATACGGGTCGATAGAAATATACCTAGAAATTCGCGAATGTCACAAAGATAAATTTTGCTTATGACTCTCAGTCTTCGATCGGGTTTTCGCACTTACATGCGCACTTATAATTCTCCATAGTTTTTCTAGTTTAACCTCCAGTGTCTTGTGGCCCTTCGTCTTTTAGTTATTCTCAATAGTGTGGTTTGCATGTCTTAATACCTCTTAATTCCTACATTAAACTACTTAAATTTGTTTGCCACAATAAAGGTTGAGATTACATTTTTGTTACGAGTCATATGTTGCGCTTACAGATGGGAAATGCTCATATTGAATTACATATAATTGGTGTGCTATTAAGTTGTTGAATTCATATAAGCGGCCTTTGAAATCTGAGTCAGTATACCCTTGGGGTGTCCTTGTTCACCTAGCCACCTAAGGCCTATACGGTTTGGGATCGGTTGGTAGAAAGCTTGCCATAGGATTTCATAGAAAGTTAGCAGAATTCTTTCATGTTATCAAAACTTCATCGAAGTTAGTCTTTGACTTGCACTAAATAAACCAATCCGTTATTCATGAACAAATGTTTCAATATTTAATATGAGCTATCTCTTCGCCAGTTTCATATGCTGCCCTTGTCTAGGTTGGTAACCAATCCATACCACTCGTAACTTAAAATAGTTCACAAATATCTTGAGTGCACTCCGATTGTTGTCGAATGTCTGATTTATGTGGGTGCTCTTAAGCTTAAATTTTAAAACCGCTTACTTGTAATTAAAACACTATCTTACGACTATAAGACTGAACGGTTAAATTGGACAACTACACTGACATGGATTTAAATTAAATTATCATTGGAACCCCGATAAGCAATCTGATCGAATTATATTTCATAATCTATACTACCCTCTTTACGATTAGTTCAAGTTTTTACTTTCCATCTTTCTGTTTACATTTTCCTTATTTAAAACGTTGGTTAATATCTTTCAACACAGTCCATCGGGCCCAACCTATTTGGCCCAGTCTTCCGCGGCCCACAGGCCCACTACTGGCCTATAAATACTCAAAAGGTGAATTCACTTTTTCACTTTTCACTTTTATACTAGGAGCTAAGGATTTCATATTTTTTTTCTCTCACGAAGTTCATCATTCGTTCGATCATTCCCTCATGTAAGTTCTTCATGTTCGTTAAACTTCATATATGTTCGTCCAAAACTGCTATATGTTGCTTAGAATCGTTCGTTTCCTATGTAATAATGTTCATAATCTGGGTATTAAATTTAATGATTCTTGATAAACTTGTTCGTATTCATATCGTGTTCGTCCATAATTGCTATAATTTGCTATGCTGATCTTGTTCGTTGGTGTTATTGCTTGCTATTGTTCGTATGTTCATGTTCGCCCTCATCGGTGTCCAGCAATTCAAATGCCTTAGGATTTTTCTCATGAACATTGACGAACATACTTGTTCGTACCCTCGACGAACATACTTTGTCGTCACCCTGGACGAACATACTTGTTCGTCACCCTGGACAAACATCCTTATTCGTCACCTTGAACGAACATACTTGTTCGTCCCCATGCTAGTGATCCTTGACGAACATCTTGTCTATGGTCCTTGACGAACATCTTGTTCGTCACCATGCTCTTTGTCAGCGACGAACCTACATGTTCGTGTTAGTTTGCACATCATCTTCGTCTCTCTCTACGAACATACATGTTCGTACCATGTTCATGTGTTGCTTATCTGTTACACGAACATGCATGCTCGCCAACTTTCATGTTCGGCATACATACATGTTCGTGATTATCAAATCTAACATGTTCATTTATATATATTTTACAGATGGAGAGAAAATTCGATAAAAGGCACAATCAGGCAATCACTTTCGCACTGGACGATCCTTCATCATTTCGATTTCGAGAGACGATTCTCCTTCTACAACACTCGAGGATGGCATATATTCTTAGTGAAGATCTACCAATCAATACTTTGTTGGTTCAAGAGTTTCTCACCAACCTCACTCATATTGATCTCACACCCCCGGGTTCCGATAAGACCAAGGATGGTTTACGCACGGTAGTCAACAATCTTGAAATCACCTTCAGTAGCAATACCCTCCGAGAGATCTTTCGCCTTGGTCGTAGCTCCCAGGAATATGCATCCTCTTCATATGGCAGCAGATTTCTCGCCCGCAAATTGCCATTACTAGGATATGCAGGGCCATTTCCCACTACTTCATTTCCTAAGGGCAAATTCTTCGGCCCATGGCGTTATCTGGTACATGTGTTCGTCTCGGTGTTCAAGAATTCCATGACCGGTCATGATAATATTGATAATATGCTCCTATCTATGATTCTCAGCCTCCTTCTCAACAAACCGTATCCAGTGGCGGAGTACATGTTCCAAATGTTCCAAAATGATTTGCTGAAACCGAGGCCGCTCATGCTCTACCCGCGCTTCATCATGATCATCCTCAGGCATTTCATCCCTGACCTTCCTCTTCAAAATTCCATTACGAGGGTCCGTCAGATCGGTGGCCCTAAGTTGTTTCACACGTGCCTTAAGATTAACTCCACTAAACGAGAAGAGGCTCAAGCAGTGGACACACCACTTTTCGGGGAAATTGTTGATCTAAATTTTGCTGATATCGATGTTGATGAGGACGCTGGTGTCCTCTCGGGGGAGCCAAGGACCGAAAACTCTACCTCTTCCACTGCTCATCACGCACCTCGCAGGACATCTGCTCGTCCGAAGCGCAAGGCTAAGGTTCCCATTTCTCTGGACACTACATCTAGCGATGATACATTCAAATAGATCGAGAACTATCCTTGGAGTCCGCCTTTATCTATTATCCATGAACAGCCACATATCACTCCATCTGGGAGTCCTCATACCATTGCCACCGAGGTTGTTGTCACCTCTCCCGCTCCTGCTACTCAGGCTGCTGCTACTCCCACCGAGGTTCGTCATTTCACCCAGTTGATGCTCGTACCTCCCGCCGTGGGAAACGACCTTTCCCCAGTGGTGACGAATCGGGGTCGTCCACCGCCACTGTGCGCCCGCGCAAGAACCGGGCTGCGGAGCCTGTCTCCACTACTGCCACTCCTAACATCAATGATTTACATTCTCTTGTTTTGCAATTATCCTCCCTGGTTGCAGCTCTTCAACAGTCTGATGCTGAAAAGACCACTCGCATTTCCAACCTTGAAGCACAAGTTCAGATGCTCTCAAAGCGCCTATCTGCTCAGGGGGAGGAAACTTGCAGAGACAACACTATTAGACGTCAAAGAAGAGATGATCAAGATGATCCAAGCGCTGAACGATCAAAAGAGCAGATTGGCTCAACTTCTCGAGCCTTGATTGTTTATCAGCCTACAGCCCAGGGGGAGCAACAGCAACAGCAAAAACAAGGAGATACCCAACAACAGGAGTTCGGGGAAAGTAATGATGATTTATGGCTACTTGAGGATAAAACTGAAGAAAATCAAGATGAAGAAGCTGAACACATATTTGAGGACCCAGTAAGTACTGACGAACAGGGTGAAAGCAGCGCGAACCCAAGCCTTGAAGAACGAAAAGGGTGGTTTCGAGAACTTGATCTGAAGAAACAGGTACCGCTGATTCGAAAGTTCTTTACTAGAGACTCGGAATGCCAACCGAATCTGGGCATCATTAGCTGGATGTATGACTCAGAGTTGCAGGTATTTGTGATCAAGAGATATGATGGCGTAAAATATCTGGACAAGAAACGGGATAATTTCAACTCCTTCTCGAAGTCTGAGCTTATTTTCTTATCAAAGCCCCCACTGATAAATCGAGGAAAGGATGAATGTGCAAGTTGGGTTGAACGTATGATCAAGGAAGAGGGAAGAGCAGGGATATTGAAGAAATTCACGCCGGCAACAGGAAAACTTATGATTCACAAAAAGAAGATTAATCCTGAAACCGGCTAAGCAGCGACAAGAATGTTATATCCACCAATTGCTAGCATGATAAAGATTCCTATGAAGAATTTTGGTAGAGATATTCTTGGCGATATTTATGTATGGGCGGTAGATACCACAACTGGCGAGGCCGTGGTATTTAAGAAAGATGATGAAGTTGAAGAAGGTATGATAGAGATTTTAAGAGTGATTGACGCAACTCAACTGGCAAATCTAACGGAAAAGGATTTGAAGATGCTGAAGAAAAATCACATTATTACCCAGGAAGGCTGGGGAGACATCGGTGGAGATTACCAGAGGATAGTTGATGGTTGTTTGGTTTTGCAGGTTAATACTGACAGTGATATTTTGATCAGAGAATAGAAGCATCAGTCAAGGGGGATTTTGTTGGTGCAAGTAAATGATGACTGGATGTTCTAATTTGTTCTATGTATTTATTACCGTATTAGCTTGTATAGATTTAGAGCTTAATGGGCTGCTCACGAACTTGCATGTTCGGGAGGCCCAGTAAAGCCCAAGCCCAAACTGGTTGAACATGTTACTCTATAAATAGAGGTGTTTAGATCAGTTTAGGGTTGTTGGTTTAGGGAGAGAATTCGGAGTTAATACTTGTGGATTGTAACAGAGTTTATTAATCAAAGTATTAAGAATTCGGTAATTGCTTTTGTTCTTATTTAGTATCGATTATTACTTGAGTGTTATACTGATTACGAGATTCCTCCTCGTGATTAGTTTGGTTTAACCCTGTAGATCGGACCACTGGGACCTACAGTGAGGTTGATGAAAAACTCTTGAACCAACGAAGTATTGATTGGGAGATCTTCACTAAGAATATATGCCATCCTAGAGTGCAGTGCGAAACTGATTGCCTGATTGTGCCTTTTATCGAATTGTCTCTCCATCTATAAAATCTGTATAAATGAACACGTTAGATTTGATAAACACGAACATGTATGTATGCCGAACATGAAAGTTGGCGAGCATGCATGTTCGTGTAACAGATAAGTAACACATTAACATGTTACGAACATGTATGTTCGTAGAGAGAGACGAAGATGATGTGCAAACTATCACGAACATGTATGTTCGTCGCTGACAAAGAGCTTGGTGACGAACAAGATGTTCGTCAAGGACCATGAACAAGATGTTCGTCAAAGACCATGCACAGGGGACGAACATGTATGTTCGTCAAGGATCACTAGCATGGTGACGAACAAGTATGGTCGTCAAGGATCACGAACAAGTATGTTCGTCCAGGGTAACAAACAAGTATGTTCGTCGAGGAGACGAACAAGTATGTTCGTCGAGGGGGCGAACAAGTATGTTCGTCTATGTCCATGAGAAAAATCCTAAGGCATTGAAGTTCTGGGCACCTATGAGAGCGAACATGAACATACGAACAATAGCAAGCAATAACACCAACGAACAAGATTATCATAGCAATTTATGGCAAATATGGACGAACACGATATGAATAAGAATCATGTTTAGCAAAAATTCTTAAGTGTAATCCAGATTATGAACACAAACATATACGAGACGAATGATTCTAAGCAACATAGAGCAATTTTGGACGAACATGTATGAAGTTTAACGAACATGAAGAACTTAAATGAGGGAATGATTGAACGAATGATGAACGTCGTGAGAGAGAAAAGTATGAAATCCTTAGCTCCGAGTAAAAAAGTGAAAAGTGAAAAAGTGAATTCACCTTTCGAGATATATTTATAGGCCATTAGTGGGCCCGTGGCCCATAGGTACTGGGCCTAAGGTGTTGGGCCCGATGGACTGTGTGAAATATATTAACCAACGTTTTGTTAAGTAAGGAAATTGTTAACAGAAAAAAACAAAGGTAAAAACTGAAACCAATCGTAAAACGGTAGTATACAATATGAAATATAATTCGATCAGATTGCTTATCGGGGTTCCAAAGATAATTAAATTTAAATCCATGTTTGTGTAGTTGTCCAAGTTAACCGTTCAGTCTTATAGCCATAAGATAATGTTTTAATTTCAAGTAAGCTGTTTTAAAATTTAAGCTTAAAAGCACCCACTTAAATCAGACATTCGACAAAAATCGGAGTGCACTCAAGATATTTGTGAAGTATTTTAAGTTACGAGTGGTATGGATTGGTTACCAACCTAGACAAGGGCAACATATGAAACTGGCGAAGAGATAGCTCATATTAAATATTAAAACATTTGTTCTTGAATAACGAATTGGTTTATTTAGTGCAAGTCAAAGACTAACGTCGATGAAGTTTTGAGAAGATTAAAGAATTCTGCTGACTTTCTATGAAATCCTATGGCAAGCTTTCTACCAACCGATCCCAAACCATTTAGGCCTTAGGTGGCTAGGTGAACAAGGGCACCCCAAGGGTATTCTGACTCAGATTTCAACGGCCGCTTATATGAATTCAACAAGTTACTGGCACACCAATTATATGTAATTCAATATGAGCATTTCCCATCTGTAAGCGCAACATATGACTCGTAACGAAAATCTAATCTCAACTTTTATTGTGGCAAACAAATTTAAGTCGTTTAATGTAGGAAGTAAGAGGTATTAAAACAGGCAAACCACACTATCGAGAACAACTAAAAGACGAAGGGCCACAAGACACTGGAGGTTAAACTAAAAACGATGGAGAATTATAAGTGCTCATGTAAGTGCGAAAACCCGATCTAAGACTGAGAGTTATAAGCAAAATTTATCTTCATCTCGAATTTTAGATTTCATCACAAGTTGAAAATAATATATTTATTTATTTATATATATTTA
The DNA here is from genome assembly GCA_910822075.1 of Senecio squalidus. NCBI lineage: Eukaryota > Viridiplantae > Streptophyta > Magnoliopsida > Asterales > Asteraceae > Senecio > Senecio squalidus. The sequence goes on along the minus strand of CAJVGC010000060.1, from coordinate 39,154,924 downwards.
TTTATTTATTTATTTATTTATTTATTTATTTTAAGGAATGAAAATAATCACAAGAAAGTAAAGTAATCTAATTTTTTTTTTTTAAGTAAACGTTGGTTAATCTAAGTTGCGTAGTCTAATTCGATGAACGAGGGATTCAAAACGAGATTTGTCAAAAGCTTTAGTGAACAGGTCGGCCAAATTATTTTCGGAAGAGACGCGAAGGATATCGATTAATTTTTTTCAGCAGCCACATATCACTCCATCTGGGAGTCCTCATACCATTGCCACCGAGGTTGTTGTCACCTCTCCCGCTCCAGATACTCAGGCTGCTGCTACTCCCACCGCGGTTTACGATGCCGCTACTCAGGAGCTTGATATTGATTTTGACGCAGCCACTTCGTCATTTCACCTAGTTGATGCTCGTACCTCCCGCCGTGGGAAACGACCTGTCCCCAGTGGTGACAAATAGGGGTCGTACACCGCCACTGTGCGCCCGCTCAAGAACCGGGTTGCGGAGCCTGTCTCCACTACTGCCACTCCTAACATCAATGATTTACATTCTCTTGTTTTGCAGTTATCCTCCCAGGTTGCAGCTCTTCAACAGTCTGATGCTGAAGAGACCACTAGCATTTCCAACCTTGAAGCACAAGTTCAGATGCTCTCAAAGCGCCTATCTGCTCAGGGGGAGGAAACTTGCAGAGACAACACTATTAGACGTCAAAGAAGAGATGATCAAGATGATCCAAGCGCTGAACGATCAAAAGAGCAGATTGGCTCAACTTCTCGAGCCTTGATTGTTTATCAGCCTACAGCCCAGGGGGAGCAACAGCAACAGCAAAAACAAGGAGATACCCAACAACAGGAGTCCGGGGACAGTAATGATGATTTATGGCTACTTGAGGATAAAACTGAAGAAAATCAAGATGAAGAAGCTGAACACATATTCGAGGACCCAGTAAGTACTGACGAACAGGGTGAAAGCAGCGCGAAGCCAAGCCTTGAAGAACGAAAAGGGTGGTTTCGAGAACTTGATCTGAAGAAACAGGTACCGCTGATTCGAAAGTTCTTTACTAGAGACTCAGAATGCCAACCGCATCTGGGCATCATTAGCTGGATGTATGACTCAGAGTTGCAGGTATTTGTGATCAAGAGATATGATGGCGTACAATATCTGAGCAAGAAACGGGATAATTTCAACTCCTTCCCGAAGTCTGAGCTTATTTGCTTATCAAAGCCCCCACTGATAAATCGAGGAAAGGAATAATGGGCAAGTTGGGTTGAACGTATGATCAAGGAAGAGGGAAGAGCAGGGATATTCAAGGAATTCACGCCGGCAACAGGAAAACTTATGATTCACAAAAAGAAGATTAATCCTGAAACCGGCAGAGCAGCGACAAGAATGTTATATCCACCAATTGCTAGCATGATAAAGATTCCTATGAAGAATTTTGGTAGAGATATTCTTCGCGATATGTATATATGGGCGGTAGATACCACAACTGGCGAGGCCGTGGTATTTAAGAAAGATGATGAAGTTGAAGAAGGTATGACATAGATTTTGAGAGTGATTGACGCAACTCAACTCGCAAATCTAACGGAAAAGGATTTGAAGATGCTGAAGAAAAATCACATTATTACCCAGGAAGGCTGGGGAGACATCGGTAGAGATTACCAGAGGATAGTTGATGGTTGTTTGGTTTTGCAGGTTAATACTGACAGTGATATTTTGATCAGAGAATAGAAGCATCAGTCAAGGTAAAGTTTGTTGGTGCAAGTAAATGATGACCTGATGTTCTATTTTGTTCTGTGTATTTATTACCGTATTAGCTTGTATAGATTTAGAGCTTAATGGGCTGCTCACGAACTTGCATGTTCGTGAGGCCCAGTAAAGCCCAAACCCAAACTGGCTGAACATGTTACTCTATAAATAGAGGTGTTTAGATCAGTTTAGAGTTGTTGGTTTAGGGAGAGAATTCGGAGTTAATACTTGTGGATTGTAACAGAGTTTATTAATCAAAGTATTAAGAATCCAGTAATTGCTTTTGTTCTTATTTAGTATCGATTATTACTTGAGTGTTATACTGATTACGAGATTCTGCCTCGTGATTAGTTTGGTTTAACCCTGTAGATCGGACCACTGAGACCTACAGTGAGGTTGATGAGAAACTCTTGAACCAACGAAGTATTGATTGGGAGATCTTCACTAAGAATATATGCCATCCTAGAGTGTTGGAGAAAGAGAATCGTCTCTCAAAATCGAGTTGCCGAAGGAACGTCCAGTGCGAAACTGATTTCCTGATTGTGCCTCTTATCGAATTGTCTCTCCATCTGTAAAATCTGTATAAACGAACACGTTAGATTTGATAATCACGAACATGTATGTATGTCGAACATGAAAGTTGGCAAGCATGCATGTTCGTGTAACAGATAAGTAACACATTAACATGTTACGAACATGTATGTTCGTAGAGAGAGACGAAGATGATGTGCAAACTATCACGAACATGTATGTTCGTCGCGGACAAAGAGCGTGGTGACGAACAAGATGTTCTTCAAGGACCATGAACAAGATGTTCGTCAAAGACCATGAACAGGGGACGAACATGTATGTTCGTCAAGGATCACTAGCATGGTGACGAACAAGTATGGTCGTCAAGGATCACGAACAAGTATGTTCGTCCAGGGTGACGAACAAGTATTTTCGTCCGGGGTGACAAACAAGTATGTTCTTCCAGGGTGACGAACAAGTATGTTCGACGAGGGGGCGAACAAGTATGTTCGTCTATGTCCATGAGAAAAATCCTAAGGCATTGAAGTTCTGGGCACCTATGAGGGCGAACATGAACATACGAACAATAGCAAGCAATAACACCAACGAACAAGATTATCATAGCAAATTATGGCAAATATGGACGAACACAATATGAATACGAATCATGTTTAGCAAAAATTCTTAAGTGTAACCAGATTATGAACACAAACATATACGAGACGAATGATTCTAAGCAACATAGAGCAGTTTTGGACGAACATGTATGAAGTTTAACGAACATGAAGAACTTAAATGAGGGAATGATTGAACGAATGATGAACGTCGTGAGAGAGAAAAGTATGAAATCCTTAGCTCTGAGTAAAAAAGTGAAAAAGTGAAAAAGTGAATTCAAGTTTTGAGATATATTTATAGGCCATTAGTGGGCTTGTGGGCCATAGGTACTCGGCCTAAGGTGTTGGGCCCGATGGACTGTGTGAAAGATATTAACCAACGTTTTGTTAAATAAGGAAATTGTTAACATAAAAAAACAAAGGTAAAAACTGAAACTAATCGTAAAAAGGTAGTATACAGTATGAAATATAATTCGATCAGATTGCTTATCGGGGTTCCAAAGATAATTTAATTTAAATCAATGTTTGTGTAGTTGTCCAAGTTAACCGTTCAGTCTTATAGCCATAAGATAATGTTTTAATTTCAAGTAAGCTGTTTTAAAATTTAAGCTTAAAAGCACCCACTTAAATCAGACATCCGACAAAAATCGGAGTGCACTCAAGATATTTGTGAAGTATTTTAAGTTATGAGTGGTATGGATTGGTTACCAACCTAGAAAAGGGGAACATATGAAACTGGCGAAGAGATAGCTCATATTAAATATTAAAACATTTGTTCTTGAATAACGAATTGATTTATTTAGTGCAAGTCAAAGACTAACGTCGATGAAGTTTTGATAAGATTAAAGAATTTTGCTGACTTTCTATGAAATCCTATGGCAAGATTTCTACCAACCGATCCCAAACCATTTAGGCCTTAGGTGACTAGGTGAACAAGGGCACCCCAAGGGTATACTGACTCAGATTTCAAAGGCCGCTTATATGTATTCAACAACTTACTGGCACACCAATTATATGTAATTCAATATGAGCATTTCCCATCTGTAAGCGCAACATATGACTCGTAGCAAAAATTTAATCTCAACCTTTAGTGGCAAACAAATTTAAGTTGTTTAATGTAGGAAGTAAGAGGTATTAAAACAGGCAAACCACACTATCGAGAACAACTAAAAGACGAAAGGCCACAAGACATTGGAGGTTAAACTAAAAACGATGGAGAATTATAAGTGCGCATGTAAGTGCGAAAACCCGATCTAAGACTGAGAGTCATAAGCAAAATTTATCTTCATCTCGAATTTTAGACTTCATCACAAGTTGAGGTAAATATATATATATATATATATATATATATTTTTTTTTTTTTTTTTTTTTTTTTTTAAGGAACGAAAATAATCACAAGAAAGTAAAGTAATCTAATTTTTTTTTTAAAGTAAACGTTGGTTAATCTAAGTTGCGTAGTCCAATTCGATGAATGAGGGATTCAAAACGAGATTTGTCAAAAGTTTTAGTGAACAGATCGGCCAAATTATTTTCGGAAGAGACGCGAAGGATATCGATTAATTTCTTTTCAGCATAGTCTCTAATAAAATGGTTCTTAAAATCTATGTTTCCCCGTCTTGCTATGCTTAACAGGATTTTTAATAACAGAAACGGCAGCCTCATTATCTATATTAATAGGAGTAGAGGTATAAAATAAACCGTAGTCCAGCATCTGTTGTTGAATCCAGAGAACCTGTGACACACAGCTACCCGCAACGATGTATTCTGCTTTACATGATGAGACGGAAACAGTTGTCTGTTTCTTGCATTGCCAAGAAACGAGGCGTCCTCCCAGAAATTGACAACCACCGGAGGTTGAATTTCGATCGATATTGCATCCACCCAAGTCCGAGTCGGTGAATGCTTCGTGAAAGAGGTCGCTTCCCTTGGGATACCAGAGAACCAGCCGCGGTCGGCCTTTTAGGTAGCGAAGAATCCTATTTACAGCTGAGTGATGAGACATCTTAGGACAAGCTTGAAACCTGGCACATAAACATACAACAAACATTATGTCAGGACGGGATGCAGTAAGATACATTAAAGAGCCTATAGTACCGCGATAAACAGTGGGATCCACGTCAGGATCGTTTTGTGCGTTTGGTTCCAGATTGTGCTGCAGAGGAACGAGAGTAGCAATGGACTTGGCGTCGGTCAAGTTGAATTTCTTGAGCATTTCGGTGACGTTGTTTGATTGATGGACAAACATACCGTCGGGTAGTTGCTCCACTTGTAACCCTAGAAATAGCTTGAGTTCTCCCATGGCGCTCATTTCGAATTTGTCTTTCATTAGCTTTTCAAAGTCCTTACACATTTGATTATCAGTGGACCCGAAAATAATATCGTCCACGTAGACTTGAACCAATGATTTAGCCTTGGGCGAATCTTTGATGAAAAGAGTGCCATCGATACGACCTCTCTTGAAACCGGATTCTAAGAGAAAAGTAGATAATGTTCCATACCACAGACGAGGGGCTTGATGAAGACCGTATAAAGCTTTGTTGAGCTTGTATACCCTATCAGGGTGTTGTGGGTCTTCGAAACCGGGGGGTTGATGAACGTATAATGTGTCATCGATTTTACCATATAGGAAGGCACTTTTAACGTCAAGTTGATAGACCGTAATTCCCATGTGAGAAGCATAAGCTAAGAAGATACGAACGACCTCGAGTCGAGCGACTGGAGCGAAGACATCCTGAAAATCCCATCCTTCTTCCTGATAAAAGCCTTGTACCACTAAGCGAGCTTTGTTTCGAGTGATAATTCCACGGTCATCACGTTTGCATCGGAAAACCCATTTAGTGCCTATAGCGTAGGCGTCGTCGGGCAGAATCACGAGTACCCAGACCCCTAGTTTCTCAAACTGCGCTAATTCCTCTTGACAGGCGTTATACCGGTTGTAGGTCCCAATGGTCCGATCTACATGATTAAACTAAACTAATCACAAGGCGGAATCTCGTAATCAGTAATCACACAAGTAATAATCGAATAATAACAATAGACACAAAACACGATTACCAAATTCTTAATACTTTGATTGATAAACTCTGTTACAATCCACAAGCATTAACTCCGAATTCTCTATCAAAACCAACAACCCCAAACTGATCTAAACACCTCTATTTATAGAGTAACATGTTCAGCCAGTTTGGGCTTGGGCTTTACTGGGCCTCACGAACATGCAAGTTCGTGAGCAGCCCATTAAGCTCTAAATCTATACAGACTAATACGGTAATAAATAAACAAAACAAATAGAACATCCAGTCATTATATACTTGCACCAACAAGTTGGACAACTATATACACGAGGGTACATTAGTCTTCTGGGAATTGGCAACATTGAAAGAAAGGGGAAATGGTAGGAGTACATTTTTTTAGGTGTAGCTATACTAAAGTAGTTGGCCTAACCTTCGGTTCCCATAACCAAGTTTTTCTTTCTCATTCCTTATGTACTTTTTCTTACTTCATCCATACTTTTCCGGTCAATCCTCGGGTGCGTTCGGATTGCGAACGTCCTATAACCGTTCCGCTAGTGTCACGTAGACTACTAATGTCTAGTGCAACCTGAGACAAAAGATCAAGTGAGGGACTCGACTCGTGCACAATTGATGTCGAGAGTCGGGGATATTGACTCTCTTTTTCAATAACATCCGACTCCGAAGGAGTGGCCGTTAGTTGACTTGGGTTTATTCCCGTGCCTTTTGAAACATCACCCAGTGGGAATGATGAGTGGTGAGGAGGGGTAACCGCCATTTGCGTCGATGGGGATTCGACGAATTTTTCAATACTCTCTGTCGACACACGACTGAGAGTAGAGGATTTGGTGCCCCAGTGTCTATCCTTAGGCTCGGATGGGGTTTTTTTTTCTTTTTCTTTTTATCCCCATGCTTTTTTCTCTCACCCTTGCTCACCTCTTTTTCAACTCCTTCCTTATATGTGCCTGAAGGACTCTCTAGTACAAGTACTTGCGGAGTGTGTACTGGTGTCTGCACAACCACATTTTTCCTTTCGCCCCCTACTTCAACATCTTAATCATTAGTTCTATTTCCACCACGATTTTCCTCATCTTCGCTCTCTCCTAAATCTAGAACCTCACCTTGGGGTAGGCGCTAATACTCGAGGGGTAGGAACAATCGGTTTTGATTGTTCCATACGAGTGTTTGGATTCCTAAAGGCTTGTAATCGTGCATCACTCTGTGCAATACACTCAAGTAAATGCTCAAGAATTGGCATTCCTTCTTCCTCCGTTTGATACTGACGAGATCGAAGAACTCCTGATAACGCCAATTCGTCTGTTTAAATCTGCCGGAGCATCTTGAAGGACTAGAGCAACTATTGTTTGAAGAAAGCGTTGATAAGGAATGTATGGCTTCTTTATTTCCTTCTTGCTCCTTTTCAACACCTTTTTAGGATAATTCGACGCTTCTTCATCTTTCCTTTTCTCTTGTTCGAAGTACTTATCCCGTTTGGAGATGAATTCCCCTAAGTCATCAAAGATAAGACGTGCTATGCCATACTTCTTGTTGAAAATGAAGGCAATCCACATTAGAACGGTGATCCTGTTTGCGTAATCTTTCCCTCGTTCTTTCGGTGTGAGATTGTGCACCATCAACTGTAGAAGAAACTGCCACCGTTTTGGAAGTAAATCCCCATTTTAGCTTTAACGACGATAATTCCCCTTGATAACCCAACTGATAGAAAAACAGAAATAATTCTTCATCATCTCCTGGAATTGCTTCATATTCGTCATGAGTTGGTAAATCCAAAATATTTCTTAGATCTTCAACTGTCATGTCTAAATGGCAAGCTTTGAAATCACAGAATAACGATTCTTCAACGATATATTCAGGATTTGAGTCATCTGCTAGCTGATACTTCATATGGTGCCACATATATTGCAAATAGACCCATGATGATTGGCAATAAATTTTTCCCACTGATGATATTTGATTATTGAGAGAAAATGGGGAAAGGACATTGATACGTCACAACGTCAATCGTCGTATTATTTGGCGATGTCCAACCATAACCGTGTAGGATGAATCGATTCCTCAGTCGGAAAGGCTGGTGAAAACATCCTTCGAGAAATGGGCCCGATATATCCCTCCCTTAGTGATACGCTTGTATATTAGAATCCGTCTTAACTATTTTCTTTGTGCGCACCATTTGAGATTTGAAAATGAAACAACCCGTTAGAATAAATCAAAAACTTTTGCAAAGTGTGATTTTGATAAGATTTTTTTTATTGTTATCACACTTTGAACGTGAATGTTTTCCGAAATATATTCATTAACACCGTAAAAAGTGATTAGTTCTAGTCGTGATCAATTGAATATGCTACTTAAACACATCTTCACAAAAGTAAAAATGTGCAAGTTCTAGTCGTAGTTCAAAAGATTTGCTACTATTTCACTTTTCACGTGATTAACTCAATATTTAGAAAAACAAACCCGTGAATCACATGTTATCGTTTGATTAATCATTGAAAGTATGTTGATTTATCATGAAGTAACAATGAATATTCGTTTTCGAAGACGTTGAATGAATGTACTAGTTCTAGTCGAGATTTCGAGAATCCGCTACTACAATACATACACTCTAGTCCACAAAAACTCAATTCTTGAAACTTCAAGTTTTTTTTTTAAAGATAACGAGATCTAGACATAATACATGAACGCAAAACAAATGAACTAGTTCTAGTCGAGACTTGTCACCCGTAATGAATTCACATAAAATGTATAGATACCGTTTCGTTTACGCTCAAGTGCATTTTAAGACCGAGTCCCAATCTGATTTAATTGGAAGTCTAATCCGGAAAAAAAAAATATTTTTGAATCAAGTTGAAGAAATCCATTCGAATGACAGAGTTCGTGTAGGTTGAAATCCTATTCGAATGATGACTTAGTAATTCTTCCGTTCCAATTCTCCACTTGTGTAATTTGAACTTCCGAGCAAATTACCGTGATCGGTCTATTCAAAATAGTGTTCGTGTACTCTTCCTAGTCGTTCCAACACTTGTCCGAGATTCTCCGAGAACCTTCTCCGAGCCTATCCGAGAACTTAGTCCGAGCAACCTACTCGAACCATCTATTCGAATACTTATGTTCGAATGATTCTATTTGAACACCCCTATTCGAATACTTTTGTTCGAATGTTCAAATACTTTAAATTTTAACCCCATCTTCAAACGAATAGGGGTGATCGAATAGATGGAGCTATGTACAAATTTGACGAATTTGAAGAATTTCGAGCGCTAGATGGAGAAATGCTTGAGAAAACCTTCAATCGCTTTTGTGGGTTACTCAATGAGTTGAGGAAAAACGGCTTTGTAAAGACTCATCTTGAAGCAAACGTGAAATTCATGAATACACCTAAGCAAGTCTGGAAACGTTTCACTTCAAACCTAAAGCAAAACATCAACATCCAGACAACTCCAGTGCATGATGAGTTTGAATGTTTAATGCAAAATAACATTCAACATTCGTTTAAACTTCTCCCTGTCCTCAGCTGGAGCAGCACAAAGAAGATAAAAGCAGTGATAGTTTTTTTCAGGATCTGATATTTGACAAACTCGGGATCTCTCAAGCAAATAAGTTCGAATAGCTTCCCTGGATATCCTCCCACTCTTATCAAACTGTATCTTAACAAATTTACCATATCGACTCGAGTTCTTGTTCCTAACAGTTTTTGCATTACCAAATGCTTCTAGTACCGGATTTGATTCCAGGACTTGCTGCTCAACTGTGCGGCCTTCCACTCCAGATCGACCACCGAAATGAGCAAGGTATCTCATGAGCATCTCAATTGTCTCCGTTTTACCGGCACCACTTTCTCCACTGACCAAGATTGAGTTGCTTTTCGTTCATTCATCATCGCCATGTATGCAACATCTGCTACATCAAAAACATGGGGACTAAGTTCTCCAAATCCTGCTCCTTTATATTGTTCCATCATATGTGTATCATATAGATGAGGCAATCTTTGAAATGGATATATAGCAATTAGAATATTTCCGGTATATGTATAAATCTCATTAAGTTCGTATCTGGCTGCCAAATTTTGCAAGACTCCTAATTCATGCGAATATGAAAGTCTCGTCATATCATCTACGCCCCCAGGAGGAGCTTCCGTATCTTTAGGGAACACTTTTGACACATTTTTAACAATCGTCTTCCCCTTTTTGGTATGTATATGAAGCTCCTGCCCATTAATTCGAGTTACTTCCCCATCAATCCATGCTAAAGCAGGATCTTCCACCCACACGTGTGAACCCACAATAATATTAACTGGTGTCGCGATTAATGATGACTATGAAGCTCAATTGATCTCCTTCTCATCAAACTAGTCACCGAACTCAACCACAACTCGGTAACTCAGATCGGTAAATATTAACCTAAGTTTAATCAACTTTTTATGCTGATGATTATCAATTGATGATGATGATTATGCAAAGTATATACACCTTTTTGTAAATTTAAAAAAAAAAATGAGAAATCAAGGTTTCATCTGAAAGTGACAGCTGAAGTGCTAATGTGTGATGCTAAGAGTTTAGAGGATGCTCTTATTAAACGTGTAATGGTTACACCAGAAGAAGTTATTACAAGAACTCTCGATACAGAAGCTGCACTTGGTAGTAGGGATGCTTTAGCCAAAACAGTCTGCTCCCGCTTGTTCGACTGGATTGTGGAGAAAATAAACAATTCAATTGGACAGGATCCAAATTCAAAGTCACTAATTGGTGTCCTTGATATCTACGAGTTTGAGGGTTTTAAGCATAACAGTTTTGAACAGTTCTACATTAACTTTACAAATGAAAAACTGCAACAGCATTTCAACCAGCATGTGTTTAAAATGGAACAAGAAGAATACACGAAGGAAACGATAGATTGGATCTATATAGAGTTTGTTGACAACCAAGATGTTTTGGATCTTATTGAGAAGAAACCTGGAGGAATCATCTCACTTCTGGATGAAGCCTGCATGTTCCCCAAGTCTACTCATGAAACATTTGCTCAGAAGATGTACCAAACATATCCGAAACACAAACGTTTCATCAAACCAAAGCTTTCTTGCACTAGTTTTACAATAGCTCATTATGCAGGAGAGGTGAATTACTTAGTTGATCAGTTTCTAGACAAAAACAAGGATTATGGGGTGGCAGAACATCAAGATTTATTAACTACCTCAAACTGTCCTTTTGTTGTTGGTTTATTTCCTCCACTTCCCATGGGCTCATCCAAATCTTCCAAATTTTCCTCCAGTGGTTCCCAATTTAAGCTGCAACTTCAGTATTTAATGGAAACCTTTAGTACGGAAGAACCTCACTATATCAGATGTGTGAAGCCGAACAATGTACTCAAGCCTGCTATTTTTGAAAATCTAAACATCATTCAACAATTACGATATGGTGGTGTTCTGGAGGCGATCAAGACCAGTTCTGCTGGTTATCCCACCCGGCGAACATTTGATGAGTTTCTTCTTCGTTTTCGTGTTCTTTATCCTGATGTTCTAGATTGAAGCTATGATGAGAAGGTTGATTGCCAGAAGTTGTTGGATAAAGTGGGTTTGAAAGGCTACCATATTGGAAAAACCAAGGTGTTTTTACGAGCTGGTCAAATGGCAGAACTGGATGCAAGGAGAGCAGAGCTTCTTGTAAATGCAGCTAAAATCATACAAAGACAAATGCGTACTTATATTGCACGCAAGGAGTATATCTTGATACACAGAGCTGCCATTCATTTGCAAGCTTGCTGGCGAGGTCTATCAGCTTTCAAGCAGTTTGAGCATTTAAGAAGAGAAGATGCAACAGTAAAGATTCAGAAGGACTTCAGGTGTTTTGTTGCTAGAAAATCCTATCTAACCCTCAGAACGTCTGCAATCACTGTGCAGACGGGATTGAGAGCAATGATTGCTCGAGATGAATTCAGACATCGCAAGCAAACTAAAGCTGCAATTTTTATACAAGCTCACTACCGTTGCTACAGATCATATTCTTACTACAAGACACTTCAGAAAGCTGCATTATATACTCAGTGTGTTTGGAGGAGAAGAGTTGCCTGGAGAGAACTACGGGAGCTTAAAATGGCTGCAAGGGAGACAGGGGCCCTCAAAGAGGCAAAAGACAAACTTGAAAAGCGCGTGGAAGAACTTACATGGCGTTTGCAGTTAGAGAAACGATTAAGGTCTTAATTAGAAGAGACAAAAGTCCAAGAAACTGCGAAGTTACAAGATACTCTACGTATGATGCAAATCCAAATAGATGAAGCAAATGCTAAAATAATTAAAGAACGTGAGGCAGCACGAAAAGCTATTGAAGAAGCTCTTCCAGTTGTTAAAGAGACTCCAGTCGTAATTCAGGACACTGAAAAAGTTGACACCTTAACTGTTGAGGTGGAAACTTTGAAGGCTTTGTTGCAAAGTCAAAAAATGGAGGTAGAAGAGGCTAAAAAGACGTTAAAAGAAGTTGATGCCAAGAATGCTGAATTAATGAAATTTTTTGAAGATGCTGAGAAAAGAGCAGATCAGCTTCAAGAATCTTCTCAAAGGCTTGAAGAAAAGCTATCTAATATAGAATCTGAGAATCAAGTACTTCGTCAGCAAGCACTGACCATGTCACCTACTCGAAAATCCATGTCTGCAAGACCAAGAACAGTGATTATTCAGAGAACAGCGGAGAATGGGCATATTCAAAATGGAGAATCAAGGCTAGCTACACCTGAGACAACACAAATTCAAATAAATTCGCGAGAGCCTGAGTCTGACGAGAAACCACAAAAGTCTCTAAACGAAAAGCAACAGGAGAACCAAGATGTACTTATCAAGTGTATCACGCAAGATTTAGGATTCTCAAATGGCAAACCAGTTGCTGCTTGTTTGATATACAAAAGCCTTTTCCATTGGAGATCATTTGAAGTCGAAAGAACTATCGTGTTTGACCGTATAATCCAAACCATTGCTTCAGCTATAGAGGTCCATGATAGTAATGATGTGTTAGGTTACTGGTTATGTAACACATCTATATTATTGACATTACTTCAACACACCCTTAAAGCAAGTGGAGCAGCTCATATGACTCCACAAAGACGGAGGCCATCATCAACCTCTCTTTTTGGAAGAATGTCCCAAGGATTACGGGCATCTCCTCAGAGTGCTGGTCTTTCTTTTCTAAATGGGCGAGTGCTTGGTAAACTCGATGATTTACGTCAAGTAGAATCCAAATATCCAACTTTGTTGTTCAAACTACAACTTACTATCGGAGCCACTCTTGTGACGTTTGGGATGGTGGGGCAAACCTCAACGAGGACGTTGAGTCCCAAGTGGGGGTGTTTGTGACACCTTAGGCAAATCCCACATCCCCCGTGCACAAGAGTGATGCTGAGTATATGAGTAAACCTTTAGCCTTTAATGACACGATGCGTTTTGGTGGCTACAAGCACTGCAGAGATTAAAAACTCTGTAGTTAATCGTGCTTGGGCCAGAACAATTCCAGGATGGGTGACCCCTGGGAAACTCGACCAAAAACAAATTCGTGAGCCTTGCTGGCAGAGCGGGCAATATCGCGGTCATGAAAAAGGCGGGGTGTTACAAGTGGTATCAGAGCCACTCTTGTGACGTTTGGGATGGTGGGTAAAACCTCAACGGGGACGTTGAGTCCTAAGTGGGGGTGTTTGTGACACCTTAAGGAAATCCCACATCCCCCGTGCACAAAAGTGATGTTGGGTATATCAGTAAACCTTTAGCCTTTAATGACACGACGCGTTTTGGTGGCTACAGGAACCGCAGAGCTTAGAAACTATATAGTTAAGCGTGCTTGGGCCAGAGCAATTCCAGGATGGGTGACCCCCTGGGAAGCTCGACCAAAAACAAATCCGTGAGCCTTACTGTCAGAGCGGACAATGTCGCGGTCATGAAAAAGGCGAGGTGTTACATCATCATCCTCTCTTTTTGGAAGAATGTCCCAAGGATTACGGGCATCTCCTCAGAGTGCTGGTCTTTCTTTTCTTAATGGGTGAGTGCTTGGTAAACTCGATGATTTACGTCAAGTAGAAGCCAAATATCCAACTTTGTTGTTCAAACAACAACTTACTGCGTTTCTTCAGAAGATATATGGAATGATACGAGACAATTTAAAGAAAGAGATTTCTCCGTTGCTTGGATTATGTATCCAGGCTCCAAGGACATCTCGTGGAAGTTTAGTTAAAGGGCGTTCACAAGCTAATGTTGTTGCTCAGCAAGCATTAATTGCTCATTGGCAGAGTATTGTTAAAAGTCTTGATAATTACTTGAAGACAATGAAAGCAAATTTCGTGCCACCATTTCTCCACACAGATATTTTCGTTTATTAATGTTCAACTATTTAATTGTCTTCTATTGAGACGGGAATGCTGCTTATTCAGTATTTGTGCTTAATGCTAAATCCATTTTGTCTATCTAGATTAAGTTTGTTTCTATAGACTGATCAGACCTAACAATTGGTATCAGAGCGGGGTGCTCGAAAACACTTCGTTCGACTAGAGATTATCCATTCGAATAGGATCATTCGACTAAAGTCATTCGAATAGCTCAGTTCGACCATATTTTCCACTTGTTCGACCAGATTTTCCATTTGTTCAACCAGATTTTTCACGTGTTCGACCAGGAATTCGACTAGGATCCATTCGAATAGCTCAATTCGACCAACTTTTTAACTAACACGAATAGGATCATCCGAATAGCTTTTTAACTAACACGAATAGGATCATTCGAATAGGTTTGAAGATTCGAATAAGTGTTGGAACGAATAGACAATCTGGACACGAACTTGATTTTGACTTGATCGAGCACGGTGATTAACACGAATACGTCAAAGGTTGGATTATTGAAATTTTTCTAAGTGTTCATTCGAATGAAATTCCTACATACACGAATAGGATGGTTCGAATGGGTTTTGTGCATACACGAATAGGTTCATTCGACCAAGTTTTGAACACACACGAATAGAGCATTCGACCAACATTTCAACACACGAATAAGAGAGGATTCGACTAAGTCATTCGAACACGAAGAGGTGTTTACAACGAGCACAAAAGATCACGATCAGTTGCAAACGAGGGTTTCAAAACTTTACCAAAAAAAAAAAAAAAAACTTTTTACCTCGAGAAAAACTTTTTACCTCGAGAAAAACTGAAGTTTCGCTATTCCATGTTTTCACGTTAGAGACGAAATCGGAAAATAAGAACTTTATTAAAGAGAGCGAATTTTTTTTTTCGACAGTTTTCGGATACCGGTTAAGCTAATGTGACAAATTTTGACGAGATTCAAGCATCGGAAAAATACGAGATTTATATTTCCGGAATCAAAACTGAAAAGCGAATTTAACGGTGCTATTCTAAGAGATTGGTTTAATAAGTTTCGGAAAAAAAGATTGTACAAGCGTAAGATACCACTAGACAATGTTAT
The DNA here is from genome assembly GCA_910822075.1 of Senecio squalidus. Classification (NCBI taxonomy): domain Eukaryota; kingdom Viridiplantae; phylum Streptophyta; class Magnoliopsida; order Asterales; family Asteraceae; genus Senecio; species Senecio squalidus. Next base: position 39,139,585 of record CAJVGC010000060.1, on the reverse strand, counting down.
CCGACTTTTTCCTCAAATTTTCAGAATTGAGAAATTTTCTACCATCTTTTAAGGGATTTTCGCCATCAAATTTGCATTATGAAGAAAGATTTTATAGGAAATATTGTGGATCTCACAATCGACAAAGATGACGGGCTTACATTTTATTGTCCTCCAGATCAAGCTTGGACAAAATTAGAGGAGCTCGAGAAGTTGTGTGAAGAATCGGGGAATACATTGTCTCCTAATGATTTTGGAATGTTCATACTAGATTGGATCAAAGGCAAAACGTTGCGACACGTACGCGAGATTTTTTGTCAACGTTAACGCGTTCAAACTTCTCACCATGTCAAGCCAATGCTAATGAGGTACAATCATCATCTTTCAAAGTAGAAACTACAATCATTGAGTTGGAAAAGAAGTTGCAAACTAACTCCGAATTGGTATTAAGGTTTTAAATGAGAATTCTAATCTTTCAAATGAACTCAAAATTTGACATCTCAACTTCAAGCTTTAAACCTTACCAATACAAAAATCGAAGAGTTCAAAGAGTTAGCAACTTCTTGGAAAGGGAAATACGATCAGAGTGTGTGTAATATTAAAATCCTTACAAATGAACTTAATGAAAAATTGGATTTAATTAATACGCTTCAAAAACAATCCAAACCCATTGATATTGCATATTTATACGTTTATTTATATGCGATATTTGGTCATTTTCGTATTTAATCATGATGGATAGGACAAGATTTTTACATTTAATTGTATGAAATGTTTGATTCAAGTGATAGGTTGAATATGACGGTAAATTGGGCTTTTAGACGAAGAAATGATGAATAATACTTTAAAAGATGGTTCGAGGCATGTACGATACGGATTAAACAAGAAAAAAAAATCGAAAATTGCCCGAAATGTAGTTGGGTGCGTCGCACCTAGTACCCACTGCGACACACCGGGTGTCTGAGTTGGTTTACACTTGTGATTCAATCGCTGCGACGCCCTGCCTTCTGACTGCGACGCCCCGACGACGTTTACAACTTTTTAAGGATTTTTTTTTTCACCTATAAATAGAGGAGTTAACCCCACATTAAATCATAACTTCTGGAGGTGGATTAGAGGGTTAGAAACACGACTGGAAGCATCGTTGGAGGTCAAGGACAAGAGCTAGAAGAAGGAGTAGTTTAATATTCGGTCACGAATCGAATTCCCGACTTTCGTAGTTTGTTTTCTATTCTTTTTCAATACTTTTCAGTAATGTTTTTTTACTTGTTTGCTGCTGATTTAGACTTTATTATGAGTAGCTAAACATTTTTTTATGCTCGTTTGACTTATGGATCTTGTTTAATAAATATTGTTTCTTTATTGATTGTTAGGTTTTTATGTTTAATCGTAGATCCTTAATTGTTTATGTTTTGAAATATTATCATAAATTGTTTATGTACAATTTGTTAATCACCATTCTAGGTATTCGAGAGGAATCTAGATAGATTAATAAAGTTGTATGAAATAATCAATCGTTCTTTAATTGATTTAAAATTGTTAGGATTCGAGAGGACCTAGTAATTAAAACTTAGGTAATAAAACGTAAACGAGTAAGTCTAATTAATAAGATTCGAGAGGACTTAGTAATTAGGGAAGTTATTCGAGAGGAAACTTCATAAGATTAAATCATAAAATACCGGTTTGTTAATTAATGCTTAATTACTGATAATTGTAACTGTATTCGAGAGGAACATTATAATTTGAAGAAGTTAAAGTTAGTAAAATATTCAAGAGGAGTTTTGCTCTATATTAGAAGTTAAATATACATTCAATTTCGTAAACTTAATTGGAAAACAAGTGAAGTGTCAAACGAGTGTATTTTCATTCAATTTCGTAAACTTATTTAGAAAACAAGTGAAGTGTCAAACGAATATATTTTCTCCAATATTTGATAAATACAGTTACTTTTCTCACTTTGATTTTTATAATCACTTTTCAGTTTTAAATAGTTAATCTTTCGTAATAACAAAAACCCCAAAAACAAACCAGTATTATTAATTCGTAATTTGAAAAACTAATTTACTCCCTGAGTTCGAACCTTTGCTTACTATAACTATATTATATACGAATAGGTCAACTGCCTTTAAGTGTGTAATTAAGTCTAATAGTAGGTCGAGTTTTATAAACTAGATTTTACACATCAAGTTTTTGGCGCCGCTGCCGGGGACTGATGTTTAGATTTTGTTTCGAATTTGTGATACGATCCTTTTGAGTTTTAACATACTTGGAAGTTACGTTTAATTGTTATTACCCCGGTGCGTTTTACGGTTTTCTTGTTTTTGTCTTTGTAGGTACTCAGGTAGTTGATGAACACAAGGGCTTCGGGTTTACCACTCCTAAGTCCTAGATCAAATCCAGGAGTATCAAAAAAGCGAGGCAAGAAGAAAGGAAACACTTTAATTCCGACGCCACCAGGGTTTCGTCCTTTCTCACCCGTGAAATTATAAGATATTACGTATTCAGAAGGAGGAGGAAGCACTACAGAGTTTGAGGTTGAAAAATTGATTTTTGAAGATAAACCGGAACCACAAACAGCTACGGATCCATTGGATGTTCCAATGCACCGACGGGCTGCAGCCGTTGCAGTACCGGCCACTAGAGGTTCAGCTATTACCACCCCGTACTTGGGTGAAGATTTCGTTGTCAAGGGTCATCATCTCAAACAGATTCAAGACAACACATTCGATGGACGTTACCATGCCGATCCACATAAGCATATAGCAAAATTCAACGAGCTATGCGAGATGTTCAAGTATGGAGAAGGAAAAAGCAATAGTGTCAAGTTGAGGTTGTTCCCTTCGTCTCTCACCGGAGATGCGAAGGTTTGGTTTGAAGAACTCGAAGAAAACACAATTACCACATGGGCAAAAATGTGTGAATCCTTCATCAAAAGGTTTTTACCACCCGTCTTGGGTAGGAAATTACTACGGGATATTCGTGGTTTTCGACAAGAAGATGGCGAGACATCGACTAAAGCATGGGCAAGATTGAAAGAGATGCTTAGGAGTTTCTATGGTCATGGATTGGGCAAGGACAATATAATCGATATTTTCTTTTACGGTTTAACCAAGGAGTCACAAAACGAGCTGGATTTAGCCGGAGGGGGAGATTTTATGTATAAATCCACGAATGAAGCATACAATTTGATGGAGGATAAGTTGGTAATTAGTTTATCGAGGGAGTATCGAGACGATGGTAGAGGTCGAAGAGCAAGAGGATATGTTGCTCAAGTGGAAGGTAACAATGATACGTACATTATTCTGAAAGAGATCAAGACGATGGAAGACAAGCTTGATAGAAGAATGACTTATCTGGAGAAATAGGTACATGTTATCAAGCATGGGTGCGAGAATTGTGGAGGACCGCATTATGTGAGTGAGTGTCGAGTGGAGGATGCCAATTACGCAAATTATGGCTATCCTAATCAGGGAGCAACATGGAAAAACCGGGGGAGGGGGGGGGGGGGGGGGTAACTACAACCGTGTTGAAAATCGAGAGAGTGGCTGGCAAAGAAACAACACGAGATCACCACCAGGATCACGATATGATCCACTGAAGAACGAAGACGAAGATCAAAGCTTGAAGGATCTAATGAAGACTTTCATTCACACTCAAAATGCAAAGAATGGCGCAGTGACAAATATATTGAAGGTATTAAACGATCACATCGAGGAAGGAAAGAGAAATCAGCAAGCAGTGATGCAAGACTTGGAACGAAGATTTGATCGCATGAATGATCGGTATTCAAATAGGCCACCGGGACAGTTACCAAGCAACACGCAACCGAACCCGAGACCGCAAAATGACACGTTCACAAACGAAGTTTGGGGGAGAAAACAAAGACGAAAAAGAAGATTTTTCGAAGAAACTTTCAGATAGGCGCCGCCCAGCTCATCAGTGCGACGCATTCCTGCCGAGAAATATCCCATTGCGACGCACTCACCTGCTGGTGCGCCGCACCCATCTATAGAACCCATTTACGACGATTTTAAGATCGAGGACGAAGAGGAAGAGGCACCACAGGTTCAACCTAAAGCTAAAACACCAGAACGAGTGGAGGAAGTCCCAATAAAGGCTTAGGAGCCACGTATCCCATATCCTCAACGATTGAGGAAGGAAAAAATGAAGCAACAATACGGTAAATTTTGCGATATGATTAAATCCGTAAATATTAACGTTCCTCTTGTTGATTTGATTGCAGGGATGCCGAATTACACAAAGTTCATCAAAGAGCTTGTCGTGGAAAAAGGAAAGTCATCAGAAGTACAGTCCGCCTTCTTGAACGCGAAGTGCTCGGCTGTAGTGAAGAACACAACACCACCGAAGTTGGACGATCCAAGGAGTTTTCTTATTAAGTGTAATTTTAGTAATACTTATAGTTGTAGTGCATTGGCCGACTTAGGAGCTAGCATAAATTTGATGCCTTATTCATTATATGCTAAACTTGCTTTAGGAGTTTTAAAACCTACTAGAATGGGTATCCGCCTAGCCGACCGATCATTTCAATACCCAATAGGAATTGCCGAAAATATGCTAGTCAATGTAGGAAAATTCACTTTCCCCGTTGATTTTGTAATTCTTGATATGGAGGAGGATTGTACTGTGCCACTTATCTTAGTTCGACCATTTTTAAACACAGCGGATACTATTATTCGTGTCAAGGACATGGAGATTTCATTGGGGGTTAGGGACGAGCGAATTAAATTTTCTTTGGACAAAGCTCAAAAACATTCATACTCAACTGATGAAACTTGTTTTCGTATTGATGTTATTGATGACATGTTTAACCTAGATGTGCAGGAAATGCTTGAAGCGGAGGTTGCGGTTGACGAGGAGGAAGATGAGGAGCTCGAGGATTTTGATCCCATCTTGAAAATGGAGTTGGAGGGATTTGAGAAGACTTGCTCGAGCTTGGCATTAGAGAAATACGACCCGGATTTAGACTTATTAAAGATACAATATTTAATACATAATTCGGGTGCAACGCTATTGGAAGGAAGAATTCCATTTAAGGGAGAGTTCCAAGATTCTGGTGCAATTTCGAACAAGGTGCTAACGAAATTTGAATAGTCTAATCCACACATGAAGCAAGAGAAATCTAATTCGAGTTTGGGGGAAAACTGTCAAGGTATATCTCACAACCATCTTGATTTATTTTCTTTAACTTGTCGAGGAAAGGAAAATATTTTGCCGGAACTTGAGGACATCGGAAATGATACATCATGGAGTAAGTTTAAGAAGAAGGAATTCGATATCAACAGATGTGATGACTGAGGAGATGACGATGTACTATTTTTTGAGGCTTGAGAGTGGTATGATGCTTGGGTGAAGCGAAATAAGATGTTCGATGTTAGGGAGGAAGCGTTGATTTTTGGCGACCATGAAGGATATGAGTCGAGTGAACGATTCGTGGATTATGGAAAACACGTGGGAAGGACAGGAGAGAGAAATCTCGACCTTTACATAAAATCATAAGTCGGAGCATATCGAGTCAAGCTAACGACTTGTTCGGAAAAACAAAACTAGCGCTTCTCGGGAGGAAATCCGGGTTTTATTTTTACTTTTTCATAGTTTAATTTTTCCCTTTCTTCTTTCTTTTTATTTCTTATCTAGAATTAGGTACTTTTAACATTCTTTTGCAGTTTCAGTTATTTAGGTACCAAGAAAACCAACGAAAAACCATTTTTTTTTGTATAAAAACGAAAAGAAAAAAAAAGATATTAGATACTGCGACGCACCAGTGATTGTGTGCGCCGCAGTGAAGGCGGCCACGGGATTTGTGATTTTTTTGTAATGTTATTTTTTACCATTTTCTTCTATTAGACTTTAAAATAGTAGACTTGTTTATTTTTACTTTGAATTTTTATTCATCGTAACTTGTTTATTTTTACTTTTAATTTTTATTTTTCTTTTGTGATTTTAATATTTGTACTAGTTTTTCTATTTTAGTTTTTCCTAGACTGGCAGTAAGTTTCAGCACACGGTTTCTAAGCCTGGCATTCAGTTCAGCAACGCTTTTTCACGAGACATATTCGCTATCTACAACCGGGTTTTACTTTCTTCCTTTCTTCCTTTCTCTTTTGTATTTTATTTTTCTTTTTACATTTTATTTTTGTAATTTCCCTTAGTTTTGAGTCGTTAACACATTAGGGACAGTGTGTTACTTAAGTTTGGGAGGGTCATCGGAAAATTTCTTAGTTATATTTTCCGACCCTTAGCTTAGTTTCCATCATGTTAGGTTGTGTTATTTTGTACATTTTGTTTTGAAAAAAAGAAAAAAAAAATTGAAAAAAAATATAACGTGTCTAGTCGGTAATTACATTAAACTTTTAGCATAACCAAGCGCATTTGGTACCTTACTCGATTAAATAGTGAGATTTTGAGCCGTTGAAAGCATTCATTTTTAATGCTACTTTTTCGATTCTTTGAGTGTGCCGATGGTTTATGACTTTAGAACTTGACATTGTTATACATTTCGAGACCACATATGAACAGGAACAGCAGCAACAGCAACAGCAGCAACAGCAACAGCAGCAACAGCAACAGCAGCAGCAACAACAACAACAGAACAACCACCAGAACCAGCAGCAACACCCAAACCCACCTGCTTGCACCTACAAGAGCTTCATGGCTTGTAAGCCAAAGGAGTTCCATGGCACGACTGGTGCCGTAGGACTGGTGTCCTGGTTTGAGAGTATCGAGTCGGTGTTGCACATCAGCAGATGTGCCGAAGCTGATAAGGTGCAGTACGCCTCCTGCGTGATGCACGGTAAAGCGCTGACTTGGTGGAACAGTGTGGTCCGCAACAGAGGACGGGAGACCGCCTATGCTCTCACCTGGGAAAAATTCAAGAACCTCTTGATAGAGGAGTACTGCCCCAAAGGGGAAATCAAAAAGTTCGAGGCCGAGCTCTGGGATCACGAGATGGTCGAAAACGACATCGAGGGGTACACTACCCGATTCCATGAGTTGGCTCGACTGGTCCCAAGGCTAGTGACTCCTGAAGAGAACAAGATCGACCGTTATGTCTCCGGTCTTGTTCCTGAAATCAGAGGAATGGTTATCACAGTGGAACCCCAGACCCTCCAGAGTGCCATCATCCTAGCTCACCGCCTCACAAGCAACTTACTCACCACTCCCGCGGCTTCCAAGAAAGAGTCGGGTGAGAAAAGGAAATCTGACCAGACCCCCAGGCGGAGTGATAGGAACAAGAAGAAGAAGACCACCCGCAACCTTGCCATAGCAGCTGTAGCACCGCCACCACCACCAGCTGGAACTCGGTACACGGGGACGAAACCCAAGTGCAATAAGTGCAATTTACACCACCTCGGTAACTGCCCCGTGTGTCTGAAATGCGAGAAGGAAGGGCATTTTGCTAAATATTGCCCGGACAGGGTGGCCGCTCCAGGTCAGAAGCCGGTGTGCTTCGAGTGCGGAAGTGACCAGCACTTCCGGAACGCTTGTCTAAGACTCCGAAACGCCCAACTGATATCGCTCATTTATACGAGTATTTCATAGCGATATTTGTTATGTTTTGAGTTAAAAACGTAATGGATAGACCCCGTATTGCTTATATTTTGTGTAAAGTGTCTTTTATAGGTTTTAGTTATGTTTGGAGTTATTGGAGGTGATTTGGGACCAAAAGGAGCTAAGAAAAACAAGTCGGGAATCAAAATGTCTAGTTGCCTTGGCCATTTTCATCAATTGCTCCGCAACTGGTTGACACAAAGTTTATGGAGCTTGCTGAAGTCGAGTTGCGCCGCAGGAAGCACTAGTTGCGGCGCAAGAGACTCACGTATCTTGCAAATCAATTTTACCACTTGCGGCGCAAGAGATCACCTGGCAGTTACAAAATTGTTTCTTTAATCCTAATTAAGTGGAAACCCAAAAGTTAGTGGGGTATTACTTATGAATGTTTTTCTGGACAAAAAGAAGATCATTATCACTCATATCATCAGTCTTTGAGCATCAATTAGCAAGGGGGATCAAGAACAATTTGATAATCGTTATTTTCAAGTTGAACAATCGTTACTTTCATTTCCATTTCGTTAATTTGGGGATACTTGGAACTTATTTTCCAGCTTTTGGTATTGAATCTTTTATCATTTTTTATTGCAATTCGAAGTATGACTTTTACATATTTGATTGTGTTTGTTATAATTATGAGTAGCTAATTTCTTAATACGTTTGCTTGGATTATGTGATCGTTTATGTGTTAGGTTTTGGGTGTGAAATTAGATTGATTTGTAGAGGTTAATTGGGGATCCGTTTGGGTTAATATTTTAACTATCTTGATAAAATTGTTTATACTCTTATTTGGTAATCTAAAAACGGGTATTCGAAAGGAATCCGTAATTTTTACTAAAATAGGAACGAATTAATCGGCCGGTCTTTAGTTGATTATAAGTAAATGATATTCGAAAGGAATCATTAACAACAATTTTTACAAGTAGATATTAACACAAACGCTAGCTACTAAATTAAGAGAAATCGGTTTAGGAGTTAGTAAGCTATTCGAAAGGAAGCTTATAAATTAATTCTCACATATCGGCTTGAAACTTTATGCACAATTACTTGAGGTGTTAACGGTATTCGAAAGGAATCGTGGCATGGTTAGGTAATTGGAGAAATCCGGTATTCGAAAGGAACTTAGGATTTTACATTAGAAGTTTATCGACATTTTCACACCTAGAAATAACACATATTCGTAAGCGGTCCAAGCAAGCGTCTTTTAATCCATATTTGAAATCAAGAGTATTTTTTTAACGTTATTATAAGCAAGTCTTCATTAAGACTAAAACCAACTTGTTACTTGTTACGTGTTTTTATTAAGCTAATACTTTCAACTATAAATAGTCCCTGTGTTCGAACCCGATATTTGCTAATACTATTTTACAACTGACAAGGGTACACTGCCCGTGTCGTAATCTAGTAAAGGTTTATTTTCGGAAAACTAGATTTTTCGCATCAAGTTTTTGGCGCCGCTGTCGGGGACTTGATTTAGTTGTAGTGTTTAGTTTATTGTTTGATTTACTTGTTTGAATATTTTTCACGGGTATTTTGTTTTTGTTGTGATTTTCAGGATTATTGATTGTGGATGTACACGAGATCCCAAGGGAAACAAGTGCATAGTCCTCTTTCGGATCCGGAAAAACTTTTGAGGAAACGGGGTTTAGGAGCAGCCGCATCGGTTGTTTATAGTGAAAGCGAATCTTCCGAGGAGGAAGTTGAAATTGTGTTTGAAGAAGAGATGGAAGGAGACGGAGAAAATGGTGGAGCAACTGGTGGGAGAATTATTGACCCACCAAATCCTTTTGACATACCGATGATCAACAGGAACCGAATTGTACCACAAACGAATGGGTCGGCCATTGCAGCACCGGACTTGGGGGCTGATTTTTCGGTTAAAGGGCACCATTTAAAAATGATTCAAGATAGTACTTTTGACGGACATTTCAAGTCCGACCCGCACAAACATGTGGCGCATTATATGGAGACATGTAGAATGTTCCGATATGGAGCGGGTCAAGAGGAAGGCGTTATGCTAAGTTTGTTTCCATCGTCTCTCACGGGAGAGGCGAAAACATGGTTTAATGAACTTGAGCCGGGAACAATTGCAAGTTGGGAAGCAATGAGGGAACTTTTTGTGACGAGAT
>CAJVGC010000060.1:39042703-39129808 GCA_910822075.1 Senecio squalidus | reverse complement strand
TCTCGCACTTGAAAAAGTGCTTATCTGATGAGACCATCGTCATCCCGCTCGACGAGGTCAAGATCGACAACAAGCTCAACTTCATAGAGGAACCGCTTGAAGTTGTGGACCGCGAGGTCAAACAACTCAGACAAAGCCGAGTTCCTATTGTCAAGGTTCGTTGGAACTCCCGACGTGGTCACGAATTCACATGGGAACGTGAAGACCAGATACGTCAAAAGTATCCGCATTTGTTCAAAGATACTTCTACCTGATGGGACGAGTCAAATTTCGGGACGAAATTTCTTTCAACCCCGGGATGATGTGACAACCGTCTAAAATTCAGGTGATTCTCAGTTACTATATCGGTTCGAATCTCTAGCTGCTCTCGTTATTATGTTCATGTTGTTCTAGTTCGTACTTGTTGAGTCTTTATATTGTCGGAACCAAAGTCGGAATCAACTTATAAACCCTAACACCAAACAAACTACACAAGAACTTGACTAAGTTCATAAAGGAAACTAATAAGATTTTGGTCCTCAACTAACTATAACGGAAAACTTAAAACGTCACCGATCTGGAAAAGCCTTCCACCCGACGGCTGAAGCCCAGCCGGCGGCTGGATATGGCCAGCCGGCGGCTGAAAGCCGGCGGCTGAAAGCCGCTGTCCAGTGGATGGTGCCTCATTTTTGCATGAAATCTGATTGGACCAACCTTTTATATACGGGATTGGACCAAGACAACTGCCATTTTGAGTCCCTAGGCCAGTCTTGGCCCTTTCCCACACCACTCTAACCTCTCTATCTTTTCAATTCTCTCTAAAAACACATAGTAAAAATCCAGTCATTTCTTCCACTAAAACACCATTGAAACAGCAAATAAACACAAATCCATCCATCAAAATCATACTCAAAATCGTCCTAAGCAAAAGGGTAACAAAGGGAAGCTTTAAAATCGGGTTTTGAAGAAGTTTTTCATCACTTTTGAAGCTAGAAACACATCCAACCGTCACCTTGCTTTTTCCTCCGGTAAAACCCTTTTATTTTACTATTATTATCTAAATCTATACTTGCATGGACGATCTATAAACTGAAAAAGTGTTTTTATAAAGATCTAAAACGTTTTCTTGCTTAAAAGCGAGTTTTTACAATAGATCTACATTTTTAACGCATAAATCCGAAAGAAACTGTAACTTTTGCTTAAAAACATATATATTTGATAATAACAGTTTGCATGTTCGAATCTAACACTAAAACAGGCTAAAAATCGGAAAGTAACGAAATCTAGAAACTGGCCGAAGGCCTCTGGCCGGCGGCTGAAGGCACTCAGCCGACGGCTAAGCTCCAGCCGGCGGCTGAGTGTCTCCAGCCGCTTTCTGGATCCTGCTGTTCGTAAAATTTGTCGCTTTGAGAACTTTAAACGTGAAAATAAGCTCAAATAACTTTATTACAGATTATGTATTCTGGGAACCCACTGATTTTGTAAATATAACAGTTTTAATGAGTTGAGAACCTAAAGCATGTGTATTATTGTTTATAATTGTTGAATTGTTCATTAAAGCGGGAAAGTGTTTTGGGAAAATGGACTTAATTTTTATAGCGCGGAAGCGCTGCCCAAATTTCACCGTAAAATATATCCCAATTCAGTAACTTAACCTCTTCGTAACGAAAACATATTAATCTTGGACATTGAGACTTTTTGGACTTAATTGGACTTATCGGACTATAAAACGTACACGAACACACTTATTCATATAATTTTTCCGTAACACTCTTTTGGGACAGAATCTAAAGTATAAGAAATTGGGATTTAAAATGTTAAATTGAAACTTAACATAACTTAAATTATACTAATAAAACTTATACAACATTCCGGTGTTTTAGGTTATCTTTGATTCCCGACGTATTCCGCTACATCCGTGCTTGTTCATATCTTTTCTCCGCAAACACTGAGTTACAACCCCACTTTGTTCTACTATTATGCTTTTAAACAATTATTTGGGGGAAACATAAGATTGTATGCTATGTAACTTTCGAAACTAGTTGCGATTGTTGAAACTGTTGAAACTTTTGAAACTATGAAACTTTATTGAAACTTTGGAAACTCGTATGAAACTTTGAAACATTTTGAAACTGATGAAACTCGTAAACTTTGGAAACTTGTACGAAACTATGAAACCATGAAACTTGGAAACTTTGGAATCTTGGAAACTTGTGAAACAATTATGCGTATATGTGTTGATGCTCCGTAAATGGTTAACTAAATTTAGGATACTTGTTAAGAGAAACCAATCCTTGGTGAAAATATAAACCCGTAAGTGCTTACTACTATTTTTAGAAACAGAACTCAGTTGCCCCGTTTTGGACTCGGAAACTTTACACACTATTAGCAATAGCCGTTAGTATTATGGGTATCGATACTTAGGAGAGGTCACTCTTTGCTCAGGGTTAGCGACCCAAGTACATATTACTAAGATTCTGTTGGAAACTCAATGAAACATTTTGGGGCTAGATCCTGACTAGACAATCGGTTTAGTGTAAACTTACTATTTATATTATGCCAAGTGATTGATACGAGTTACTAATTTAGTTAAGCACATATTACTTACGCATATACTTTATTTTAGCGATGGATTCTGGTTCAACTTTTATTATACGAGTTTTATTTCTACTTACGTGTGTACGAAACTCCTTACTATTTATATATATGTTCTAGCGTTGCTTCGTCCCTTTTTACTTATGACGTAATAGCATATATTTCTATTTTGGGAAACTTTTATCGAAACTCAAACTGTAACTCACTCACTACTCAATGTAGTTGACACTTTATCTTATGTTTCAGGAAATTAGTGTAAGTGCCGAGATGCATGGCAAGGAAGGGTCAATATGGTCACGTGAGGCGAACTTTGGGAAAGACCTTGTTATTTTGGGAATTTATTTTGAACTTGTATTTGTACTTGGATTAAACATTTAAACTGCCTGGTTGTTTTTGAATCTTGAACTATTTTATTTTAATGCAATGACTTGAACCGTTTACTTTTATTATAACCGTGTAATGATATTCCAGCTCTCACATTCCGTGTTTCCGCTATAGCGGGGTGTGACATATTTTGTACACTCGCCTTATTTTCGTTTCATTATTAGATTAGATCCGAACTTAATTTACGATTGCTATTATTTGAAAGGAAGTTTAGAAGTTGGTAAGGCATGATAAAAGTTAAATTATTGAAGCCTTTGTATTATTTTTGTATTTGAAATAAAAAATAGAAAAAATATCCTTTTGAGCATGTAATCTTACCAAAAGAAATATTAAATTGTAAGACATGTACTAGACTGAAAAAATAGTGAGTCGAAAAAAAAAAAAAAAAAAAAAAAAAAACAGAAAAAAAAAAAATTGTTGTAGAATTAAAATAGTTAGTGTATATTGAGTTTTGTATGATATTTGTACATTTGAAGTTGAAGAAGAAAAATTAAGCAATTCGGTTCGTTAAAGATTTTATGAGTTCGGATTTAATCTAAGTTCTTGTATACATTTTAGTTTTACCCTTTTACACTCCATTATATATTTTCACATGCCTATACATGTATATTACAACCCGAATAAAAGTCCCCGTTTAGTTGTACCTAGACTTTGGTGGTGGAGATTTGATTCTTTATCAAGCCTATGATAGAATATTCACCATGACTGAGCTGTTGAGCGATTCCACATAATACGTTACACATATTTTAGATTAGTTTGAGAGATTGTGTGATTTACTTCCCATAAAATTCGTGAGGTGTTTGGTTATATAATTTAATATGGCTTTGATATATTTTTGAAAACAGTTTTTGCTTGAGGGCAAGCAAAAGGGTAAGTTTGGGGGGATTTGATATCGCATATTTATACGTTTATTTATATGCGATATTTGGTCATTTTCGTATTTAATCATGATGGATAGGATAGGATTTTTACATTTAATTGTATGAAAGTGTTTGATTCAAGTGATAGGTTAAATAAGACGGTAAAGTGGGCTTTTAGACGAAGAAATGATGAATAATACTTTAAAAGATGGTTCGAGGCATGTACGATACGGATTAAACAAGCAAAACACGAAAATTGCCCGAAATGTAGTTGGGTGTGTCGCACCAAGTACTCAGTGCGACGCACCGGGTGTCTGAGTTGGTTTACAATTGTGATTCAATCGTTGTGACGCCCTGCCTTCTGACTGCGACTCCCCTGCGGCGTTTCCAACTTTTTAAGGATTTGTTTTTCACCTATAAATAGAGAAGTTAACCCCACATTAAATCATAACTTCTGGAGGTCGATTAGAAGAGCTAGAAGAAGGAGTACGTTTAATATTCGGTCACGAATCGAATTCGTGACTTTCGTAGTTTGTTTTCTTTTTTTTTTCAAGACTTTTCAGTAATTTTGTCTTACTTGTTTGCTGCTGATTTAGACTTTATTGTGAGTAGCTAAACATCTTTTATGCTCGTTTGACTTATGGATCTTGTTTAATAATTATTGTTTCGTTATTGATTGTTAGGTTTTATGTTTAATCGTAGATCCTTAATTGTTTATGTTTTGACATATTATCATAAGTTGTTTATGTGCAATTTATTAATCACCATTCTAGGTATTCGAGAGGAAATCTAGATAGATTAATTAAGTTGTATGAAATAATCAATCGATCTTTAATTGATTTAAAATTGTTAGGATTCGAGAGGACCTAATAATTATAACTTAGGTAATAAAACGTAAACGAGTAAGTCTAATTAATAGGATTCGAGGGGACTTGGTTATTAGAGAAGTTATTCGAGAGGAAACTTCATAAGATTAAATCATAAAATATCGGCTTGTTAATTAATGCTTAATTACTAATAATTGTAATTGTATTCGAGATGAACATTATAATTTGAAGTAGTTAAAGTTAGTAAAATATTCGAGAGGAGTTTTGCTCTATATTAGAAGTTAAATATACATTCAATTTCGTAAACTTAATTAGAAAACAAGTGAAGTGTCAAACGAGTGTATTTTCTCCAATATTTGATAAATACAATTACTTTTCTCACTTTGATTTTTATAATCACTTTTCAGTTTTAAATAGTTAATCTTTCGTAATAACAAAAACCCCAAAAACAAACCAGTATTATTAATTCGTAATTTGAAAAACTAAATTCGGGCCTGAGTTCGAACCTTTGCTTACTATAACTAATATATGAATAGGTCAACTGCCTATAAGTGTGTAATTAAGTCTAGTAGTAGGTCGAGTTTTATAAACTAGATTTTACACATCAACCATAAAGTTTGATGAAGGGAAATATCAAAAAAGTGTTTTATTGGAACTCGAGAATCTTAAACAAGAAAGAATAAATGAATGATTTAAAAGAATGGATTTAATCACCGAGTTAAATAATCAAAGAAATGAGAGACTTAGTGCTAACAATAATTTTATGCTTTTAAGAAAACAAATTGAAGATTATGAAACGAAAATTAAATCTTTAAAAGTACAAACACTTGAAGTTGAAACTTTAAAGAAAATTTGTTTGGGAGAAAAAACGAAACAAAACATATTTCCAAACAAACCGAAAAAGGAAGTTAAAGTTCCATTGAAGGTTTACAACGGTAAATCTTCCAAAACATTTTCAAAAGTGGTTTCTCCGAATACTAATTCTTTTCCGAAAAAGAATCAAAAGTATTCTCCGAAATCACAAACTAATGAAACTTTTCCAACAACCTTGAAAACTTTGAGTTTGAAATCCTAAATCGTCTCAACCAACCATGCTGAAAAACAAGCACTTTGTCCTCCAATGAACAAAACAGAAACAAAATCTTTCACTTATTCAATACCCGAGTTATTTGAATTTGCACCATCACATTTTAAATATTATGTGCAAAAAGTGAATAGTTTTGTTTCTAAACTTAAAAAACGACCTTCAATGAATTCATTCACATCTAAGAACAATTGTTTCCAAAAGTACCATCAAATGCATCAACTACGGTTCACTCATCAAATAGATTTTTCCCAAGAACTCCTTCACCAACTCATAAACAGAAATGGATTCCAACGTCTCCACCAGTTTCAAAAACAAACACACCGATTGCAAAATCAACTACCTCAAATGTGTGTTTACCGTAGAAATGGAATTCATATTCTTTGCACATAATCAATACAACTTACCAATGGTTTTCGAACAAATCTAACCATAAAGGACCCAAAATGCAATGGGTACCAAAAGGAGTTTGTTTTGATTGTGCAGAAACGTAAATTATCAGAATGACTCCGGAACAACTCAGTTTCGGATCGAACTTCATGGAATGCTTACACGAGGTATAAAAATTACAAACTTAGTTTATCACTTAAAAGACGTAATATTTGGAAGTTTTTAGTAGTGGATTTTTAAATCTCGACTAGAATTATCACTTTTGGGTATTAATATTTCATAAGATATTTGGAGTTTGTTTAGGCTTTCAATTATTTCAAATTGAAACCCGTTCTAAAACCGGAAAATTACGAATTTATTTATCTAAATACAAGTTTAATATGATGTATGTGAATAGTATCGGATTTTCAATCTCCACTAGAACTAACATATTCAAAGTATTATCTTTGTGTTTGATAGTATTTTCGTAGTAAAAAGTGTTTTCAAAATGACAAATCTTTTCAAAATTGTAAACTAGCAAATTTGATTAACTCGACTAAACTAGATTCAATCGAAAAAGATGATTTAATAGCGGATCTTGAATCTCGAGTAGAATTATTTCATCTTTTAGAGAGGATTTGGTAGCGTTTTTTCTTATTTTATCTAGTTTGCAAAACACTTGTTTGATCTAACATGGAGAATCGAATTTTGAGGGGGAGTTCATAAAATCATTTTTCGAACTACCTCCTAAATCTTTCAAATGAGCTTCAACGAAACAATTTTTTCAAATGTATTTTCGAAAAAGACTTCCCTTAATCAAAAACATTTTTTGTCATGCATATGTTGAGGGGGAGCGTCTTTTCAAAAATATTGCAAAATTCCAAGTCACTTTGGAAATGTTTTTAAAATTTGGCAAAATGTTGATACACCTTGAGCGATTTTCAAAAATATTCCTATACTCCAACCAGAGCCGGAGGGACTTACCCGAGGAATCACTTTCGAATGTGAGGGTTCTTTAGGTCTAGGATTGGAGATTAAGGGTGCAAAATCAACAAAAACTTCGTTTTCAAAATTCCAAAATGAGGGTGGAGTTGAAAATTATGAGAGGTTGAGTGAGGAGTGTGTGATACGGTTTAAACAATGAGAGACCGTTTCTTCACCGATTAAATCGTCGGATAGCCAAGTTTCTATCGAATTTCATGAGTTGATTTTCGATATTGAAAAAGACATCTGGGACCAGTGATGCAACGTACATATACCTCTTTGCCACTCAAATTCTTCACAAAAGTGTGTTTCAACATACACGGAGCTTAGCACATTTCTATCATATTCTCACTCGGAGAATGTTGATATTGAAACTAGAGAAAACCAACTCCATTTCTCGACTTCATTTCATGCACTATTGAGTCTAGCGCCAAAATGTTAAACATTTTCTAGGACACGAACGGATTTAAAAAAAAAAAACATGTCTTTGTGATATTGCTCGGAACATTTGTAGTGGTACCAACGATCTTGGTATTTCACAATGATCGAATGGAAATCCTACCAATGCTAACGCTTTTCCAACATTGAACGGGTCACACAATTGACTCCTTTTGTGATTTTGATTGTTGTGTTAACGAGCAATCTAAGTGATCTCGTAGTAACTTACCCATTTTCACGCCCATGTATACTATTTGAGGATACTATTTGGGTACACATTTACAAGATGATTACAACGAGTCATAATCATCATGAGGGGGAAGAACGTGTACCAATGGGAAGAACGTGAAGTAAAGAAGAATGTTCATCATCAAGCTACAAAGAAGTAACACATCAACTTTCGGATAGTTGATTACAAGTATGAGTTGAGGGGGAGCTAAATAAAAAATCAAAACGTCAAGGAATTTGAAACGATTGCTCAATCAAAAGAAGCTTCAAACAAAGAAATTCAGTCAAGCTTCTACAAGTTGAACGATAAAGTGAAACTACTCAATTAAGGGGGAGCGTTCCACTTTATGGTTCAATCGATCAAAGGAAACGTCAAAGACTACACATCTACATTCAACATTCGTTTGAACATGACTCATCTCGTTTAACATTCGTTTATGTTGAATAATGTTATCGTTTGATTCATCATTGAAAGTTTGTTGATTTAGCATGAATTAACAATGAATATTCGTTTTCGAAAACGTTGAATGAATGTACTAGTTCTAGTCGAAATTTCGAGAATCCGCTACTAAAATACATCCACCCTATTCCACAAAAACTCAATTCTTGAAACTTCAAGTTTTTTTTTTAAAGATAACGAGATCTAGACATAATACATGAACACAAAACAAATGAACTAGTTCTAGTCGAGACTTGTAGTCCGCTACTAAAATTCGCCCGTAATGAATTCACATGAAATGTATAGATAACGTTTCATTTACGCTCAAGTGCATTTTAATACCGAGTCCCAATCTGATTTAATTGGAAGTCTAATCCGGAAAAGAAAAAAAAATTGAATCAAGTTGAAGAAATCCATTCGAATGACAGAGTTCGTTTGTGTTAAAAATGTATTCGAACATACCCATTCATGTATGTTTAAAACTCGTTCGAATACATACTTGTTTGAAAATCCCCCATCTATTCGAATGATTTAAAACGTTTTCATTGAAAATTTATTCGAAACCACACTTGGTGAAAAAGATTCTATTTGTTCGTTGAATACACACTTAGAGAAAAATTGATTTTCTAGTTCGAATGGATGTTTTCGTGTATGTTAACAAAACCATTCGAACGAGTTTGTTCGTGCATATTGAGAATCCATTCTAACGAGTTTGTTTGTGCATGTTAGAAATCCAGTCGAACCAACACTTAGAATTTTTTTTCACCATTTAATGTCTAAGTCACCATAATCATGTATTCGAATGAACCTATTCGTCTAAGCCACCACAATCATGAACACGAATAAGCTATTCGACCGGCCATACTTAAGGTCAAAAATTAAACCTATTCGTGTACGAGTAAACAATTAAGTTCTAAAGGAAGTTCTATTCGAAGCACAAGCCATTCGTGTAATCACAATTCCTATTCGAACGAATCCATTCGTGTAAGTACAAAATGCATTCGTACCAAACAATTTGTATAAGCACAAAATCCATTCGTGGAATACTCAGTTGAAAAACAGTTTGTGTCAACACTTAGAGGAATTTTCAAAACACTTAACCCTATTCGTTTGTTCTACAAGGATATTCGAATGACCTATTCGTGTAAGCACAGATCCTCAAAACATGAAGCACAAACACAAAATTTCATAAATTCCTATTCGAATCAAATCAAAAACAACTAACACATAAAAAAAATCACATAAACACATATTAACACACTTGATTAACCTAATCAGAAAATTTTTGTAAAGAAAAAATAAGAACATTAAGAACACTAATAGAAAATTTTACCTAATTACTTGTGTTCTTCGTGAAAAAACAACCATTTGATCTGTAAAAACGTTAGATTTTTTCAGAAAATCGTTTTGCCCAGAGAGTTTGAAAAATGAAAATCGAAATGAGCTTAAATGACGAAAAATGGTGAAATCTGACACGGAGAACGACGCCGTGGAGGGTTAGGACGCCGTTGTCACATGTACTAAGCAGAGAACGACGCGGTCATTAGCATGGACGACGCACTTGGTGTTTCAGTTGGTTTCAAACACGGATTTATAGCACGATGCACCGTTGTAGGCTTGGAGGGCGACGTCCTCTACTATGTTTTGGAGTTCTACTCGAAAACAATTTCCTCTTGATTTTTCTCTATAAATACAGCCTCAAACGTCCAGAATTAATGATCAATTATTATTATTATCGTTTATTGGAGCCGGAGTATTCGTTAGAGAGCTAGAAGAGAAGCTTGGAGTTGGAATTCGTTAATATTCGGTCACGAAGCAAGTTTTGCAACTTTTCTAGTTTGCTTCCTATCTTTTTAAAGACCTTTTCCAGTATGTTTTCTATTCTTTTATTTGCTGTTTTGAACATCACTATGAGTAGCTAAACATTCTTTATGCTCGTTTGAATAATGGATCTTGTTTAATAATTATTGTTTCGTTATTGATTGTTAGGTATTTGTGTTTAATCGTAGACCCTTAATTGTTTTATTTTTTTTATATATTATCATAAGTTGTTTATGTGTAATTTGTTAATCAACATTCTAGGTATTCGAGAGGAATCTAGATAGGTTAATTAAATTGTGTGAAATAATCAATCGGTCTTTAATTGGTTTAAAATTAGTAGGATTCGAGAGGACCTAGTAATTACAACTTAGGTAATAAAACGTAAACGAGTAAGTCTATTTGTTAAGATTCGAGAAGACTTAATAATTAGATAAGTTATTCGAGAGGAAACATAATAAGATTAAATCATAAAATACCGGCTTGTTAATTAATGCTTAATTGTTGATAATTATAACTGTATTCTAGAGGAACATTATAATTTGAAATAGTTAAAGTTAGTCAAATATTCGAGAGGGGTTTTACTATATCTTAGAAGTTAAATATACATTCAATTTCGTAAACATGATTAGAAAACAAGTGAAGTGTCAAACGAGTGTAATTTCTCCAATATTTGATAACATTAATTACTTTTCTTACTCGATTTTTATAATCACTATTACAATCACTTTTCTGTTTTAATTAGTTAATATTTTCTTTATTATAAAAACCCCAAAAACAAACAAGTATTATTAATTCTTATTTAAAAACTAAATTAGTCCCTGAGTTCGAACCTTTACTTGCTTAAAACGATATTATATACGAATAGGTCCACTGCCTATAAGTGTGTAATTAAGTAAAATAGTAGGTTGAGTTTTAAGACTAGATTTTACACATCAAGTTTTTGGCGCCGCTGCCGGGGAAGACATGCCACCTGCCGTCCGAAATCGAGAATAGGGCATACTGGGCTTTGAAGAACTGCAATATTGACATGGATTTAGCGGAAGACATGAGATTCTTACAGCTCCACGAAATGGACGAATTGCGACTATAGGCCTACGAGAGTTCACGATTGTCCAAGGAGAGAACGAAGGAATTTCACGACCGAAAAATCATTCGTAAAGAATTCAAGGAGGGAGATAAAGTGCTTCTTTTCCAATAGAAGTACAAATTCAAGGTTCCAAAATTACGAACAAAATGGACGGGGCATTTTCCTCAAGATACGTTGAGCTATGGAAAGAGAAAGGAGATTCATTCATCGTCTGGGGTCAACGAGTCAAACTATATCATGAAGAGGATGATGAAAACGGGATGATGATCGAGGATGGATTTTATGCCATCAACACCTGATCACGGGGCGCATCGAGTCAAGCTAAAGACTCGTTCGAAAAATTAGCGCTTCTCGGGAGGCAACCCGGGTTTGTATTTCTATTTTTATAGTTAATTTTCATTTCATTTTTCTTTCTTAGTTTTAGGAATTTTTAACATTTGATGTTGAAGTTTCAGTTAGATAGGTACCAAGAAAACCGACGAAAAGCCAAAAAAAAAAAAAAAAAAACAAACAAAAAAAATGTTAGAGGAGGGCGTCGTTCTATCCAGCAAGAACGACGCCCCGAGTCATGGGTTAAACATAGGACGACTTCCTACCTATAGGGAATGACGCCCCGAGTCACGGGTTAAACACAGGACGACTTCCTACCTATAGGGAACGACGCACCGAGCTCCCATACAAGTTATATTGTTTAAATCTTTTAATTTTTACACACACACACACATACAAACTGAGCCGCCGACGGAGAATTCACACACACACCCTAAAATCACATAATCTTGCTTAATTTCTCACTTTTATTCCATCAATCATGAGCCAAGCGGTATGTATATCACCCTCTCTCTCTCTCAATTACTTCATCTATTTCGTTCAATTTGTGAAATTGAATTGGGGGAAATATTAGGGTTTATTCAATTAAGCTTGGAAACTTTAAATAAGTTGTTACATAGCTTCTAGCTACTGATTATAACTGATTTGTGAACTTTATTTTGGGATGTGGAGGTTAGACAGCAGTAAACGAAAGTAACAAGCTGACAGCCAAGAGGGGTGGCGTTCTGGCTTGCAGGGACGACGCCCTGCCCCTGTGGCAGCTTTGTTTTGGTTGGTTTTTTAGTGTTTCTCATGCTGGTTTGCTTCTTTGTGTTATTTGTGATGTGTAGGGAGATGGAGGATGTCGTAGGAGAGGTCGGGTTGAACCTAGATAAACCCTTAATGCAGCGGTTATGGCTCCTGAACGTCATCCATGGTTGCAATGGTCGGGGTGCAATCCCGAACGCAAGATAGTATTGAACAAAAATTTGGCTGAGATTCGGGAGCGAGGCATACTTGCACCTCGCCAGATGGACTGGGAATTCCTGTGTAGGATTGAGGTGGACTTGAGTGAGTTCTTTATTACCCGCAGTCTTACGGCTCAGGTGGAGATCCCGATCTGGGAACGGCCATGGACTGTGGATGAGCCGGTTTTAGGGAATGAGTTCTAGAGTTATACTGCTCTCTAGATGTTCAGACGGAGTTTGTTCCGGAGGAATTTGCTAGAACCCCATTGATATCATTTCGGCTCGGTGGGGAAGAACACCATGTCACGGTAGTGGAGTTTGGGAGGTTGACTGGGTTATTCACTGATGATGAGGCAGCCGATGACGCCTTAATGGTCGGTTACCTTGAGGATGCCGCGCTAGATTCTTCTGAATTTGGGGCGAACGAGGCCTGGTTTGAGCTTACGGGGCACGTGGACCGCATATCCACGAGTCCTGTAAAGGAGGTCCGAGATCCGATTCTTCGAGTGGTGCATAAATGTCTCACTTACTCATTTTTGCACCGGTCGACTCAGCACGATAAGTGCTATCCTGAGGATTTGTGGATGCTCTACATGTTCATTCATCGGGATCCTACATGGTACATTAATGTACCGTGGAAATTGGCGAGATACATGTCGCAGAGGGGTTCGGGGCAGCAGGCCTCGAGCAAGTTGGTTTGCGGGCACTGGATTACCCGCATTGCTAAATCATTAGGATTATTCACGCGGGCGAACATACATCGATGTTCCGCACCTGTGAAATGCAAGGTGATTACCCAACGTGATCTAGTACGGGCAGATATTCTTACCCAAGCGGGTAACCGCTTAGTGGACGATGGATCACCACCACATGCACCAGCACCGCAGAGGCCAGCACCACCCACCACCACGAGGGATATGATGGGACCGATGATAGTGGGTATGCATCGGCTCAACTTTGGGATGGATCAGGCGGAGCAACCGAGGTCGCAAGCTCAGACACGCCATGAGGCTATTTATGCCCATTATCATCCGACGTTGGACTATATGTACTAGCAGTATCATTAGTATATGGGCGATCCGGGTCCGTACCCACCATTTGTCGCACCACCCTTCTATTATCCTGAGCCTTACCCTGGATTCCCACCACCAGCATACCAGCAGCAGCCCGCATACGAGGATGACGACATGGAGGATTGAATTTGTAGTTGGTTTTGAATTTTATTTCGTAATGTTATTGTTTACCTTTACTATTCTCTTTTAGAAAAAAAATAGTAGACTTTTTTTTATTCATCGTAATATGTAATTTTCTTTTTAGTTTTTATTTTTCTTTTATCATTATAATATTTGTGTTTAGTTTTTCTTTTATAGTTTTTCACATACTGGCAGTAAGTTTAGCACCCGGTTCTAAGCCTGACATTCAGTTCAGCAACAGCGTTTCAACGAGAAATTTCCTATATCTACGACCGGGTTACATTTTCTACCTTTCTATTTTGTACTTATTTTTCTCTTTAGATTTTATTTTTGTAATTTCCCTTAGGTTTTGAGTCGTTATCAATAGGGAGAAAATTTGAGCCTTTGAGAGCATTCATTTTTAATGCTACTTTTTCGATTCTTGAGTGTGCCGATGGTTGATGACTTTAGAACTTGACATTGTTATTCATTTCGAGACCACATATGAGCATTGCATTAGGGTAACTTAGTGTAATTTGGTACAACGATAGGGGCAATTAGGATTAACCCATTTGTTAGCCATTTTTGTTTCTTTTATTATTTTTGTATAGTTTATCACATTGATGTACTATTTTTCCGCCTAACCCTTGTAACACTTATTTTTAGTATTAGAAACTCTAGTAAACCAATTTGCGCCTAACATTTTCGTTTCTTAATCACTACTATATATTTTGTACACTCGTCTTATTTTTCGTTTCATATTTAGATTAGATCCGAACTTAATTTACGATTGCTATTATGTGTGAAGTGAAGTTTAGAAGTTAGTAAGGCATGAAAAGAGTTATATTATTGAGCCTTTGTATGATTTTTGTATTCATAATAAAGTGAAAAATAGAAAAATAGCCTTTTAAGCATGTTATCTTACCAAAAGAAGAATATTATTGTAAGACATGTACTAGGCTGAAAAAAAAATGAGTAAAAAAAAAAAAGGGCGAAAAACAATTAGTTGAGAATTAAAAGAGTTAGTGTACATTGAGTTTTGTACGATATGTGTACATTTGATGTTGAAGAAGAAAGTTAAGCAATTCGGTTCGTTAAAGATTTTATGAGTTTGGATTTAATCTAGGTTTTTGTATACATTTTATTATTACCCTTTTTTACACTCCATTATATATTATTCACATGCCTATAACTATATATTACAACCCTAATAAAAGTCCCCGTTTAGTTGTACGTAGAATCTAGTGGTGGAGATTTGATTCTTTATCAAGCCTATGATAGAATATTCACCGTGACTGAGCAGTTGAACGATTCTACAGAATACGTTACACACCTTTTAGATTAGTTTGAGAGTTTGTGTGATTTACTTCCAATAAAATTCGTGAGGTGTTTGGTTATGTTATTTAATTTGGCTTTAATAATTTGTTGAAAACAGTTTTTGCTTGAGGGCAAGCAAAAGGTTAAGTTTGGGGGGATTTGATATCGCATATTTATATGTGATATTTGTTCGTTTTTCATAGTAAACATGATGGATAGGATAGGTTTTTGCATTTAATCGTGTGGAAAAGTTGTTTTGTCCATTTTATAGGTTTATATGATCGGGAAGTGAAATTGGAGGAAGAAATGAGCTTAAATGACGAAAAATGGTGAAATCTGACACGGAGAACGAAGCCCTGGAGAGTTAGGCCGCCGTTGTCACATGTACTAAGTAGAGGACGACGCGGTCATTAGCATGGATGACGCACTTTGTGTTTCAGTTGGTTTCAAACACGGATTTATAGCACGTTGCGCCGTTGTAGGCTTGGAGAGCGACGTCCTCTGCTATGTTTTGGAGTTCTACTCGAAAACGATTTCCTCTTGATTTTTCTCTATAAATACAGCCACAAACGTTCAGAATTAATGATCAATTATTATTATCGTTTATTGGAGTTGGAGTATTCGTTAGAGAGCTAGAAGAGAAGCTTGGAGTTGGAATTCGTTAATATTCGGTCACGAAGCAGGTTTTGCAACTTTTCTAGTTTGTTTCCTATCTTTTTAAAGACCTTTTCCAGTATGTTTTCTATTCTTTTATTTGTTGTTTTGAACATCACTATAAGTAGCTAAACATTCTTTATGCTCGTTTGAATAATGGATCTTGTTTAATAATTATTGTTTCGTTGTTGATTGTTAGGTATTTATGTTTAATCGTAGATCCTTAATTGTTTAAGTTTTGATATATTATCATAAGTTGTTTATGTGCAATTTGTTAATCAACATTCTAGGTATTCGAGAGGAATCTATATAGGTTAATTAAATTGTATGAAATAATCAATCGGTCTTTAATTGGTTTAAAATTATTAGGATTCAAGAGGACCTAGTAATTACAACTTAGGTAATAAAACGTAAACGAGTAAGTCTATTTGTTAAGATTCGAGAGGGTTTAATAATTAGAGAAGTTATTCGAGAGGAAACATCATAAGATTAAATCTTAAAATACCGGCTTGTTAATTAATGCTTAATTGTTGATAATTATAATTGTATTCGAGAGGAACATTATAATTTGAAATAGTTAAAGTTAGTGAAATATTCGAGAGGAGTTTTACTATATCTTTGAAGTTAAATATACATTCAATTTCGTAAACATAATTAGAAAACAAGTGAAGTGTCAAAGGAGTGTAATTTCTCCAATAATTGATAACATTAATTACTTTTCATACTCGATTTTTATAATAACTATTACAATCACTTTTCAGTTTTAATTAGTTAATCTTTTCTTTATAATAAAAACCCCAAAAACAAACAAGTATTATTAATTTGTATTTAAAAACTAAATTAGTCCATGAGTTCGAACCTTTACTTGCTTAAAACTATATTATATACGAATAGGTCCACTGCCTATAAGTGTGTAATTAAGTAAAATAGTAGGTTGAGTTTTAAGACTAGATTTTACACATCATATACGCATATTCAAATTTTCATTTTTCACCCTCAAGTTTTAAATCTTTTTACATCTCAAGAAATGGAACCATATAATCACAAAATCACATATTGGGAGCTTAATACAATATTCCCCCTCAAATCGAGCTTCCCCATCAATTCAAGATTCCCCCTCAAAATTTGCAAAACGTAACTAAACACATATTCAGATGAAAATTTAATAGCGAAAGACAATATGTTTAGTACGAGAATGTTGAACCGGAGTTGCAGAATTCGAGATTTCTCTCTTCTCTTGTTGAGTTTTGACATGCCTACACACTACAATCAACAAGATTTTGGTACCCACTTAAAAATGGGTTCTCTTTTGTTAGCACTTGTATGATTAAAAGAACCATCAACAGTTTCATTGTATTTAAAGCCAAAATCAAACATTGTTTTCAAACATCGTTTTACACATTTCGAATTAACAAACGAAAAATTGTTTTGCAAGACGTTTTTATTACAAAATTTATTATCAACTTTAAACGCTTGCTTCTTTGGCCCCCCCCCGTTTGTCTTGACTTCAAGTTTTTCACTCTTCTCCTTCAAAATGCCCTTTACTTTCCCTTTCCTTGGCACTGAAACACTGGCAACGTTATTAGAAATCACTTTTGATTGAGTAACTACCCTAGATTGCTTAGTACCTTTGGTAGTCATGTTTGTCGGTGTAACGACCTTAGTTTGCTTAGAACCTTTTGTAGTCACTTTTTACGGTGTAACTACCTTAGATTTCTTTGCGACTTTGGAAGTCACGTTTGACGGTGTAACTACCTTAGGTTGCTTTGCAATTTTAGGAGTTACTTGCGTTGTTTTCTTGAAAAATGATCAAATGAAGCATCAAAATTTTCATCATAATCAAACCATTCATCCATGTGTTTTGAGTTAAAATCAAGTTTAGTTGCCAATTTGATAATATCTCGTTTAGGTTTAACTTCTTGAAACTTGACATGTTTTGTAGATTTACTTGTTAAATTTGTCTTTACCAAACCTTTTGTTTTGATTGAACTTTTAAACGAACCATTTTCCATTGATTTTCCGTGGAATAAATCTTTGCAGATGGTGTTTTAACAATTACCTCATTGGAAATAATTCGTTTAGACACATTTAGTAAATCAATTCGTTTTTGCAAAAGATCAATAGTTTGTTCTTTATCATTTAATGCCTTTTGATAAAACATCACTTTTTGATCAAATTGTGATTTTTGGACTTGATCATTCGAGGATGTTGACACATTCGAAATTGATTTTACGTGTTCTTGTAGGATGCAAAACCTTTCCCACAATTTCCCATACTCTAATTTTTCATTTGCAAGCAATTTCACATTTGTGTTTGCTTTTCTCTCAAGTTTAAAATTTTCATTTTCAATCCTTTCAAAATGACCTTCGTATATTTCCAATTGTTTCAGAAAACATGTGGTTTGCAATTCATTTGAAATTGTGATGTCAAAGATATAAGTTTGAAACTCTTGCAAATGTTATTCTAGAATCAATGTAGGTGTATAATATAACACTTTCGAAGGTTGCACACTTACATTTTGTTCTTTGGAAAACGTAGGAATTGCATTTTTGGGTTTCCAATCGTATGTTTTAGGTTTGTACGTGTTAGGAGAATCTTGTTCAAAATATTTGTTATTTGTTCCATAATACTCAAAACCCATTTGACATTTGTTTCCCCGTTTTCTCTTTGCATCATGGCAAGATTTTTCATCCGAAATTTCTTCCTTTGACGCATTAATAAAACCTAACCTATCAATGTTTTCTCCTAATTTGATGAAATCAAAATCGTAGAGGGAACAACACATTGAAATGGCTCGTTTAAGAAATTTCGGATTTTCAACAAAAGTGTTTTCATCAAAACCAAGAGCATCCTTTATATGTAAAAGTTTAATTGTTTCGGTCATGTTTAAATGAATTGTTTGGTCCGTTTAGCCTCGTTTGACAAATTCCAATTTCAAATCTTTCAACTTTGAACATAATTCCAAATTTTCTTTAGAAATACGTTCAACTTCACTTTGGTGGAAGCTACTATTATTTATCAATTGTTGACGTTTGATAGTTGCTTCTGACACACTGTCATTCATATTTTTCTCGTTCAACTTTTGACTCAAAACTTCTTCCTCAAGTTGTTTAATGCGACATTTCATGCTTGAAAATTCAGAAACATATTTTTGATTCTTTTCAATAAGTGTAGAATTTTTAGTTTCAAGATCTTTGATTATTTTTCGTTTAGTACGAAGTTTTGTCTCAATCAATTTCATTTGAAAAATGCAAGTTTCCATTCTAACCAGATCATAGACGTATTGATATACCTCCTCATCGTCTGATTCCTCAAAGTCTGAATCTGCCATTAATGACATGTGAGTGAAATGAGCACTTCCTTGTTCCTCATTGTCTGAATCACTTATCCAATGTGCATCTTCAGTTAGAGAAACCTGATCTTTCTCTCCAAATTCCTTTTTATTCTCAACCAACATCTTTTGTTGATAGTATTCTGAATTCTTTGCTACTTTGATGTTGTTGTAAGATCCAATTGACATTTGATCTTTTAACTTCATGATTTTTTATTCTCTTTGATCGTTTTATACTCTTTGTAAAAGTTCCAAATCTTCAATTCTTGTATGATGAACACTGGTTCGAATGAGATGGAATTCGATTATGCTTAAACTCTGTTCGAATGGTGTATGAATTCGTGTGAGTTTAAAATGTATTCGAATGGTTATATAGTTCGTATAGGTTGAAATCCTGTTCGAATGGATATTGAGTTCGTATAGGTTGAAATCCTATTCGAATGATGATTTAGTAATTATTCCGTTCCAATTCTCCACTTCTTGTGTAATTCGAACTTCCGAGCAAATTACCGTGATCGATCTATTCAAAATAGTGTTCGTGTACTCTTCCTAGTCGTTCCAACACTTGTCCGAGATTCTCCGAGAACCTTGTCCAAGCCTATCCGAGAACTTAGTCTGAGCAACCTATTTGAACCCTCTATTCGAATAGTCCTGTTCGAATGATTCTATTTGAACACCCCTATTTGAATACTTCTGTTCGAATCTTCAAATACTTCAAATTTTAACCCAATCTTCAAACGAATTTCTCCATTCGATCTTCTTTTCAACTAAGACGAATTAATCTTCAAATTCAACTTCAAACGAATACAAAAAAGTTTCAAACTTTCTTCATTCGAATGAGTGATTCGACTTAAAAAACAATGTACATGAATACAAGTGCTATTCGTGTATGTTGAAATAGTAGTGGAATGGCCTTATTCGAATGAGGTTATTCGAATGAAACTAGTCGAACTGAACATGAACTTTTGAGAGTATCCCACTCCAATACCAATTGTAAGAATTAAGAATCACCAAAAGTCATATTATTCATCCCACCCCTTACCTATTTATAGGTAAGGGGTGAATGTTTATTACATTACATATTAGAAACCATAACAACTATTTTAAGTTCTACAGTTGTTCAGTTTTTTCCATGATGATTAACACCTACAAAGGGAGCCATTGACATCTCATACTCATTTGTCAAATAAGTTGTATCGTATGTCACAACGTTTCTGAATTCCTCATATGTCTCCCTACTCCTAGCATCTGCCCAAAATAAACTCTTTAATCGATTGTCATCATCCAATTCCCATGTGTAAAAGAAATCACGATCGATAGACTGAACCTTCGCGAAATAAATTTGATTGCTTTTGCGTCACCTTCTCCGAACTTCAACCGTTTAACTTTATCAATGTAGTTACGAAAATCTTTTTATGTAAACAGAATATTTTCATAACCCCCACTTTCCACGAAAAAGGTGTTAAACCCCTTATTCATTCTTACTCATGCTCTTTGATAGATCTCAAGTTGTCTTCTCACATGACGCTTTACGACCATATGACACATGTAAAGACGTCCTTTGCTAGGGCTAAACGGGTGGTTATGTTTTAGTTCCACTTTAGACACATGCCACTTTTTGTCACCACCCAAAATTGCATTAACTATAGCACCACAATTTATTTTTGAAATGGGGCGAGGGTTCAAAATATCTTTTGACACCAACTTTCCTGCCCGATTACATGAGGTAGTTGCATACTTTGTTTCTTCATCAATGTTGTAAGACTTTCGAGAAGACCCTTTAATAATCCCAAACCCCATTTGCTTCCCATAGGTTGCATAAAAATGAATAAGTTCTTCGACTGTGTCAAAAGTCATGTCGGTCTTTGGTTCCTTAACTTTTTTGTCACCATCAAATTTCTTGTTATAAATTTCTTCGGAATAAACATCTTTATGACCTTCACATTCGTTTATATTTTTCTCACAATTGGTTTCTTTTTGCATGTTATTATAATCCGGCCTGCCATCAATAATATCTTATGATTAATCTAAAAAGTATTTACTTGTATTATACACTATATGAATATAACCCAAAAAAATAATACTTTGAATAAAAAAAACTTACTCATTTTCTTCACTGTCATATTGTGAATCTGATGATAAAATCTTTGTCATATAGTGAATTTTGATTTTGTGGTGTATCAGATAGTAAATCTTCATCATCCGAAGAAGAAATAAAGGAGGATTGTTTCATTTTTTCCATAAAGAAAAATGAATTTACCTATGAAAATTTTGTGTGTGTGTTAAGTTGGGTTTAGGAAGAGAGAGAGAAAAAAGTTGATGTATTTTAGAAGATTTGATTTATCCGAGGAAAAAGTATCATAAGAGAGAGAGAAAGAGAGGGTAATGACTAACTTGAGTTAGGTTAGTAGTGAGAAATGGATGTGCACCTCACTTGCCACATCATTGTGTAAACTTGAGTTTGTAAAATATTTGTGTTTCTAGCATTTCTCGTGAAGAAATATGTTGGGTTCAAAGAAAATGGATAAAGTACAAAATCTTCAAGTGTGAAAACATATACAAGTGTTTACATTAGTTTAGAGATCGGCAAACCGGTTTTTTGACCAAAAGGACCGGGTTTTGGTCAAACGGTTCAAACTGGTTTGACCAAAACCGTTTCGGTCACAAAATTACACAACCCATACAAACCGGTTCGTGTAGGTTTGGAACCAGTTCGGGTTGAAAGTTCGGGTTGAAAGACCGGTTTCAAATCGGTTATTGTAAATAATAGGCAAAAAAAAAAGCGTAACCTGCATAAACATGTTCATTTGACTTTTATTAAACAAACTTACAACATATCATACATAAAGGTTGTGTTCAAGTAAATAAACTTAAAACATATCTTTTTATGTTTAATATGTCAATATTTGAAAAAAATAGTTCGAAAAAGTAATAAAAACAACATAAAACTTAATCATAAACAAAAAACGCCTCTCGTCGAAGAACAAGCGGCTTTCACTGAACAATTAGCGTCCAAAACCAAACATGATGCGTTTTATACAAGTGCGAGGAAAGAAGATATGGATTTTCTTACCCCGATGTCGGAAAAAGACGTGAATGAATTGAGAATGAAAATAAAATAAAGTTAGGGAAAAATATGAAATGAATGAAGTATTTATTTTTAATTAGTGTAACTACTTTTTATTTAATGAATGGTCTTTCTTTTAATAAAATGTATTGTCTTAGTTTTTAATTATTGTAATGATATTTATTAATGTTATACCCTTTATTGGGGGAATTTCAAATTTACCCCTACTAACCTCTATAAATATCATATTTATCCGTTTAAACTTGATAATATCATATTTACCCTTCTTAAATTCAAAAATATCAAATAAATCCAAATTAATAATTTATCCCAATTAAAACTCCAAAATCATTAGTAATTATCCAAAAATTAGTAAATTTTATTTATTAGATTTAATAAATATTTGAGAAAATATGGTTACACATTCGGAAGCATCGACCAATACCACAACTGCACAACCAAAAAGAATCAACCAAATTAATAGGTAAGAAATATCCATAAATTTGAATCAAGTACAAAAGCAATTTAAAACAAAGAAAAACATTTTTATTATTAAAACATAGCAATATTTTAAACAACTGAAGCAACTAGTTTCGTAAAACTACGGTTATCAATAGACCAAACCAAAATAAACAAAAACAAAAACAACTAGTTAGGTGAAACAAAAGTTATCGGTAGATCAAACAATAACCCAAAATAGACTAAAGCAACTAGTTTGATTTACTAATTTTTGGATAATTACTAATGATTTTGGAGTTTTAATTGGGATAGATTATTAATTTGGATTTATTTGATATTTTTGAATTTAAGAAGGGTAAATATGATATTATCAAGTTTAAACGGGTAAATATGATATTTATACAGGTTAGTAGGGGTAAATTTGAAATTCTCCCTATTTTGTTTTAGTTCTATGTTTTTTTATACATTGATAACTCAAGTTGTGGTGTTGGATTATAAGTGAGTTACAAAAAAGCTCACGTGACATTTACAACTTTTAATCATTTCTAGTGCTCTACCTCTAAAGTAAATTATAGAAATTTTCCGTGAAATATGTTCAAATTGTCGATTAAGTCCCTCGCACGAGAAAACAACACTTTTAGTTCATATAGTTTAAGTTTCTGCCCGAATTTGTCCCTTAACAGCTAAATTTAACAGACTTCATGTTTAATTTGACACTTTTAATCACTAATTAATAGTAATAATTTATAAACAATTGCAATTTGTAATCTTATTAAGCTTAGCTTTTTTATTGAGTCTATTTTTTCAAATGTTATAATTTTACTTCAATTTTGTTGAAATTTGCCAAAAATATCATACAAAAAATAACTAAAATCACCTTTTAAGTGATTAAAAAAATGAATATATTTTCAAAAGCTTTTATAATTATCTTCACCACTATAAAAAAAAAATAAAAAAATAGAGCTCAGAAACATATTTTCTCTCAATATCCTTTGATATACTACAATAACATGTTTGTCCTATAAATTTTATTTAATGATATCATTTTTCTATATATTTATCATTTAGGGTCTTTTGATGGTATATGTCTATAACAATATAATATTTTTTACATACATTCGTCACTTTATATTTGTATAGATTTATATATATTTACAAAGAATTGTACTTGAAATCATTGAATAATATTCTAACACTACCAATAGACTTCTTGATAAGTACTTAATGTAATATTTAAATTTCGAAAATAGAATATTTTGTAAGTATATTTTATATTTTGGCCTATAATAGAAGTTATAAATGAAAGGGACTAACTTGGTAAGAAAAGTACTTAACTTTAGTTAGAAAGGATTTAAATTAATAACTATATTGGTTAGGTAAATAAGTTAGTCAATTTTTGAAAGATAAAGGACTAAGGATGTAAATTCTTAAAGTTATGCCTAAACTAGTGAAGAGATGGAAGTGAGGTGTCAATCCATGAAAGTATAGGTGTTTGAGTCGATTTTGGAGAAGAAGCAAGAAAGAAGAAAAGTTCAATTAACTCAAATTGAAGCTTAATAGTAATAGATTTTATCAATTAAATGAAGAATTAAAAGTTTAAGAACCCTAGCTTTTGTTATAGTTGAAGAAAAAGAAGGTATGATTATATAATTAAATTTATTTGATGAAATTGTGCTTGTATTTTGTGTTATAACATCATTTAAATGTTTAATTGAGTGGTAGAAATACTTAATTTGGTTAAATTAGGTAAATGAATTGGGGATAATCATGAAGTTTGAAAAAATGTTAGAATTAAACTTGGTTTATATGTTATTTTGATGCTAATAATATATGTAGAAGCTTGAAAGATTGAAAGATTAACTTATAAGAATTTTGTAAAAAAATCATGTTTTAGCTAGTTAGTGCGAAGAGATGAATTGTTGATTTGATGTATTAATTATTGTAGGAATGTCTTGGAATGAAAGGATTGTGTGAAAAATGATTAATTTCAAGTATATGATAAAAAAGATAAGATAAAGAGTACTGAAAGATGTGTTTGGGTGAAATGGTGTTAAGGATGCTACACTAGCTGCCAAACGGGTCATGTAACCCGTGGAAAGATTGAAAATGGGTAGTAAATGGTTAGAGAGAAGAAAACATTACTTGCAATGTATTATTTATGATTTGTATAATGTGTGTAATGTGTTTAAATACTTTGTTTGTGTATTAGAATGTTAAATGGGTCAAAATACCAAAAAAGGTGGCAAGTTGGGTAGATGTTGTCAAACATGTTTAAATTAGGAGTTAAAAGGGTTAGAAAGAGTTGTAATGAAATTAATATATGTGTTTATATATATATGTAAGATATAATGAGAGACAAATTTGTGTTTGGTTGTAAAAACGCAGATTTGGAGGCTTAATTCGACTTCAAGGTGAGTATACGAAGCTTCTTTATAACGTTTTATATGTTTATGTAATGTGCATTAAAATCCTTGAAAGATGGGTAAGATACTTGTTTAATGTATGACCAAATTATTAACGAAAAGAGGGGCTAGAAGTGTTAGGCCCTAACTTGGAAATGCAGGATTTTGCAAAGGAAAAGACACCCCTTCTGAGCACCACTACGCCGTAGTGAGTGCCTATTGCGCCGCAATGGGACTTTAGTTAGCGGTGTTTTGGTGTAGCGTTTGCCACTGGCCCACGGTCGTTGCCCACTACGCCGCAGTGAGATCCCGATCCAGTTTTTAGTAGTTTTTAACGTAGTTTATGTGTATGACTTGTACCCTAAACTATTGGTTAGTTATAAAAAGTTATACATGACATTTACTTGTCAAGAAAGTGTATGCACAACAATTTCATGTCGGGAAAAAGGGTAAAGTCGACTTTCATTAGTCGTAAAGAAGTAGTTATAGCTTGACATGTCACCAAGGTATGTATATGACTTTGAATAGTCGGGAAAGAGTAAGATATGACTTGGTATAGTCGGGAAAGACTAAGATACGACTTTAGCTAATCGGGAAAGAAAGATAAGACTTTAATTAGTCTTGTAATATTTTTTTTTTTTTTTTGGTAAAAGGGAATATCCCCGGTAAATTATATAACCAAAAAAGCGCGATGAAGTACAATGGATATAGGTGAAATCCTATATCGCAACCCATAACATGGGCAACAACCAAAACAAAAAACCAAATAACACCTATATAATAGAGACAGACCTCCCTTATAGAATACGCCGAAATCTATCAATTCCTACCCTTTCCACTAAGCTTGAAGTCACGGAACTCGTTAAGAGCACCCTGAAGATCAACCACTTGGTCATCATAGCCATCATAGCCATCATAACCGTAATCTTCATCTTCAAACCGGTGACCCCCACCCAAATAAGAACGGCATCCCCCCTCCTCATCCGAAGTATCAGAAGCATTGAGACAATTATCCCATTTCTTTTTCGAATCTTGAGGACTATCTACCTTTTTATCCTTGCTTCCAGCAGCAACCAAAGAACCCGAACTACTCGAAGGCTCATTACCTTTGTTCTTTTCCCCAATAATACCAGGACCATTATCCTTCGGTTGAGAGACAACATGATCCACAGTTAAACCATCAAACGGATTAGCAATAGGCACATTTGGGTTAACTCCATTGGAGGGTGTAGAACCCCTAGTGGTATTCCCACCCTTCTTTTGCTTCCAAAGCACTTTAGAATTAGGTTTATTCAGCAGAAGACCCATAAACGCCTTTGGATCAGCTCACTTCTTCTTCTTACGGCTCTTAACCTCCGTAAAGCCATCACCAGTTTATCTCCGTCAGTAGCCCTGACGTCCTTAACTGAACTAGTAACAATCTCCTCGGGAGCACGTTTAGGACACACGTTAGTGTCATGACCAAAACAGTGGCAATCACCACAATGAGGAGGTTTCCACTCATACTCAACTCGAATAGTTTCCGTCAGATAACCTTCCCCATCCTCAACAGGTATCGCCATAGTAACCTCCTTCTTTAAAGCTACAGCCGCATCTATCTCAATCAAAGCCCTGGCAAAACTGATTCTACCCCATGAATCATCACACATAGAACTAGTAAAATCATCCAGCATGACAGGTTTCCAAATTTGAGTAGCGATCAAACTCAAGCCATCCTCCGAGTAGGCAAGAATAGGGACATTGTATAATTTCACCCAAACAGGAAGCTTAGTAACTTCTCCTTTTGTCAATGACACATTAGGAGACCATTTGTTGAGTATTATAGGAGATTTGCGAATCAGCCAAGGCCCTTGCTCCAACAGTTTCTCCATACCACCTTTAGAAGCAAATTTAAAGAGATAAACCCCATCATTATTCCTAGTAATCCGTTCAAAGGCAAATTTCCGCCAAGAGTTCGAAACATATTGCTTAACCACTGGAAATGAAGGATCTTTACCAACAAAGAACCCCACGATAGAGTTCTCATATCTACATTTGATTTTATTAGCTACATCTCGCAGTAGAACATAATCAACTGCGTCAAGCTTTTCATCATTAACAAGAGTACGAAATTGAACCTTGATACTCGGGGTACTAGGGCCAAAACAACTTGCATATGAGCTGGTAATACCTGGCATATCACCATTAGGAACACATACCTGTGGGGCAACATTTTCACTAGCGGGAACACTGGCAGTCCCAATTGCAACATCCATTATATGGATAAATATACTATGTAAATTATATGTTTTGTAGGTAATCGAGATAATTAAGACAAGGCAAGCTTAAGAAGAAGGGAATGGAGACCGTAACGTGTAAAGTTAAATGTTTTTGTAAGAGATTCCGCCGAAGTTTGTTAGACACACCTTTTGGTAAAACATGATATTAACGTTTACCTATCGTTAAGTTATGTAATGAATTAGTAACACTTTTTGAATGTTGGTTAATGAAATTGTAAGATATATTTAAAAAAAATGGTATGTATGTGGTTCGAGTGTTACACTTAACTACTTATTATTTAACAATTAATTCACTCTTCAGTATATCTTTTTTAATAACGTTTGGCATTTTTCATTTTTAAATAAATAATATTTTATTATATAATATTTAAAAATTTCTTTTTAGCGTATTTATTATATAAATTAATAACTATATATAAATTTTAATATGTATAATTTATATTTTGGTATTGATAAAATGAGATTCTTGTTTTTGAAACTTGTAAAAATGGAAATTTTATTTTTAAATTATAAACTAAGTATTAAAAATGTCAACTTTAAAAAATATTTAATAGAAAAGTTTATCATATCTATTTGATAAAGGAAAATTTTGGACAAAAGGTTTAACCGTAACAACCAAAAGTAATTTATCCAACCTCCATTATATGTATGAAATCAACCTTGTATTAATTAAAGAGTAAATTACATAAATGGCCATGACGTGTGTCCATTTTAGCACGTTTCGTCCTAGTCGCTACTAGGGGTATTATTTGGGTCAACTCGACCCTAATAAACAACTTTCGGGTTGGGTTCATTCGGATTTAACTAAAATTTTCTAACCCTAACCCGACCCTAATGAGGGTTCGGGTTTTAGGGTTTGGGTCGTTTTCGGGTCAGGTCCAAGAGGGCCAGGTTATTTCGGGTCCGGGTACACAACAAATTAAAAAAGTTCAAAAAAAAGCAAACATATTGAATATAGCAAATGAAAAAAATAAATATCTTGAAAAAATTCAAGATGAATAGAACCCAACAAAGCATATGATATATATAGGCTAGAAGTATGAAAGTGTTTCATACCTGAAGCGATGTGGGACAACTAAAGTAGGGAAATTAAATGAAAATTTTCTCTACTTTAGTTGTCCCACATCGCTTCAGGTACGAAACTATTTCATACTTCTAGCCTATATATATCATATGCCTTTGGTTTTCCCACTTTAGTTGTCCCACGTCGCTTCATGTATAAAACTTTTTCATACTTCTAGCCTATATATATCATATACCTTTGATTCAAAATATAGTTCGACTGTAATTTTCTGGTCAATCGGGTCAAACCCGAAACCCGACAAAACTGGAACTATTCTACATGAAACCCGGCCCTATTACTGAGTCGGGTGTTTCGGGTCGGGCCGAATATTTTAACACCCCTAGTCGCAACCTTTCATATAAACCCTAGCCAATTTATTAAGATAACCGGTCTCTCCTCTCTACATAAGATATATTCAAATCTTAAGTTTTAGAAAAACAATTGTTGTGTCTGGTTTAATTTACTCAATATATAACATTTTTGTTTTTTATACATTTGATGTTAAAATCAAATTTAATTTTATTTTTTCGAGTTTTAATAGCCACAAGAAAAGAAGAAAAAAGATATCATGGAAAGTCTATAATAACACCTCTCTAATGAAATAGGAGAACACGATGATTTCAATAATATAACTTGTTTTGTCTAAGGGTTTGTTATATAATGAGTTTTTATTTCATTGAAGTCACCGAATTAAACGAAAATGGAGGATACAAATTTTTTCTCTATGTTTAAGTATTTTTTTAGTTGATACTTATTGAAGTGTTGTATCTATAATATATAAAAGAGATGCATTAAAAGATATACGATAAAGTCTCTATTATTAGATGAGTTTCAATATTAGTTTTAAACCCTTAAATTAAAGTCAACCTAATACGTATAGTTCATTACTTTTTCCATTTTTTAACATGTACTAATACGAACTTAAAGGTTGAATTAAAGTCAGCCACATCATTATAAACCAAACTACATAATATTAAATAAAAGCCTTTAATATATATTTAAATAAATTTCTATGTTATTATTGCATTATATATATTTTATAGAGTTTTTTACGTATATAAATTTAAAGGTGAAACTGAAAACACGTACTTATATAACTTAATCGACAAATAATTGGAATTTACTATTCTTATTATCATACATTGTTAATGAAACTCAATGTTCCCTCGAATTCTATATACTATGTTTTCTTTTTTCTCAATTGGGTTTTCCGCGTATTCACGAGAAATAAACTGTATCTATACTACTTTGTATCTATACTACTTATAAAGCGTTGAACATTTTGTCTTAATGTTAAAATTTAAGTATCGAAATTACCAAACTATCCTTCATCTACCATCTAAATATTGAATGCCAACTCACTTTCCTTTTTTTTTTTCTCTCCCTATTTTCATTATTTCTCATCAACTAAATTTAAATAAAATTTAATAAAACAAAAAAATTAAAAACAAATTAATACAAACAATTTTATATATCTTTATGTCATTTGTGTAAAATGTGATTTTTTTTTTTTCTTTTATAAAGAGCCACATATAATAACTTTTGTTGTGACTCATAGAACCAGATTTAAACATTTAAACAGTTATCGAATAATTATTTTTATAGCATGAAGGGAATGACTTAAAGCTTTTATTAGACAAATGTTTTTATACGTCAAGGGTGTCGAATAAAAAACTTGTACAGTTAATTTAAAACCGAAACACGATAAATTAGAAACTATTAAAAGCAATATGATTACGGCTTTTCGGCTATATATTAACACTCATTTTTAATGAAACAATTCGAGTTTAAACAGGAATTATATGTTTCATGTAATAGATTGCAGTTTAAACCAAAAACTATTACCCAAAACATATAAATAATTTTTTTTATAGTTCAAACGACCAAACAAGAACCATTGTCCTAAGTCCTAATACAATCAAATGAATTTACCACATCACTATAAGTATGTGTATTTTATGACGATAATGAGATTGATGTCGTTGTGTTGAATCATGAACTATTACACTCAACATATTAATAGTAATAAAAGACATTAACATAAATCGGTACCACACGTACATAAGTTTTGTCAACGTACTACCTTACTGCATAATTCATTTTTTGATTCGAGAAGCCGAACGAGAAATTATTACCACACAGTATCATTTTGTGGAATATAACAATTTGTTTCCGCTATATCATTCGGGTTTCATACTAATATATTAAAGTTAAAGATACCTAATAATAAACGATCTTGAAAATCCCTATTTTGTTTAAAAACTAGTTTATTAACCCGCCTAATACGCGGAGAATTATATCAAAAAATATAATGTTAACAAAGAACATATAACTTATATAACCATTTAGACAAAATGATTATATTAGCAAATGTGAAGTTAAATAAAACATTTACTGTGTGATTCGAAAAAAACCTTATTAAAAATAAAATAATTATAATATATAAAAAAAACTTAAAATATTGCTTAAATAGGACGAAAAAAAAACAGAAGATTTTTTTTATATAATATATTTTCCGTTTATATGCAAAACACTAATAAAACAATAAAATAACTTTATTTTATTTTTATAATATATAGGAAAAACTAAAAATTAGTGGGTATATAGGACGAAAGGCGGGAAAACTTCATTTGGTGATCTTCTCCCCTCCCCCAATTAACCCGTTATGAGCGAGTGTCATCTACTTATAAGCTCATATAAGCTCTTTAGAAAATTATAGAATTGTACCCAACGTTTTCTCAAAATATTTTATACATTTGTAATGCCATAATAAACATGGAAATAATTTTGTTTGTTGTGGAATATTCTTCAAATCTCTACCTTAATTTTACTTTCTTTTTATACTAAAAATGTGTATGTGTTTTGAAAAAATATGTTTTGTATTTTTTTAGAAATAATTTAAAATACGTGTTAGATTATTTAAAGTAGAAAAGTTAATTAGTTTTATTTAATTATTACTATTTAAAATAACGGTTAAATTATTTAAAGTAAAACGATTAAAATAAAATTATTAATGATGATATCATTAAAATGATTTAATGGTTTAAATTAAAGTTGGATTTTTATGTAACGATTACTATTTTGAAAAGTGATATTTTAGGGTTGTTTTTTATTATATATTAAGATATATATATTAAATTTAGAATGTTTTAATATATATTAAATGAACTTTTCTATAGGTCTTTATTAAAAAGGTTTTCAGTTTCAAAAAAGATTAAAACATAACTTTTATATCATTTTGAAAATTCTCTATTTACCCGATTTTAATAATTGTTGGACGGAAAAGGAAATAAATTAAAACTAGTGTCACAACTTGGTTCATATACATGTGATAAGGCTTATAAGTTACAAGGCATGATCCCACCCTTCCCACAGCCATGATTCATACCTCTATATCAAAAGAAATCTTTCTTTTTTCACATGGTAATAAAATATTTTTTATTTCGTATCATCTGTAATAAAATGTCATTAAAATTGTGAATTATGTTATTTCATTAATATCTTTTGGTTACTAATACATTCTAATATATACCGTTTACGAAATCGAAATTAGTAAGTCAAAATTAAAATCGGTTGAATGTGTTCCAATTATCTTAAACGTATTTTTACTACTAATGGATTTTATACTAGTCTACTTACCACCAACTAAACCACTGAATGATTTAAAAACTAATACAAACATAAAATCATAAAATGTAATTCTAGATTTTTGAGATTACAAGTGATAAACTATCGATCTATAGATTATTAATTCAAGTCTAATTATAAACATTTATAAATCTGAATAAAGACTTGTAAATCGGTGTAGATTATGAATTTGATTTAAAATAATTGTTGTTGAATGATGCATAAGTCTCCACGTCCCGTGTCCAAACATGATACCTTGTTATTATAAAAGGCCGCATTTACTCGTTAAGTTTTATCTTTGTATCATCACCATCAGAAACCAACCCCCGTAGCTATGGATGTCAAAATCTCAGCACCCGTTACTGTTTACCCATCTCAACAACCTTTCACCGATGACCACACCCTCCATCTCTCCCATCTCGATACCGATCGAAACATGAACGTCCCGTTTCGTTACATTCGAGCTTATGCCCCGAACAAACATTCTCGTGATCCATTTGATGTGATCACTAGTGCTCTCTCCGCCACATTAGTTAAATACTACGCATACACCGGCTCGTTACACCCCCGAAAGAGTGACGGGAGATTTGAGTTATATTGCAAAGTTGGTAGTGGAATTTCTGTCATTCCAGCTAACGTTGACTTTACGTTGAAGTCGGTAAACTACCTTGATGATGTTGATG
Source organism: Senecio squalidus (assembly GCA_910822075.1). NCBI lineage: Eukaryota > Viridiplantae > Streptophyta > Magnoliopsida > Asterales > Asteraceae > Senecio > Senecio squalidus. The sequence continues at coordinate 39,097,382 of CAJVGC010000060.1, read as the reverse complement.
ACAAGTTCATAGAAATGTTGGTTCCGAATCCGGATCAACAAACGCTTTTGACAAATTTGTTGATGTTACAAGTGACACGGTTTAATTGTGGCGGGTTTACTCTTGGGGCGTCTGTGCACCATGTGTTGTGTGATGGCCTAGGGGCGACATTGTTTTTTAATGCTATGGCTGAAGTGGCTCGAGGTGCAGTTGAGGTATCTGTTGAACCGGTTTGGGACCGCTCCAGTTTGTTAGGCCCGAGAGAACCAGCTAGGACAGAGTTTCCTATTGATGAGTTTTTGTGTTTGGATAAGGACTTTGTACCTTACTCGGAATCAAATGATGATTTGGTTAGAGAGTGCTTTCATGTTAAAGACGAGTTGTTGGACCGGTTCAAGATTTTTCTACACGAAAAATCCGGTTTAAGTTTCACCACTTTTGAAGCTTTGGGTGCTTTTCTTTGGCAAGCAAGGTAAAGCTTTATAAAATAGTTTGTCTAATTATTACTATAATATATTGATTATGTGATTCTTTTAAAAGGTATTTGATTAATTGGATTGAAAATAAACAAAACAGGGTGAAAGCCTCGAAAATTCCAAGAGACGAGAAAGTAAAATTTGCATATGCAATCAACATAAGGAGGCTAGTGAAGCCGGCACTTCCAGCCGGCTACTGGGGCAACGGCTGCGTTCCAATGTATGTACAGATCACAGCCCAAGATCTGATTGATAAACCTATTTGGGAAACAGCTGAATTGATCAAAAAGAGCAAGAGAAATGTGAGCAACGAGTATGTTCACTCGTTTATTGATTTCCAAGAGCTAAATTACTCAAAAGGGATCAATGCTGGAAACTGGGTTAGTGCATTTACTGACTGGAGGCACTTGGGTCATTCGACAGTTGACTTTGGTTGGGGAGGGCCGGTAACGGTTCAACCACTATCCAGGAACCTTCTTGGGAGCAATGAACCATGTTTCTTTTTGCCGTACTCAGAGGCAAGCCAGGGGAAGAAAGATGGGTTCAAGGTGCTGTTGAATCTCCGTAGGAATTCGGTTGATGCTTTTCGAGTGGAGATGGACAAGTTTGGCGACATGGAGTATCTGTAGCTCCGTTTTTTGGTCTTTTTTAACAGAATGTCGTGTTTTTTATCCTTTGGATAACATAATAAATTGTTATAGACATTCTTATGCAAAGTCCTTTGCAAAATTTATCAATCTTTATGTTTGTGGAGCTCTACTAATTATGTGCTTGTTGAAATGGGGCGGGTCAGATCGGATAGGGTTGACACAACAATATCCTGTTTTCTAATTTATAGATAACAGTGTACTAATATGATTAAAGACACTATATTAATCAAATAAACCTTTTCATAAGAAGATCTAGGAGGTTGTTATTGCCCATTTATGTTATAGTTAAGTTTTTTTTTTAAATCGTTTGAGTTATATAAACCCAAAGCATGTTAAAGTAAGATCTTGATTACCAAGAAAGTTTAGCAGCGGATACACTCCTTGATATCACAAGTTTAACAATCAAACAAATATTGTATACGAGTAATAAACAATGAATAAAGAATAATAATGTTTATCGAATATTAAGCCTCAATATATTAATCTTAAAGAGATGATTAACATACGTGTTTTTCCTAGTGCAATTATCTATATATTTATAGACATTGAGGCTAAACCTAGCTAAACTAGGAAACGTCTAAAAACAATTACAATTTAATACTAATTACAATTGCCTAAATTATGGAAAAAAATAATTCCATATTTATAAAAAGTCTTCAAGCAGTATTAACAAGTAGCAGGCAGTAGTAATGAGTTGTTGCAGTAGTAACCATCAGTTTGTCTTGAGCCGTATTAACTTGACTTGAGCAGTAGTAACTGTCTTCATGCATGGTTTGCCGTAGTAACCTTCTTCATGCAGTATTAATCAAACAGTATAAATTAACAATACTAATGATCAATATTATTGAAAGTAAACTATTTAAGCTAACAATTTTAATCCCAACAATCTCCCCCTAACTTGAACTTTTATATTTCATTAAAGTAACAAGTTTTTACAAGATTAATATTGATGATTACAAAACTCATTTACTCTCTCTCTTTCTTGCTTCCCTCTCTTCCTTGATTTTTTCCTGTTCTTCATTTCTCTGTTGTACAATTCGCCAAACCAAGTCATGAGCCATTTGAGATGTTCTAACTGCATACATTCTAATGGTGATCATCTCATGGAGGGTTCCAAAATCAAGATCATATCTTCTGTCAACCAAGTAGAATCTTATTGCACCATATCTTCCAGCAATTATATGGATTCCACATCTTTCATATAGATACCATCTGATGACAGGATTATCAACTCCTCCTTTATGAAATACATCACTCACCATCTCTTCTTCAGGATCAAATATACCATTTAACCAATCAAGGGCAAGATCTGTGCCTGAACAAGTACCTCTGTTTTGAGAGTACTTTATTACACCAATATCATACAGTTTCTGCACATCTTGTCTAGAAAATTCCTTGATCATTCTGTAGAAAGCAGACATGACATACTTCTTCTTATTAGCTCTTGTACCGAATATGTTGTTTTATTAGCTCCTCCAATGTATTCCCAATCTATTATCTCTGGGAGCTCCACAGCTAGAGGTTCAACATGCATACCTTCTTCATGTACTATTAGAGCAGAACAATCATCTTCAGACACTTCAACATCTCCTTTCTTCTCCACAATTGATGTACTGACTGACTCTGTTTTGATAGGGATAACTGCAGGTGAGTCTCTTTCAACTGTATCATCTAACCTTGGCTTATTGGCTTGTACTTTTGAAGCAAAATATTTTTTCCTCTTGGACTGCTAGTCTGAATTCCAACCTCATGAGCTCTCTTAAGTAACCTCTCCATCTCATATTTGTTTTGTTCTTCCTTCTTAGTCAGATTGGCAGTCTTTTCTTTATCCTTATTTCTTTCCATCTCCACTAAGCTAAGCAAATTACCAAAATTCATGGGACCTAAAGATTTACCACTATATCCTTTTGATTTCAGGTAATCCATGAACTTTTTCTTGTCACGCCCCATATTTTCTTTTTATGTCTCTTGTTTCTTCACCACCATCTTATGCTTCTTTGCTTTCTCAACCCTTCTAATCTTTGCTAAATCTCTGTTGTATTCAGCCAGCATAAACAATCTTTCTTTTTCCAACTTTGCAATCCTATCAAGCTCTGCTTCTTGAAGTTGAGCATGAACTTCTCTTGCAAGAGCAGGATCATTACCCACATCAAAAGTCTCTGAAGCTAACTGCAAAGCAGCTAACTCATCATATATTATTTCCTTTGACTCTTTCTTTGATGCTTTCTTTGCCTTCTTTTCTTCCTCCACTGCCACCCTTTTTCCCTTATCTTTGATTGAAGAATCAGTTTGTGGTCTGGGTATATTTACTTGCCTTGTAACTGGAGGAATGATTGGTACAACTCCAAATCTGGCAGTAGGATCCAGGATGTAATCAACTCCTTCAACTACCCTTGAGCTAAGATCTTCAGTAGGAATAGGAATGGTAATTCCTTTTTGCTTGGGCCTTTTAGCTTGTTCCTCTTTTCTTTGTTGAATGATCTTACTCTTCTTAATCTTTAGTAGCTCAACAGCAAGAGTCTTCTCCTCCAAAGATGGTTCAATAATATGAGTAGATGTTGCAGTAGGAACTATAGTAGATGTTGCAATAGGAATGGTGGTTATGATTGTAGCTTCTGTAAATATTGCAGTAGGAGTTTCTCCAGTAGGAATGGTCATTGAGATATCTTCAGTAGAAACATAGGTAATTCCACAGTAGAAACATCATCAAGAACCGTAGTAGAAACCACTTCAGGAATTGCAGTAGAAACCATAGCTTCAGAAGTTGCAGTAGAAACCATAGCTTCACTAGTTGCAAGAGAAACCATAGCTTCAGTAGAAACCACAATAGGAATGGCTACTTCTTGATCCATAGTAGTAGAAACCATATCTTCAATTAAATCTTGAACTAACTCCTTGGTTTCTTCCTGCTCCCCCTTAACCACATCCTGCTCCCCCTTAACCACATCCTTATCAATCTTTTCCTCTTTATCTTCCTTTTCAATAGAATCAACCTTCATATTTGATTGCCCTTCCTCATGTTTCTCCCCTTCTTCCATCTCAAATTCATTATCTCCTTCTTTTGACAAAACATCAACCTCAACCTTTTCCATCTTCTCCCCTTTTTTTTCATCATCTAGCGCATCATCTGAAGAGCTAGATGAGCTTGAATGTATGAGAGAGGTACCAATACTCCTTCTTTCAGGCCTCTTTTTTTGTAACTGAGTTGTTAACTTTTCTTGTTGCTCCACCAACTGAAGGACTATTTTAGTTAAAGTTGCAAGTTCCTCCCCTTGTTTATCAACTTTAACAATGAAAGTTTGGCATATTTCCAACAATTCAATGTTTGAGTAAGCATATCTATCCTCACTCCTTGCCTGTTGAGTACCAACAGGTGGTGGATCACAGGAAGTTATAGAGGGACCCTTCTGCCTAGCAGAAGTTGTTCCCTCCCCCAAGGTTTCTTGGCACCTGGGTACACTTTCCAATGCTGCCTCAAAAGAAGCATCATCAGATAGTGTTGCCGTTAGTTGGGTCTTATTGCCTGTCAAACTGGCATGTGATCCACTAGGTGAAGCAACATAGTTTGAGTCATTCTAACATGGTCATCCCTCTCCTTATAGACCACCTCGTGGATATTGGGGAAGAGCTCATTGTGTTCCCATTGAAAGTCCTCACCTAAAGATTGTTCAGGTAAGGTGGTGGAAAGAATTAGTGCAGGGGTAGTCTTAGGCTTAAGAGTATCAGGACCTCTCTTTGCGTATCTTGAAAATTGAGCAACAAGTGGAAGGTCTTGAAGAGGTTGTGAAGAAGATGGGATTATGGGCTCTGTCACAATAGTTGTGACACTTTGTTCAGTTGTAACTAGAGGAGTACTCACAGTAGAAACTGTAGAAGTACCCTTAGTAGAAACAAGAGTAGTACTAACAGTAGGAACTGTTGAAGTACCCTCAGTAGAAATAGGGGCAGATGGGGGTTCAGACATAGGTTGAGTACCTTGACTGTCATCTGTAGAAGGAGTTACCACCACCATTGTAGAGAAAAAGTGGGTAAGATGGTTTGAAAAAACTTTATTTTGCCTTCTCATGTTTGCAAAAACTTTCTTTCCATGAGATTTGGCTAGGAAAACAGTTTGTGATCTTGAAAGATCCATTATTTCACAATTTAAAATATGTTGAATGAATATTGGGTACATCAAAAATTTTTGATCAGGATGCCCCAAGTTCCATAACATCCCATCAAAGATCAATTGTGTAAAATTGAATGTTTGGTTTGTAGCAAGACATACCATGGTTGTTTCCAAGGAACAACTTGCTTTATTCCATCCAGTTCGTTTTTGTGACATGCACTGTTGTAAAGTGTGTATCGAAAATTCGTTGCTCTTTGGCTTGTCATTTTCTTATGTTCCACCATGTTGACCGACGAGGTACCAGCAACTTCGTTGCTCTTTGGCTTGTCATTTTCTTGATTAGTGAGGGAATCCTCTATACACAAATGACTGCCCAACTCAACAAGATTTAACTCCTCCTTCTTATGTTTCAAAGTATGTTTAAAATCGTTCCAAGGAGGGAGTTTATCAATGACACTAGAAACCGAAATGGCCTCGTCCATGTTCATTTTATGTTGTGTGAATTGACCAAGTATACGAAGAAGTTCATTGTATTTTTCCATGACCGGTCTAGAACCGACCATCTTGTAATTATTAAAATTACTCACAAGGAACTTTTTATTAGAAGCATCTTCAAACATATACTTGGTCTCAAGAGAGTCCCAAAGTTCTTTAGCAGATTCATGGTTTTGGTAATCAAAAAGGGAATCAGCCATACTGTTGAGGATTAAACATCGACAACGTAATCGTAGTTCTCCCACTTGCTTCTCCTAGGAAGCTCATCGACGGTAGCATCATCTCCATCGTCAGCACAAGGAGTACTCAATACATAAACCACGCTCATGCCCGAGAGAAAGAAGTGCATCTTCTTTTGCCATCTCCGAAAAGCAATTCCTTCAAACTTATCAAGTTTGTAGAAATTCGTCATCATGTGCTTCATTGTAGCCGCCAATGAAATTACACAAAATTGTTGTTTCGATTGTTGATGGTTTCTCTTTCTTTGTGTAACCGGGGAAAGATTTCAATGACCGGATATCTCTTACAATCGTGGTATCACTTTTCGAAAACAACAATTCTACCCTATATGCCTGGGTTACACGAACTTTGTTTTGGGATAAGAATAAGAGTGTGTTCTTGATTTTGGAACAAACCAAGAAACCGTTTGCTAGAGAGTGTTTCGTGTTGTGTGTATTTTCTCATTAATAACAAGTTTTCTATTTATAATGGTCCATAACTCCTAGCGGTTACAAGACCAAGACATTATGGTCAAAAAGCTACTCCATTATGAGGGGAGTTACAAGCATTAAGTGACCATAATGATCTTTCATTTAATGGGCAAACGGTTACAAGACCAAAACATAATGGTCATTAACACGTTTGTGTTCAAAAGAAAATCTCGACTTCGGTCCTAACTTAAGCTAAACGAATTATAACTTAATACGGTTTTATGCAGGATTAAGTTGAGGGGCTTAAGTTGTCAAGTGATTGAAGTTTGGTGCTATATTTGGTCTTGAAGTGAAGAATATGAAGTTAAAGGGCCAAATTGTCATTATTGAAAGTACAAGGGTGTGGATGTAATTACTTAGTATATAAACGATGAGATAGAGAAATTAGGTCACAATTCGAGCTGTATTTTGTCTCTCTCTCTCTAGAACTCTCCGTAACTTTCTCTCTCTAAATTAGGGTTTTCAATTGAAACCCTAATCAGTATTGTCTGTTTCGATTAATCATATATTCGTGATTATTAGTCTTTGAGTTGTAATATGTAAGTATTTTGAGAAAGATGGTATAGTCTTGATTTCATTATATCAGTTTATAGTTTTGTTCAGTTTGTAACTCCACATTAATTGTGTCTTAAAAAAGGTGGTTATAGATCTACCAGCATAAAGGTTGTAGTCCTTTATACCCGCTTTTGGGTCCGAGATGTTATTGACGGCGTACACTCCGTACACTTCTAACCCGTTTTCGAGTAAAATAACCATTTCTCCAATTACACTAAATTCCTAATACTCTCTTCGTCGGATCAGGTGATTCACACCCAATTTCGTATTATTTCTGACAACAAACAAATGTTTTGCTCATCTATGTATGCAGCTAATAAACCCGCAGATAGACGTGCGTTATGGGCTAACTTAATAAAGCATACCCTTTTCTTAATCGGGATCCATGGGCTGTTATGGGAGACTTTAACGTCTCTCTCAATATAGAAGACAGTTCCGTTGGGTCCTCTATGAATATGGCGATGAATGAGTTTAAATCATGTATAGAGAGTGTTCAAGTTCAAGATATCAACCAAACACGAATGCATTATACTTGGAATTTACGGCCAAACGCTAACACGGGTACCCTTAAAAAGCTGGATAGGATGATGGGAAACGAAGCTTTTATTAGTCTGTTTGCTAATGCATTTGCCGACTTTTAGCCATAACGATTATCTGATCACGCACCTGCGGTTTTTAAAATTCCGGTCATTAAAAAAGCAAAACTAAAAGCTTTCAAGTTTGCTAATTTTATAACCGCAAAAACCGAATTTCTTGGAGGTTTCAAGGATATGTGGCAAAATGAAGTTGCAGGGTATAAAATATACCAGGTAGTTAGTAAATTAAAATCGTTGAAGAAACCTCTCTGCAAGCTAATGTAGTCAAATGGAAACATCCATGAACTTGTTAAAAACCTTCAAAAGTGTCTTAGTGAATGATTTTAACAATGCAATTCAAGATGAAGAACGATTTAAAAAAAAAATTAGAAGTCCAGTGGCTTCGTGAGGGGGACCGTAATACTAGATATTTTCATAGAATAATAAAGGGCAATCAACATCGGAATCGTATTAATGTTGTTAGATATGATCAAGGGTGTACGATTGAAGATATACCCAATGCTTTTGTGAATTTCTATAGTACTTTCCTCGGGTCTGTGTCGGAGGTCCAACAAATAGAGAACGTAGATCATTATTTACTATAAGGCTTTCGAGTGAGAGAGCTATGAGTATGATTATTCCGGTGTCAAAGGAGGAGATAAAGCACGTTATGTTTAATATTGGCGAAAGCAAAGCCCCAGGTCCTCATGGGTACACTTCAGCGTTCTTTAAAGCTAGTTGGAATGTAATCGGTAATGATGTTGTCTCTACGATACAAGAATTTTTTACAACAGGGAAGTTACCTCGTGAAATCAATAATACTATCATTTCTTTAATCCCTAAAGTGACTACTACCTAAAAAATAACGGATTATACACCGATATCATGTTGTAATGTCCTATAGAAGTGCATGAGCAAAATTATTTCTGATAGATTGAGGGTGGGTCTTGAAGATGTAGTGAACGTTAATCAATCAACGTTTGTCCCGGGTAAAAGATAGACTTAGTGATTGGCGTAATAAAAGTTTATATTTTGCAGGTAGACTTCAGATATCTTTGTTTTGTCCTCGATGCATATATATTAGTCGTCTGTCTTCATCCTTCCAGATTCTATCACTAAGGAGATTGAAAAATTGCTACGTGGATATCTTTGGTGTAACGGTGAAATGAAAAGAGGTAACACAAAGGTAGCATGGGAAGATCTTTGTCTTCCAAGAGATGAGGATGGTCTGGGAATCAAGAGTCTCTCCAAATGGAACATGGCTTTAATGTCCTATCACATTTGGTGTGTGCTCTCTCGTAAAGAATCTCTTTGGGTAAAATGGGTTCACGAATACCGCCTTAAAGGGAGGAGTCTATGGGAGGTACGAGTTACAACATATGCAAGTTGTTGTTGGAGAAAACTATTATCCATGAGGAATTTTTGGCCGGAATGGATAAAAATCCACCGGAATTAGCACCGGTGGATTTCAACGGAAAAATTTTAGAAATCTCGTATAGCCGGCATTGGGAATGCCGGCACTTGCCAAATCAGCACGCCACGTCAGATTCCACTAACTTCTTGTCCAGTCACGAGGTGCCTTTATCTAGCCTTTATCCTACGTGTCAATAGCCGGCATTGGGAATGCCGACTTTTGACTAAATTTTGGGCGGTTTTGTTAGGCGGTTTCCGGTGGTTTCCGGTATTGGTTTAGGGTTTAGTGGTTTTGTTTTATTTTTTAGTTTTGAAAATGGTTAAGTGTTAGTGTACAGGGTTAATTATGTATGTAATTTGTTGATTTTTATGAAATTTTTCAAATTGTGTTTTGTTAATATGTTATTGTTTTAGAGTTTGTAAAAGTTAGATTTTTATTTTTGGTTTTTTTGGTGTGTTTTATCTATGTACAAAATGCCAAAAAATCATTTTGGTTAGTTTTTTTTGTTTTGAAAATGGTTATGTGTTAGTGTTTAGGGTTAATTATTTATGTAATGTGATGATTTTTATGAAAAATTCCAAATTGTGTTTTGTTAATATGTTATTGTTTTAGGGTTTATAAAAGTTAGATTATTATTTCTGGTTTGTTTTGTATGATTTATGCTATGTACAAAATGGACATAAATTATTTTTTTTTGACAAAAAATAACAACTTAAAAGTAAGAAATGGCCCTCTTAATCCCAACATAGAATCAACAAGTGACTACACAAAAAGATAGAATGGAGAAATTACGATACAACACTAAATTTGGTTACGTGGGCAATTCTAGCTTCGGCTGTTGTGACCCGTTTGTCCACAACCACTACACGTTCTGGTTCTACTTCCACTTGCACTTCCGCTTGGCTGGTCCATTTCGTTACGGATTCTTCTTTGTTTCTTTCTTCCCCTTTTTGTAATTATCATTCTTGAATCCGCCACGATGGTCCAGTTCGGTTTTCTCCAGTAGTCGATGTGTCGTAGTGGCCGAAACTGTGCGTTATATTGCTTTCTCCATTTATCTGTGCTATAGAATTTTGCAACCATTACAGGAGCAGCTTCATGGTTTCTTCGAGTAGGACCGTTCACGTGTCCATCAACAGCCATGCCATGGGAACAAGCAATCCTTTGCATTTGCCACTTTCCACAAGTACAAGACTTATCTGGAAAAGTGACTGTGTATGTGTTTTCCCCACCCATGGTTGTGGGGTCATTTGTGCGACACTCATAAACACCCTTTGAGATATCGAAAGGTGTTACCCCCTGATGAGTGGCATATGATTCCCGACTAGTGTAGAGATTCCACATGGCTGTTGCAAGAGGTGAATTGCACCCTCTAGATTTCTCGAAGTTTTGTACAAAGTGTGCTATTGTAAGGTTGAACGTACCTTCTATACATGCCTTGATAGGCATCATGCGCACTGTGCGTATCACATTGTTGTACGATTCTGCAATGTTTGAGGTGGTGTTTCCCCAACGTACATAGTCCTTATCGCGCATCAATGTCCACTTACTCAAACCAATTGCTTTCATCCAATCCCAAGCTTCTTCATTTATCGCTCTCACTTGCCTAACAACGTATCTATACTTTCTTGGCTGAGTCGCAGTGCCGACCTGCCAACACCATTTTTTCAACTTCACGTCTTTAAACGTCGTCATAAGGTTACTCCTTATGTGTCTTAGACAGTAACGATGATGCCAGCCATCCATTTCAGCCATTGCGTTGATCAAACCCTGATGACGGTCTGAAATCACACACAAGGCTTTCTCTTTATGAATTACGGCAACATTACTACGGAAGTTGTTTAGAAACCATCGCCAACTGTCATTTGACTCATTATCAACCATGGCGAAAGCAAGAGGAAGTATATTCCCGTTTGCGTTTTTCGTCACGGCTGTAAGAAGCTTCCCGCGATAGTTTCCTTTCAAATGGGTGCCATCGACAACTACGTAGGGAATACAATGCTTGAATGCTTGAATGGGAGGGCCAAAAGCCCAAAAAACATACCTAAAAAGAAACAATTATTATATGTCAATATATGATGTTTCTACTTTTGAATATATCATAATTTCCTGTTGGAAATTGACAAAATACATACCTAAATGTTTCTGGACTGTTTGGGTTTGCCTTTGGGGCATGAAACCATCTAACGATTGTACCAGGGTTTTCCTGGACCAATTCCTGAATGTACGCTGGAAGCTCAGCAAAATTGCTCTCCCATGTTCCGTAGAGCCTTTCAATGGCTATTCTATGGGCATTCCAAGCTTTACAGTAAGACACATCCACATTCCAATGATCCTTGGCAGTGGCAATGATGTGTTTTACCTTGTATGTAAGGTCCAACTTGATTTGGTGACCAATTTTTGTTGCAATCATGCTTGCCGACAAAGAACGGTTGTTATTTCTTACGACCGATCCTAGACAAGTGTGCCTTGGATTCCAAACTGCCAGCTTCCATAATCCCTTACTGTTTCTGTTTTAACCCCTAGCAGTCCACTCACATGGATACCGGTGTTCGTCGTCTCGGAAGGTCGGACCCGCTGTGAAGCATATTGTTTTCCAAGCCTCTGGCCTCGAGTCCAGCAAGTATATTTCCCTGTTATTTTTTAGCAACCAAGTTCTGATTGCATATACAAATTGTGCCTTGTTTTTGAAGTACACTCCGGCACTTGGGTCATCTCCTTCACGCCAGTACTCCTCCGTTTCCTCCTGTTCGTTAAACGGAAGACGATTCCATTCTTCATCCCCCACATAACCAGCGTTGATTCCAAGACCCTTTCATCATGTTCACGATGAAGTACGAGCTCATCGTGTTGTCCTTCGTCCTCCGAAACGTCTCCAAGAATGGCATACTCTTCCGGTGCATATTCCTCGACCGTGTCGTTATCGGAATCTTCACGGCCGTTTCCACCAAAAGCCTCCTCTTCGACTTGCTGGTGTGGGGGGGCTTGTTGTTCGCCATGGTGTTGACTACTCTCAGGGTTCTGGACTTCTTCGTTATACTGTTCAGAATGCCTTGACGGTAACTCCGGTTGCTCAGCATAAGAATAATGTTGAAAGTGATCGGTGTAGGATGATGGAAACCCATCTTGAGACTGATGAGGATTGTGTAATTGAATGTTCCTCATCTGGTCTGTATAAGAGAATTGTGTTTGTTGAGGCACCGGGAAAAATTGTGCTTGTATTTGTGCTTGATATTGAGGGGTGTGGGAACTCAAATAATAGATTGTTTCAAAAGTTTCATCGTCTACTAGTTCGCTCTGGAGAACATGATCTCCGCCGAAGGTGTACCACATGGTTAGTTTAAGGTTATAGAAATCACTGCTCACAGCAAGTTTGTTGTACGCCGTCTCTTTGAAAGTAGCAAGGTCGACCTTCTCGTACAGAGGAAAAACAATACGACGGGATGATGCATCGCCAATCAAGTAACCATTTTGGAATGAAAGTTCATTTCCAGGGATTAGATGAACAAGGAGTGTGGTAAATTCAGACATGGTTTGGGAAAATGAGAGTTGTTTGAGCGTTTCTGTATGAGATTTATCTTAGAGTTGTATGAGAGTTATGAGTGGTAAAAGTTGGTAGTTGATGTAGGTATTATATATATAAAATACAGAACCTTATCTCATAAAATCTGACAGAAAATCTAGAGATTAAACCTTGTCCAGTGAAAATGCCACGTAGGATTGAGATAAGGATAAAAGCCGTTTTTGGCAAATTTGTCTTATCAAAAGCTTTTTATAACCGTACCGTACCTTATCTCTTAAAATCTGAGAGAAAATCCAGATATTAAACCTTGTCCAATGAAATTGCCACGTAGGATTGAGATAAGGATAAAAGCCGGTTTTGGCAAATCCGGCTTATCAAAAGCTTTTTGTTAAAGATCTGTATGATGTGAACTTTTCACTGTTTCACGTCAGTACCGTACCTTATGTCATAAAAATCTGACAGAAAATCCAGATATTAAACCTTGTCCAATGAAATTGCCACGTAGGATTGAGATAAGGATAAAAGCCGGTTTTGGCAAATCCGGCTTATCAAAAGCTTTTTGTTAAAGATCTGTATGATGTGAACTTTTCACTGTTTCACGTCAGTACCGTACCTTATGTCATAAAAATCTGACAGGAAATCCAGATATTAAACCTTGTCCAATGAAATTGCCACGTAGGATTGAGATAAGGATAAAAGCCGGTTTTTGCAAATCCGGATTATCAAAATCTTTTTATAACCGTACCGTACCTTATCTCTTAAAATCTGACAGAAAATCCAGATATTAAACTTTGTCCAATGAAATTGCCACGTAGGATTGAGATAAAGATAAAAGCCGGTTTTGGAAAACCGGCTTATCAAAAGCTTTTTATAACCGTACCGTATCTTATCTCATAAAATCTGACAGAAAATCCAGATATTAAACCTTGTCCAATGAAATTGCCACGTAGGATTGAGATAAGGATAAAAGTCGGTGTTGGCAAATCCGGCCTATCACATATTGTGTCAGTGGAATCAATGCTTTTACAGTCTTTTATTAAAAGTCGGTATTTGTAAATCCGGCTTATTAAAAACTATTCATATAAACTTATTATAAATAATAACACACTGTAACACAACGCATTTACACCATCACCTTATTATATCTCTCTAGCATATCCTGCAACAAATTCAATCTCATAAGCATGGCTTCTTCCAGTAATTCTTATTCCACTACCTCCAATATCCTAGACACTGTTTTCAAACATATAGAAGAAGATAAAAAGCGTCTGGAAAAACTAAACTCGCTTCTCAAAAGTTTCCAGAAAGCTGATAACGAAAAAACCCAACTCATACAATCAATTCAGGATGAACCAAACCTATCAACTTTAGAACAAGATTATCTCAACCACCTTCGTCTCCAGTGCGTGAAAGACTGGGAAAATACGTCCAAATGTGGCGAGTTGATCAGTCGGATTGATCTTCAAGTCGAAGAGAAAAATGACTTTGTACAACGCATTTGCAACGTAAACGAAGATGTAGATGCGGTCAACATCTCCGAAAACAGCACACAAGCTATCATACCAGCTGAGAGTGTTGAGCAATTTTTCCTTGAAGGTGACAGAGGAAAGAACGAAGAAGACCAATATTGTTTAATTAGTTGTTTACCAGAAAATGTTCAGTGTTCCAGAACGTTTTGGGGCGTTCTGTTAGGATTTACGCAAGACAACGAATTGTGGGAAACTGTAAGTTTTTTATTTACAATAATTTTTTTTGTTTAATAACTTTAATTTTTAATAACTTTAATTTTTTCCGCTTATTTTCAGCATGTCGATGCATGGATAAGACGATCACAAGTGGTGCATCGAAATTTACTAGAGAGGGAAACACAAGGCACAAGAACCAGGTATGCAGTAATGCCTATATCGTTTCATGATGATTTTTTGAATCATCATAATTGGGGCAAAAACTTTGAAATTTTCCATGGAGGGATAAAACCATACAAAGGCTGGTGAAACGTTAATTCAGTCCTTATTCCAGTATGTACCCTTGGGGGTCATTGGTTTCTTCTTGAGTATAAAATTGATGCCAATGTGTTGACCATTTACGACCGTGAGCAATCTGCACATCCGGCCGTTTATATGCAAGACTTATTAACATTTTACGTTAAATACATTTGCTGGTTTTATTACTCTGCAAAACGTACCAGACCAACAGCACGGGAACCTCCTCCTGGGTATGATGCACATATTTACTACAAAAATGTAAGTCAATATCCGGGTAGTAAAGAGAACTCCGCTGTGTTTGTATGTATGTTTATTCACTACATGCTCACTGGTGAAGCCTCAAGTGTAGTTAAAGAGAACTCCAATGAACAACTAGTTGATTTCAGGAGAAGGATGGCAAATGTACTATATGCAAAACGTAATGTAATTTTTTTAATATATGTTTTTATTGTAATAATTTTTCATGTATGTTTTTATGAATATATTTTTATTGTCATGTTTTCTGTTAATATGTTTTTATTTAATATTTAATGTTATAAAAAATATTGATATAAACAAATATTAAAGCAGGAAACAAATATTAAAGCAGGAAACAAATATTGATATAAACAAATATTAAACACAAACACAACTTTTTATTACATCAAACAGTTGAAAATACAACATAATAGGTAAACGTACTACTGAGGGGGAGGGGGTGGGGGTGGTAGTGTATACGACTGCCGATGAGGCATCTCGTTGGTTGAGGGATCCTGGTTGATCTTCTGGGTTCTTCATTATGTGGGGGGGGGGGGGGGGGGGGGGGGTGGGTGGGTGGTCAAACCCATGATCACCAAAAGACTGAATCTGAACCGGGCTACTGTCATGATAATGAGACCGGCATGCAATCATTTCTGTACCATGGTCCCTTTGGACATCAGGTTGTACCCAAGGTCTGAACTCGCCATGAAAATTGGGTGACAACGAAAGCCAAGTAGAGTCATGGGGAGGGGTAGGGTTAGGGCCAGGGGTAGGGGTAAATAACAACTCATTGATCATGTCTAGCCCATGCTGGGTACCACTACCTCCAGCCTCAAACTGTTGTGTACCACTACCTCCATGCTGATACTGAGAACCTCCAGCCTCAAACTGCTGATAGGCCTGAGAACCACCACCATCTGTCCGAGTATGTTGCCCGTACTGGGAACCACCCCAACCACCCTGATACTGACCTCCATATTGGGGTGGAGGAGACGGAGGACGTGGATAATACGAAGGTGGGGGAAACGCAAATTGTTGCAATCCATAGTTCATCCGGTCCGGATTATGTCCATATCCCATAGCATCACTAGGGAGTTGAACAAAATCCTGCCACATGGCGTTGTTCCCCACTCCACTATCCATGTTCTGTCGAGCACGATCGTGGATTTCCCTCAACCCCTCGTTGTGCAAAAAAATTAAAACATATAATATAAAATAAATGTGATATATATATATATATATATATATATATATATATATATATATATATATATATATATATATATATATATATATATATATATATATATATATATGAATATATAAAATAAAATAAATACGCATAACATATTACATGTACTTGCTGGACACCGCCCCAATCTGGATACACGTTGGGAGGGTTAGGTGCACCCGGAGACGTGATGACTAAGACAGTGCGCTGATAATACCACTGCATATAGCTAGGTAGAACATCTCCCCCCTCTGGTCCATCAAATTGATAGACATGGTTGTGTCTATCATTCCACCACGCTATCTGAGCCTCTTTCTTCCCCTCCCAGTTTGTACCTCGTCCCCCGCTAAACTTACCCTCATGGTTCCTCGTGTGCTGTCTAGCTGAAAATATAAACAAACTTTCGGGAACCCCTTGCCCGAATCCAAACTGCCTGCATACTCGGTTCGGTTGATGAGGTTCCGCAACACACCACCAAACAAGCCATCCACTATACGCTCATATCCCGCTCTCTCTCCGGAAATCATAGTCAAGGCCCCCCAGTACATCGGTATAAGGACACCAAATAAACTGGCCCTCTTCCAAGACGGTGAAAGCGGCACCGTATGCAACCAACACATGAGCCGGTGTGCCTGTGTGACTAAAGTTACCAAACCGGCGATGCCACCTAATATACAAAATAATAATCGTAAAAATTTAATAAAAATAATAAATATAATAATCAATAATTAAAATTATATAATAAAAATAATAAATATATAAAAATAATAAATATAATAAATATAATAAATATATAAAAATAATAAATATAATAAATATAATAAAAATAATAAAAATATATAAATTAATCTAAATTAATCATAATAACAAATATAATAAAAATGTAATGCAGAGATAAAAACATTACTTGCTACCAACGCAGTGTATGTAAATATGTTGTACACCCTTCCGTATGATCATACGGGGCGCAGTAATGGGTATTCTCTCCCAGGCCCAAAGCTGAAGCAAAATCAACGGACCCTGAATACCTTTCACATCCGGCTTCTCCGCAGCAGTACATAGTTGTCGGTACAAATAAGCCAACACTGCGGAGCCCCAGCTAAGTCTACCACCCTCAGTTAGGTCGTCTATGTTTTTCAGAAAATTAAGCGGCACATCATACGACCTTACATCACTGAACAGGTGCCCACCCAAAAGAGCCAAAATATAACGTCTAGCTTTTTGAATGCTGCTCCCTCTGGGATTACTAATTTCCCCGACTAGATGCTGCATTGTCATTCTACCAGCTTTAACGTCACTCTCAACTGGCCTAAACCCAAGATAGTCAAAACAATCACTCACCCAGTAATCCTCGCTTTTACACTCCCAAACTCCGGAAACCACCGGTCCATCTACAGGCAGCCCCCAAATAACTTGTACGTCTTGTAACGTAACTGTCGCTTCACCGGTGGGAAAATGGAATGTGTGCGTCTCGGGACGCCACCTCTCAACCAAAGCCGTAATCAGAGCGTGGTCGATCTTATGGTAACCGGTGCGTAATACACCGTCGAACCCAGCGTTGGCTATCCAGTTTCTCACTTCCTCCGGAATATTGTCGGCCAGGTCCCAAAATTCGGAATCACACCGTCTAGCTTTTATGTGAACAGTAGGATCTTGCAAATTGTTAAATAGACGGGCAGCACGGTGGTGGTTATCGGCTTGTAAAAACAACAATTCATTGTTTCGGGGGGTTGCGGATGCTCCAAATTGCGCCATTTTGTGTTTTGGTTTGATTTTGGTCGGATTTTTTAAGATATTGCCGAGTTTTTGATTGTGTAATTGTTTGTGTGTGTTTTTGTGTTTGATTGTGTGTGTTTGAACGGTAGATGCATGGAATTTATGGCTTTTTAAAAGCCGGCATTGCCAATGCCGTTTTATGACGTGGCGGCTTTTGATTGGTTGGTCATTAAAGTTAGTGTCGGTGGACACATGCGCGTGCAGAAAAGGCTAAAAGCCGGCATTGGGAATGCCGGTTCTTGGGTGAGTGGATTTCCACGTGTAAAGGCCTGCTGACTGGACGCTGACTGTGTGCTGACTGGGTATTAAGCTAGTGGAAAGTTGACGTGGCGTGCTGATTTGGCAAGTGCCGGCATTCCCAATGCCGGCTATACGAGATTTCTAAAAATTTTCCGTTGAAATCCACCGGTGCTAATTCCGGTGGATTTTTATCCATTCCAGCCAAAAATTCATCAATGAGAGATGATATTCGACCTTATTTGATTTCAAAGTTAGGTAACACTTTGTCTACGTTTGCATAGACGGATAGACGGAAGTAATGTTGGTAATTTGGATCAATTTCTCTCGTGCCAATTCATTTCTCGTGCAGGTTACAATATGCAAACAAAATTTGTTGATTTGATTACTAACAATACATGGAATTGGCCACATGAGTGGGTAGAAAGGTATCCTGTTTTAAATAATATTTATGTTCCGTCTATTAACCCGAATAATCTAGATTGCATCGTTTGGCAAAACCTAGGTGGTAATGAACATCGGTTTTCTATTAGTATCGCTTGGAATACAATCCGAGAGATGAAAGCTAAGGTGGACTGGTTTCATATCGTTTGGTACTCCCATGCAATACTGCGTCATGCTTTCATTATGTGGTTAATTATGGGTGAACGATTAAAGACTCAAGATAAATTAAAGGATTGGGGAAGAAAAACACGAGGATCCAAACAAATGCTCGCTTTGCTCGCAAGTCAAAGACTCCCATCAATATTTATCTTTCCAATGTATTTATTCATCTCAAGTTTGGTCTCTTGTTAGTAAAGCGTATTGGCATGAACCATATTCCTCCAATATGGTCTCATATCATTGATGCCATATGCCCAAAAGCTTCACAACATTTCATGGGTTATTGTTAGTAAACTTGTCATTGGAGCTACATCATACTTCATCAGGTAAGAACGTAATTTATGAATATTCGAAAAAGGCTCGAAATCCCCCAATCAACTTATTAAAATCATTGAGGACCTGGTTCGTTTAAAGATACCATCTTTGCATTTTAAAGATCTTAATGTGGCATCTTCATTGCTCTAAGCTTGGCAAATTATCATAACGTAGATTCATGGTAGTTGTGTTAAGTTGTTGTGTGTCTTATTTAGCTAGTTTATGATTTGTTAGTCCTAGTCTTGAGACATATCTTAAGACTATTTTCTTGTATTGTAACGTTTATTTTAATAAATGCAAATTTATCGGAAAAAAAAAGTTTTTTAACTTTAGCAAGTTGTTTAATAATAATATAAAAAATTATAAATTTATTATGATAATCAGGATGTAGATGATTAGAGGAGAGTGAAAGTATGGAGGCACGAAGTGACATTTAAGCCAAGCAAATGAAATCTATCTCCTTATCCAAATGAAACCCTTCCCCTAAAAACCACACTCTACTCAATACTCAAAACCCAAACCCAAACCCAAACCCAATTGTTGGGATGGCTGGATTACTCGGAACCTCATCTTCTTCGATACTCACTTGTCGATCAATCTCTCATTCTTCCTCAAAGGCTTCCTCAATCCGTTCTCTATCTTTCAATCCAGGTTTCTCTTCTTCATTTAAATTTCTATCAATTGAATGTTATTCGCATTGCTTTGATTAAATACAATGTTGCTCTACGTTTTTACCAAATCTATACTTTCATATTACGCATAGACAAAGGGGACTCGTCTAATTTATATAGAAATTTTTAGGCTCCAACCCAACTCTAACGCAACAAGCCCCACTAATCAGCATGTGTTTTGTGTCGTTTCGATAACAATTAACGACCCACTCTAATATAAGGGGTTACTTTGGATGGATACTCTCTTGTTATAGATGGGTTTATGATCTCTTATAGTTTGTATTAGAAGAAAAAAAGAATATATGCTAATGGCTCCAATTTGCTTAATACGAGGAGGATAAATAAAAATAATACTTGACTGGTTACTGCAGGACATAGTCAAGGTAGGAGGTTCTATGGAGGCATTGGCGTTCCGCTGAAGAAAGGAAGGTCTCATTTTGCAATCGCGAATGTTGCCACTGAAATCAGCCCCGCCCAAGAACAGGTACCTACGTTTGTTTTACATATGGTATCCCTGTTTTCAACCTCTTTTGTAAACAATTTCCTGTGATTTATGCCAGGCTCAGAAGCTGTCAAAGGAAAACCAAAGGCCGGTGTATCCATTTGCCGCAATAGTTGGACAAGATGAGATGAAACTCTGCCTTTTGTTAAATGTCATTGATCCAAAAATCGGTGGTGTTATGATCATGGGTGACAGAGGAACCGGTAAATCTACCACGGTTCGATCACTTGTGGATTTACTTCCAGAAATCACGGTCGTTGCTGCTGACCCGTTCAACTCAGACCCTGAAGATCCAGAATCAATGGGTATGGAAGTGCGAGAGAAATTAATCAAAGGTGAACAACTTTCGACAATAAAAACGAAAATCAACATGGTTGACCTTCCATTAGGAGCTACAGAAGACAGAGTATGTGGAACGATCGACATTGAAAAAGCTCTTACGGAGGGAGTTAAAGCATTTGAACCCGGTCTTCTTGCTAAAGCAAACAGAGGGATTTTGTATGTTGATGAAGTCAATCTTTTGGATGACCATTTAGTCGATGTTCTTCTTGATTCGGCTGCATCAGGATGGAACACGGTTGAAAGGGAAGGTATTTCAATATCACATCCAGCTCGTTTCATTCTCATAGGATCAGGAAACCCTGAAGAAGGTGAACTCAGGCCACAATTGCTTGATAGATTCGGGATGCATGCTCAAGTTGGTACTGTCAGGGATGCTGAACTTAGGGTCAAAATTGTGGAGGAAAGAGCTCGTTTTGATAAAAACCCGAAAGACTTTCGTGAGACTTATAAATCAGATCAAGATAAACTTCAAGACCAAATATCTGCAGCTAGGAGTTGTCTTTCTTCTGTGCAAATTGACCATGAACTTCGTGTTAAGATCTCAAAAGTTTGTGCTGAATTGAATGTGGATGGATTAAGAGGCGATATTGTGACGAATCGGGCTGCAAAAGCTTTGGCTGCTTTGAAGGGGAGAGATCAAGTGACACCAGAAGACATTGCTGTTGTGATTCCGAATTGTTTGAGACACAGATTAAGGAAGGATCCTTTGGAGTCGATTGATTCAGGTTTACTCGTTATCGAGAAATTCTACGAGGTATTCAGTTGAAGAAGCTGATAAATTTTCACTTTTATAGTCCATATCCTGGTTTACATGCGACTTACGGTCTATATGATACGTTTTGACAAATGTAGATTTATTTAATGAGAGTTGTCTTTTAGTTTCAATATGCAAATCATGTATGTTTTTGTTTCATGTCATTATAACTTCTGTTTTATGCAAATAAGACTTGTTACAACGACATTCGTATATCCTTCACAAATCTTATGGCATGGCCCGATTCATGATATAAATCTTTCGGATCATTCTAGTAAATTACTCGGAAAGGGACCTAATAATAAAGTATGTTGAGTCGAATGGGTAACACCGAGTAGCTAAAAAGGTTGAGAAAAACATAGGGTTGGTATTGATATCTCTATTAAATTGATTCTAGAACAGCCGAAAAAGGTTGAGAAAAACAAGAAAACAAACCTTGAGAAACATTTCAAAGGGATGGATTCCACTTCTTCAGCGTTTGGAATGCTTTTCTATTCCATAGAATACCGAGTACAGTAATCTATACGAACAAGTAACGTTTGCTACATGTCTAAGGATCGTCCTCTAATATATTCAACGATTTAAAAGGAATAATGAAGTTTATATCACAAACTTCTAATTATTTGACAGTCTTAAGCAAAAAGGTACACCATACTAAGATATCATCAATTGTATTCAAAGTGAAAGTGCATCGTATCAAGTTAGACTTCTTGTTTTCCAAACTCAAAAGCTCCGTATTTATATATAATACAATTCCAGAAAATGAAAACACTTCTTTATATATAATACAATTCCAGAAAATGAAAACATTGTTCATAGTGTCTGAAATACACGCGCCACATTTTGTGTTTAAGTACAGTATTTATCGAAACTAATTACAAAACAATTTGGTGCTGGAGTGGTTAGCGCGTCGCCTTCACAACCAGGAGACCATGGTTGAGTGGTTGTGTTGGCACTTATACAGGTAGTGGTCAGGGGTTTGACCCTTGGCTGTATATTTTCCTTTCGAGTAACACTATACTAATGACAACAGACAGTGATCAGGGGTTCGACCATTATTGTTTCATTTTATTCGACTAACACTATACTATTGACAACAAAAATACTTATAAAAAAATATATTCTAAAACGTTTTTTAGTTCAATTTATTTATAATCAATTGAAATATATTGAACGTATTTTTTGATTATTTTCCTTAACAAATAATATATACGTATGATGAGACAATATTAAATAAATAAGTATGTTCGTCAATATTTATAGAAGGTACTCATTATTTAGAAAATATGTTTCAACAGTTTCTATCAACTTTTAAATAATATATGCAGGATGGTAAGACCCGCAACAACGCGTGAACACTCCCACTCGTTAGCAACAAATCTAACAACTATTTTGAATCGGAATTTTGTGTCATTTTACAAAACAGAAAGAAAGTTCGCTTTAGTGCTTTCGATAATTTGATTCTTAAGAAAATTTAAAACCCATGGTTTAATTTCGATTAAGACTAGGATCCAAATCACATAATACCGTTCCATCAGTTGATGATCTGGTAGGAACAAATGTTACTCAAATGGTAACTGACGCTCAATAATTGCATTTTCCAATGCAACTCCTAGTAATGAAACTTAATGTGATTTTATGATCAAGCATCAATATGGTGGTCATGACATTAATCATGTTTTGTCGCATCTTATTGCCTCGGCGTTAAGGTATTACCACTTAACTCGATTTAAATCGTCCATTTTAAGACTGCAGATAATCCACCACCGTCTCACGATGAGTGGTAATCTGCCTTGGAACACCCTTTACCTACGTCTCACGTAGAAGTAACGAGCAAATACAAGTTGTCTTGGCAATTGGATGGCAATTGACTTCATTTTAATGGGTGAAAAAACTTTATGTACGAAGAGGCATACACACAACATTGTAACATAATTTGTATTAAAGTCAAAAATGATTTTCGGTTACTTTTTGCTTATTTTACGTACGGATTAAATATAACATCGTTATTATAAGAACCCTTTCGGTAGCTCTATTAAACACGACCAGGTAAGAACGGCGAGGGTGGTCAGCCCAAGGCGAATTAAAAACCAACCTCATTAAGGGTAGAATACTCACAACCATAATATTGCCTAGATATCCTGTTTTAATAGGTGAGCCTAGTTGAGAATTATACGATAACGATTTACATCTAATTATGAATTAGAAATAACACGTTTTAAAAGTGGTGATTTTAAATTATTTTGTAAGATTATATGTTCCGTCGCGTGATCATATTACGGTTAATTTTCCATAACCCAATATGTTAAGTATAATAATGCCAAAATAAGTTAAAATCTTGTTCCATAATTCTTTAGTCATTTTAGTTATTTTCTCAAAACAACTTTTGACTGTTTAGAGTTAAACAATAAATAATTTAAGCTAAAAAATTAAACTACGCAACAAAGTGAGTGTGCCCTATGTTTTGACCGTAAATTACTAAGGATATTTCCGTGATCAAATCAGTAAAAGTGAGGTTAGGTGTTGTTGTGATATAGACTGTTCAGGCTCAGGCTGTTTAGAATAAAAGTGATGAACACGTAATAAAAGTGAAAATAAAGTAAAATGACACGAGTATTATCGATGAAAGCCCTTAATCCATATGGATCGTCGACATAAAACCTCGGGAAGGGATAATAATCTTTTTCCTTGTTAATTTTATTAAGAAAAAGGATGATAATTCAATAGAAGAGCTCAAATAGTCAATCTACGGTGTAAAATGCTAAGTGTTTTGTGTTTTCGGTTTTTCTAACAGCTAAACAATGGAGTTTTTCTGTGTATAGTGTGTGTAATGTGTGTAGCATTCCTCCCTATGACCATTTGCCTCGAAATATACATAGAAAATATAAATAACAAAATTTCCTATTATCTCGGGATCATGGCCCCCGAGATCCGCGGATCATCTAGTCTCTAGTATGACTTCTTCACAAAAACGTGTTTATTGACTTCCTCAATGACTTTTATCCCGATTTTCATGGTATACTTAGTCAAACCTTGTTCCTAAAGCCCTGAGATACTAAACATGAGATCCTGAGCCCGAGATCCTTAACCTGATATCCTGAACCTGAGATACATAACCTGAGATCCTGACCCCGAGATCCTTAGCCCGAAATCCTGCCCAAAACAATTGTCCCCAAGTTGTGTTAACATTGGAATCTTCAAAGGTATCACAACTTTTTTAAAATAAGGATGAGGATCTCCAAACATGGTTGTTGCGGAACAACTTCTGATGCCTCGAAAATATTATCATCTCCTCGGCTTCGTTTAGTCCATGACTTACTGTAACCAAGTAAGTTTTCCTTGTTTTCCAGCAAAATAAAACACGAGATCCTTGAACTGGATCTTGTTAGTTGTATTCCGGGATCTTCTGTACCTGAAATTTATTCAAAGTAAATAAAATTATAATTTCCAACTTTACTTGTCTTGCATAGGTCTTGGAGGTAGATGATTAAGTGTCACAAGGAGAACTTCGTTTTGATTGAGAACATAAAAATACTCTCAAGATGTCTATGAATTCGAGTTATTTTAATGAAAGAAGGCAACATGTACCGTTCAAGTCTTCTAAACTCATTTAATTTATAGAAAGTTCGTTTTTTGTTTATGATCCAAAATTTATATTTAGAATGCTGAATTTGAGCAAGTTTTGATATTATCACATAGAAGTGATTTGGCATTTCCCGGTATCCATAGAAAACAAATCCTTAAAATAAATGTTCTTTTTGAAAGTAGTTTCGTGATCCTCGCAGGATATCGGAAAAAAAAATCCAAATCATTCAAAATATGTTTGATGATTTTCTTATGAAACCACTAGGATTTCAATTTAATATATTCTTTCGAAAATAAGGTGAGTAATTCATAATGAAATAAGTCTTAGTAAATAGTCATACCTCTCACATGGAGAATTTAAACTTGTGTACCTTTATTGCCAAAAGGTCAATGTTTTATCGGAATACCTTCAACATCCTGTGTAGTTATGTCTCTTTATAGATCTTTAAGGGATGTCTTCATAATTAATCCTTTTCAGGATCAATGGTAAATCTTCACAATTAAATCCTTTTCAGGATTCTTAGTAGATCGTCATAATTAAAACCTTTTCAAGATTCCTTGAGGATGCCTTAGGATTGTTATGTGTGGAATTTTCATCTATGATTGCAGCTAATTGTAGGCCAACTAAGGATCACGATCAGTCTACATGATCACGTGATCACGGATCACAGACAGGTTCATGATCACTAATCCCACTTATTATCATTCTTCTATATGTTATACTCTTGTGTTCATAGGTATCACAATCACCTGATTATAGCCGTTGAAGACTAAGTCCGAGTCAAAGCTTAAAGACTTGAAGAGAAGTAGCCCATGAAGGATCCCATATATCTAAGAACAGGGACGATCCACCTTTTCTGCTATAGTTTTTATTTTTTTTATCACTATATATAGAGGCAATGATCGACAATAGAAAACACATATTAACGCCTGAATACTCACCTGAATTTCTACATAAACACTTATAATCGATCACTTGTGCTCATTTATGTAATCGTTACTGTTCTTATTAATAAAATTAACAAGGGAAGGGACTATTATCCCTTCCCGAGGTTTTATGCTGGCAATCCAAAATGATTATGGGTTTTCCTCCTATATCACTGTGTTCATTTATTTTTTCACGTATTTCTTAACTGTTTTTACAAATTATCTTGTGATCACTCATTAGATTGTAACAACACCTTACCTCACTTAACTGATTTGATCACAAAATTACTTTAAATAGTTTTTGGTAAAAACAATTGGGCGCCCACCGTGGGACAAGTGGTGCTTTTTATTATCAAAAACTTGTTAAAAGCTTTACTTAATTGATTTTTATCAATATTCTTTACGAAAATTGCATCTCATGGAAAATTAACCTTTTTTCATCATCCTCCACAACCTCAGGCTCAGTACCACCTTCCACCAAGTCCATCGGATCATCACCCTCGTTTCAGAAGCTTGAAAACGTTCATGAAAAGACAATCTGTGCAGGATCCAGTTTATCTGGAGCCAAGGTATCTCCTCATAACCCTCCTGTTGTTTCTAACAATGATATTGCTTTCATGTTCTCACAGGTAACAGAGCATTGCAAGAGGATAGAGAGGGGAAATGATGAACTGAAGAAGGAAATTGATGGTATCAAAGCTAGGATGATAGATATTGTCATCCCAAGATCAAGTCCTTTACAAGGAAGGAACTTGAACTTTGATGCCTCCTCTTCAGAAATTTCTGCTGGAGATTTCATGTCCATGTGACAAGACGCAGGATATCAAACTCCTACAACTGGAACAAGAGTGTCTGAACCGATCTATGAAACCAGGGTCTCGACGATGTGTGATCATGAGAATGTTCAGGGATCATCTCGTCAGATTCCTGGTTCATGTAACATGTCAAATGTATTTCCTGCTGAAACTAATAATTCGCAGGATACAGGTATTAACCCGAGTATGGCAAGGGATTTGGAAAAGTTGAAAGCTATGATCACCAGCGTGCCTGGTGTGGTACAACCTATCTCGTAGATGTCTCCATCATCTCACATAGAATCAAGATTTTCTCCACTGATATGCAATGTTGAGGTCCCAAAGCGATTTCAGACTCTGAGCATGAAGCTATATGATGGAACAACTGATCCAGAGGAACACGTCGCTCAATATAGGGAAAGAATGGAGATCATACCCATCCCAACTGATCTCAAAGAAGCTTGTTTATGCAAGGGATTTGGAGCGACCTTAACAGGAGCAACCTTAAAATGTCTACTTAAAGTTCCTCCTTATTTAATTACTTCTTTTCCTCGTATATAAGAATCAGTTTTTTTTGCAGCAGGATCTTCGAAAAATTGACTACTGACCTTTACAGGGTAACTCAAGCTAATAGAGAATCTCTTAGGGACTTCATAGGAAGGTTTTGGGAGAGAAGCATTGGAGATCTCAAATCTAGATATGCCCACTGCAGTCCAAGCTTTGAAAATTGGACTTAAAAGAGATAATCAATTTTATCAGAATCTCGTGATGAACCCATACAAGAATCTAGATGAAGCTAGAACCAGAGAATTAAGGTTCATCCGGATGGAAGAAGACACGAGTCTACAAAATAAGACGGACTCATCGACCTATGATCGACCAAACAGGAAAGAAGAAGCTTCCTCTTATAGGACCAACACGAACAAGCCGTATTAAAAAACAGATAATCACAGGATCAATGCAGTAGAAGAAGAAGAAGAAGAAGAAGAAGAAGAAGAGTATCCTAGTATCATAGATTATTGCTTTTATGTTAATACTGCATGTTTAATATATGATATGCAAGGTCTAGGGGATAAGGCAAGGTGGCCAAGGAAGAGTGAGTCATGAGCCAATTGGAAAGACAAATCCGAATGGTGTGCGTTTCACGAAGATTTTGGTCACACCACAAAGAATTGCATCGCACTAAGAAAGGAGATTAGTCACCTACTAAGCAAGGGGCATTTAAAGGGGATCTTAGGGAAAAAGAATAGGGATCACAGTAGAGATTCAGATAGGAGCAGAGATGTGAATGATCACCAAGATCAATCGAAGACCCCTCAAAAAGCAAGATCTCCTCCTCCGTAAGCTACGGTAATCAATTTTATATCTGGTGGTTTAGATATATGTGGTACCTCTTATTCTGCAGCTAAGAGGCATGCTAAGGAGGCAAAATCGGAAAGCGGATCAAGGATAGCAAGGACTTCTAGTCTGACGGAGAATACGATAGTATCATTTGACGAAGAAGACAAAGATAATGTGCAGGAACCTCATCGTGATGGTTTGGTGATCACTTTATATGTGGCAAACCATTTCGTTCGTAGGATCCTAATTGATGGAGGAAGCTCCATCATATCATTCGATTAGAGACTTTGAAGAAAATGAATATCCCAAATACTGAGATTATCACCAAGTCTATTGTGTTAGTTGGATTTAGTGGAGAGATCAAAAATACGATCGGGGATATCAAGCTACCAGCTTATATAGAGGAAGTGAATTCTATTCAATTGTGTTATTGACACTTTGTCTAGTTATAATATCATATTGGGCAGGCGTTGAATTCATGATATGAAGGCAGTACCATCGACCTACCATCAATGTGTGAAGTTACCAACACCTTGGGGAATAGTCAAGATAAACAACGATCATCAAGAAGCTAAGGATTGCTATACAACCTCAATGAAGTCTACGACCAAACCAGTACAAGCATAGCAACTACAACACCAAGAGATTTTGAAACCTAAGGATCACGACATAAAAGGAGGTGATCCTGGATCTTGTGTTCCTAGAAGACAAGGTGCTCCTCGGGAAAATTATTTCCAAGGATCTCGAAGAAGTACTCTTGACATTTTTGAGGCAGAAGAAATCAACATTCACATGGAAGCCAGAAGATATGATAGGTATATCCAAAGATGTTATAACTCATAAACTTGGCCTTGATCGCATCTTCAAGCCAAAACAACAGAAAAGAAGAAAATTAGCTCCAGAAAGAAAACTTGATCATCCAAGAGGACGTTCAAAGATTATTAAAGACTGGAATGATAAGGGAAATAAAATTTCCGAAATGGTTAGCGAACGTTGTGGTGGTACAAAAGAAAAATGTAAAATGGAGATTATGTTTGGGCTACACTTATCTCAACAAAGCATGCCCTAAGGATCCTTTCCCGTTACCTCGTATCGACTTAATGGTGGATGTGACGGCTGGTAAAGAGATACTAACATTCATGGACGCCTCTTCAGGATTCCAAAAAATTCAGATGGAACCATCGGACCAAGAGGACACTTCATTCATGACTCTTACACGTATTTATTGTTATGACGCTATGCCCTTTGGATTAAATAATGCAGGTGAAACATATCAGAGGCTGGTCAATATGATGTTTCGAGATCAGTTGGGAGATACCATGGAGGTTTGCATTGATGATATGGTGGTAAAATCAAAGAAAGAAAAGGATCACCTGAGAGACCTTGAAATAACACTCGAGATCCTGGATCAGTACAACATGAAGCTGAACCAGGCGAAATGCAACTTCGATTTGGAAGCAGGAAAATTCTTGGGGTATATGGTAACCAAAAGAGGAAAAGAAGCAAGTCTAGAGCAGATAAAGGCCATCTTGAATTTGAAATCCCCTACAAATCCTAAAGACGTTCAGGGATTAACAGGAAGGCTAGAACCTTTGCCGACGCCCAAGGGACCATGGGAGAGTGTTTCCATGCACTTTATCACATGCTTGCCGAATTCGGAAGGAGGAGGAAGTATTATAGTGGTGGTGGATCGATTCTCAAAATATGGTACTTTCATAGCCGCACCACCCGATGTTACCGCGGATGATACGACCAAGCTCTTCTTCAAGAATGTGGTAAAGTATTGAGGAGTGCCACATGTTATCGTTAGTGATCGAGATCCACGATTTACGGGGCGCTTTTGGACGGAGTTGTTCAAGATCATGGGGACAGATTTGAACTTCTCTACGAGTTTTCATCCTCAAACGGACGGGCAAACGGAAAGGGTGAATGCACTATTGGAGCTCTATCTTCGGCACTATGTGAGTGCCAACCAACACGATTGGGCTAAACTCCTTGATGTTGCTCAATTCTCTTACAACATGCAACGGAGTGAAGCCACGGGGAAGAGTCCTTTTGAGTTAGTTACGGGACGCCAACCATTGACCCCAAATGCCTTAGCCGCATCATATGAGGGGAGTAGCCCGGCCGCTTACAAGACGATGAAGGAATGGCACGAGCAAGCGGACTTGGCACGAGCATCTTTGGACAAAGCGGCTAAGAAGATGAAGAAATGGGCGGATGAGAGGAGGAGACACGTTGAGTTCGAGGTCGGAGATTAAGTGATGGTGAAGCTCTTGCCTCAACAATTCAAGTCATTGAGGAAGGTGCACAAAGGATTGATACGGAGGTATGAATGCCCCTTCCCGGTGATTGGACGTGTTGGAAAGGTATCCTATCGAGTTCAACTGCCGCCCAAGCTGAAGATTCATCCGGTCTTTCACGTTAGCTTTCTCAAGCCTTATCATGAAGATGAGGAAGACCCTGAACGAGGGGTGTCCAAGCGGGCACCAACAACGGTTGTTACTTCATACAATCGAGAGGTCAAGGAGATCTTGTCAAATCGTACGATACGAAGACGAGGAGTGCCGAGCTATAAGTAGTATTTGATCAAGTGGCGTGACCTGCCCGATAACGAAGCAAGTTGGGAAGCGGAAGACTTACTGTGGCAGTTTGCGGACGAGATCAAGAGATATCACGAGGATGGCATGACGAGGACGTCGAGAGCTTAGGTGGGGGAGGATGTCACGCCCCGCCCGATTTCACGGGGTTACCCGGGAGTCCGGATTGTTCTACACTTGACTAGAAGACTTAGTGGAATTCTATGGAGGGTGCAAGAAGGTCTTGGAAGATCTTGGAAGATGTTGGAAGCTCTTAGAAGCCCTAGAATCTTCCTTCCATGGAAGAGTGTAGAACTTGTACATAGCTAGATGAGTAGTATAAATAGGAGAGGCCTCATTTGGCCAAATCATCTCACAATTCACTTGTAATCTTCTCTTGTAAAGTTCTCTCAAGCAATACAAAGTATTTCCTCATTTCACTTGTGTTCCTTTCTTTCTTATTTTCGTAGATCGTTGAGTGTTCGAGCAAGGCTGACTTAGTAGAGACTAAGTGCCGCGCGGAAGGCCCTTATCGAGATAAGTCCGTGACATACAGGTATTTATTGTTATGACGCTATGCCATTTGGATTAAATAATGCAGGTGAAACATATACGAGGCTGGTCAATATGATGTTTCGAGATCAGTTGGGAGTTAGCATGGAGGTTTACATTGATGATATGGTGGTAAAATCAAAGAAAGAAAAGGATCACCTGAGAGACCTTGAAATAACACTCGAGATCCTGGATCAGTACAACATGAAGCTGAACCAGGCGAAATACAACTTCGATTTGGAAGCAGGAAAATTCTTGGGGTATATGGAAACCAAAAGAGGAAAAGAAGCAAGTCTAGAGCAGATAAAGGCCATCTTGAATTTGAAATCCCCTACAAATCCTAAAGACGTTCAGGGATTAACAGGAAGGCCCACAGCTTTGAACAGGTTTATATCAAGATCATCAGACAAGTGCAAAGAATTTTATGATATTTTGAAGAAAAATAAGATGATCGAGTGGGGAGACAATTAAGAGATAGACTTTCAAGATCTCAAGAAATATTTTTCAACCACACCACTGTTAATGAATCCAGAAGACAATGAATCTCTGTTCCTGTATTTAGTTGTAAGTGCAGTGCTGGTCAAGGATCATGAAGGTTAGCAACACCCAGTATACTACGTAAGTAAAAGTTTAATTGATGCTGAAACCAGGTACTCTCATCTTTAAAAACTTATATTAGCATTAGTTATGGCTTTAAAAAAACTTAGACATTACATTGAAACATACCCTATACATGTTAAGAGTAACCAATAATCAATGTACTTAGAAAACCAGAAATGTCAGGTAGAATGGCTTAATGGTCATTAAAATTAAGTGCTTTTAATTTAATATATGAACCTAGAACTGCAACTAAGTCTCAGGCCTTAGATGACTTTGTGGCTGATTTCGCTAATGATCTCATAGAAGAAGTAGAATTAGCGGTACAACAACTAGGAGAAGTTAAGGAAAAGTGGACCTTATATACTGACGGTTCTTCTTATGTAAGAGGAACTGGATTGTGGATCAGACTAAAATCGTCACAACGAGATATTATACCACAACCAATTAGTAGTGAATTCCAAGAAACGGATAATTAAACCGAATATGAAGCCTTAATAGCAGGATTATAATTAGCTAAAGATATGGGGGTAAACAATCTTCAAGTTTATGTTGACTATTTGTCAATTGCTAATCATTTTTGTGGATCTTAGTATTATATTTGGATGTAGTTAATAATCTTGTAGAAAGATCGAAACGTTTAACATTGAACAGGTACCAAGAGAAGAAAATGTTGAGGCAAATGCATTAGCAAATCTCGGATCTGTTCTTAAGATCCCATTGGATTGCAAAATTACAATTATCCATGTTATGATTCTGACGATAGACAAAGATACTCATGAGAATCCAATGGTCTTGAACATTGATGATCTTGAAAGAAAAACTGCTAAGGATAGTTCGAGATCATGGACCCCTCCTATTATGAGATACCTGCAGGAAGACTTGATCCCTGATGACGAGAAAAACCACAAAGCATTCAAAATTAAGGTATCTCTTTTTATTTTAATACAGGGGACACTATATAGAAAATCTCTTGCAGGTCCATATCTAAGATGCTTGGAGGATCATGAAGCACAAGAGGTACTTAGAGATATACACGAAGAAGATTGTGGCAATCACACAGGAGGAAGAGCACTCTTTTCAAAGATCTTAAGGATTGGATATTACTGGCCCACTATGAGATGGGATGCTAGAGAATATGCCTAGAAGTGTGACCCTTGTCAAATACATGGGAACATTCCTCATCAACCGGCAGAACCAATGTACCCGATCTTAGCTCCGTGGTCGTTCATGAAATGGGGAATGGATATCATTGGAACATTACCTAAGGCTCCAGGAGGAAATGTATTTATGTTAGCAATGACCGACTATTTCTCGAAGTGGATATAAGTTGAGGCATTCGCTAAAGTAAGGGAAAAAGATGTAGTGTGATTTATTAAAAGAAATATCTTAACAAGATTTAGAGTTCATGCTGAGATCATATGTGATAATGGATCTCAATTCATCGGAAAAAGAACTACTAACTTTTGTGAAAGTTGGGGAATTACGATGATCACCTCAACGCCAGTCCATCCACAATAAAATGGTCTAACAGAATCAAGCAACAAGATCATCATCAATAACTTGAAGAATAGATTACAGATAAGAAAGGAAAGTGGGCTGAGTAGTTACCATTTTCATTATGGGCAGATAGAACAACTTCCAAAAGTGCGACGGGGAAAACTCCGTTCTCACTAGTGTTTGGGGCAGAAGTTGTGATCCCGACATAGATGGTGAGCTCAACAGCAAGATCCAATTCAAGGATAATGACGTAAATTCGGAGCTGTTAATAGACGATCTCAATATAGTGGATGAAAGAAGGGATCTTGCAAAGATAAGGATTGCAGCATATCAACAAAGGATCTCGAGATCATATAACAAAAACATAAGGATAAGGAGATTTCAAGTATGAGACTTGGTCTTAAGGAAAGCTTTTCAAAATACAACGAATCCAACATATTGGGAGCTTGCATCAAAGTGGGAAGGTCCTTACTTGATTGATTCTGAAGTTGGCAATGGAGCTTACTGGTTAGCTACAATGGAGGGAAGAATTCTGCCGAGATCATGGAATGCCATCCACTTGAAAGCTTATCATATGTAAGTTACAAAGTAAAATTTGTTAACTTAAAAGGTATGTTTTTTATCTTTATATTTTATCTTTTTATTTCATTTTTTTTTCTTTCCTTGTTATCACACTTACCGACTTAAGCATCGGAGGGGTGTTAGCCAAAACTAACACCCGCCATCACCCAAGATTTTATTTTTTTGCAGTTTGGACATCGTCGTTTGAAGATAGGGGTTGGCCACCTCTCTAAAGTTTAATGAGATAACTAATCTCTTATAAAGGTTAAAGGTATTCACCTATCTAGAAAAATGGTTTATACACCTCGCCAGGAGCGCACGACGTTCGATCTTAGAATCAGGGTTATGGGATCGTGATATTAACAGTGCCCGAGAACCTCTGATCATTGACCTAATAATACAACTAAAACGAATTGTTAACACTATGTGCACGATGGTGTTAATACAAATGGTTATGACATTGTCATGTCATGAAATTGGTTGTAACATCTTCATGTTACCAAGGGTTCTGACATTAACATGTCACTGTTAGTGCAAATTGTGTGACAGTTGTTCTAGATTAATTAAGTCTTTAGTTATAGTTTATTTGAGTTTGTAATGGCCCAATAATGTTGTATTGTTAAGTGGGCTATTTAGTCTGTTATGGGTGTTAATGGACTTTGCATAGTCCATGAGCCCATTAGTGGCCCAAGCCTGTGAACATGTCTCTATATAAAGAGACATTGAGTTTAGGTTTAGGGTTAATCAATCAGTCAGTGAATAATCATTGGCAAACAGACTGAGGGAGAGAGTTCTGAGAATACTTTATTGTAATTGAGTGATTCAATATATAAAGTATTTGGAATTCGGTAATTCGTATTTGTTATTTACTGCATTCGATTATCACTTGTTTGATATACTGATTACGAGATTCCGCCTCGTGATTAGTTAGTTTAATCCTGTAGATCGGACCACTGGGACCTATAATTGGTATCAGAGCAAACGCATTGTTTGCTCTCTATCGAGATTTGGTTCAGGGTTAAATTCAGGTTTTAATCGATTCTGGAGATTAGGGTTCTTATTACATCTTCGGCGGCTGTTCGTGAAAATTAGGGTTATTCTTACATCTTCGGCGGCGGTTTGTTAAAGATTAGGGTTTTGTGCATGTTCGTGGATCAACGTTCGTGGATCTAGTTCGTGGATTAAATTCGTGGAGACATCTTCGTGGATTTCCTCGTGAATCATCTTCGTGAACATCTTCGTAGTGGATCATCTTCGTGAACATCTTCGTAGTGGATCATCTTCGTGAACATCTTCGTAGTGGATCATCTTCGTAGACATTCTTGTTAGTGGATCATCTTCGTTCGTGGATCATCCAAGTCTGTGTACATCTTCGCCGAATATCATCCTCGTGACCCATCATTTTCGTGACTGACAACCATCTTCGCCGAACACCATCTTCGTGACTGACAACCATCTTCGTCGAACACCATCTTCGTGACTGACAACCATCTTCGCCGAACACCATCTTCGTGACTGACACCCATCTTCGCCGAACACCATCTTCGTGACTGACACCCATCTTCGCCGAACACCATCTTCGTGACTCATCATCTTCGTGACTGCCACTCATCTTCGCCGAACATCGTCTTCGTGAACCATCATCTTCGTGACCTATCATCTTCGTGACTGACACCCATCTTCGCCGAACATCATATTCGTTATGGATTCAAAACAATCAGTTAATACTCCTCCCAAGTTACTCAACGCATCACAATATTACGAATGGAATGATAAATTTGAATCTTTTTGTCGTTACAATGATGCACAAATGTGGGTATGTATTCAAGAGGTATATGAACATCCGCGTCATACAGTAAACGGTGTAACTGGCAAAATTCCCGTTAACAAACTCACACCTGAGCTTCGACGAGAATATGACGCTGAAAACAGAGCATTAGCAAGTCTAAAGATGGCCTTGCCAGTTGAAATGACACATCTTTACAAGACCAACAGTAAAACTTCAAATGATCTATGGACCGCTATTGAAAAACATTATGCTGGAACTGCTGCTCAGAAAAAGAGTCGAGGGAACCTTCTTAAAAGACAGTTCGATACATTCAGATCAGGAGTAAATGAACCTTTTGAAGATACTGTCACTAGATACTACAATCTTCTTGCAGAACTTACCAGATATAAAATAAACGTAGAAAGCGAAAAAGTTGAGAGATTTTTGGACGCTTTGCCTAAGCGTTGGGAGGTTTACATAAATCTAATAAAAGATGAAATTGATAAAAACACCGATGAAGTATTAACTTTGGAGAAATTGCTAGAACGATTAAGAGGTTATGAGTTGACACGTTTCACAACAACTATGATTGCAGATCAAACACCCTATGGACAAACCTCAGAGTCAAATTCCTCTGAAACTGCAACTGCTTTATTTTCGGATAAGGATCAGACGACTTATGACACACATTCAGGCACCCGACCAACTACAGCAACACCAAATGTTCCTGCCACTCATCAAAAAATGCCAATGAGTGTTAAATCAGCAGAGGAAAGTCTAGAAATTTTATCTTGTTTTTTGACTGCTTATGGAAATCAAGTCCAAGGAAAAATTGCTGATCCAAGGCTATGGGATGAGGATTTTAGTCAAGTTGATCAGGATGACCTGGAAGAAATGGATTTACAATGGCAAACTGCTATGATTACCAATAGAATCAAGAAATTTATGGCAAGAACAGGACGCAGTCTAAAAACAAGAAAAGCAGGTTTCGATAAGTCAAAGGTACGATGCTACAACTGTCAAGGACACGGTCATTTTGCAAGGGAATGTCAACAGCCTAAAGTGGAACGTACCCCAAATCAAGACAAAACTGGATCCCCTTCTTCTCAATCACAGCGCAGTTTAGCTTCACAATCGTAAACGGAGAAGACTGAATCTTCACAAGCTTAAACGGAGAAGACTGAATTATTGCAACAATTCAGGGGGAGTTATTTAAGACAATGATGAGTTAGAAGAACCTGAAAGGAACACAAGGAGTACAAGACTATAAAGACTTTGAGCGTATAACAGAATCTAGAAGCAACAGTCAAGGGGGAGTTTGTTAGTGCAAATTGTGTGACAGTTGTTCTAGATTAATTAAGTCTTTAGTTATAGTTTATTTGAGTTTGTAATGGCCCAATAACGTTGAATTGTTAAGTGGGCTATTTAGTCTGTTATGGGTGTTAATGGACTTTGCATAGTCCATGAGCCCATTAGTGGCCCAAGCCTGTGAACATGTCTCTATATAAAGAGACATTGAGTTTAGGTTTAGGGTTAATCAATCAGTCAGTGAATAATCATTGGAAGACAGACTGAGGGAGAGAGTTCTGAGAATACTTTATTGTAATTGAGTGATTCAATATATAAAGTATTTGGAATTCGGTAATTCGTATTTGTTATTTACTGCATTCGATTATCACTTGTTTGATATACTGATTACGAGATTCCGCCTCGTGATTAGTTAGTTTAATCCTGTAGATCGGACCACTAGGACCTACAGTCACTAAACGGGCGGAGTCCCAAGTACCCCAAGTGATCATCGACTTAGTCCCTAAATTTCTCATGATCATTGGTTATCCCTTGGTTTTGGCATTATAATGTCACGAATTTGGCAAAGCTCCCAAGAGATTATTGGCTTAGTCCCAAAGCTTTTCCTGTCATTGGTTATCTTTTGGTTTTGACATGGACATGTCAAGAAAATGGTTGAGTCCCAAGATTTTAAGTTTGATTACGTGATCTTAAAAGTTCTAGGATCAATACTCCGATCCGGGTATGGTTTGTGGTGATCACTCATGTGAAAGACTAAGTCTAATTTTTCAAGAATAGGGACATCCTTATGAAGGATCATGACTGGACCATATGCAAGATCCAGATTGCTTTATACCAGGTTAGAAGTGATCTTATGTTTTTCAGCAATTTATATGAAAGGATCTCTTTAATACAAAATGGGATTTCGAAACAAACAAAATATTATATTCATAAGACCATATATTCAAAAGATAAAAGTTTTTCACGGCCAACATGAATCGTGTAGAAAATTTGAGTGGCCGACATAACCCACTCACCACCGTGGCTAACTGCACCAAGTTAGCCTCACCCCAAAGATTGTCATTGTTTATCACACCCCTGATCTATTACAAATTAAAAATACGAAAGATGGTGGGCTCAGGCCTGGTCATTAATACCATTATCGCCCACTGGGATTCCTGATCCCTCATTAGCACCTTCTTCCTCCATTGGTGTTTTTCCTCCTTGCTCGTGCTCAATCCTCTGCTCCTGCTCCTCTTCCCTTGTCAGATCAACCAGCTTTTCCTTCCAAACAGGTCCTGCCCAAATGGAGGTGTCGAAACCTTTGGTTGCAGCTGTAGAAGCCATCTTGACCCTGGATTGAATAATCGCCACTGTGGCATCCTTCCTCACACTTAAGGTCAGATTTTTAAGACCCTTGGCATGGTCATCCTTCAATAGTTGGATAGATTCATTATGCTTGACTTCGAGATCCTGTAGCTGCTATCTCATCTTAGCGAGCTCCATATCCTCCTTTTCAATGACCATTTCCTTATCCATCAATGTCTTCCTTAGCTCATTTGCAGCAGAAACGTCCTCCAAGTGGCACCTCTTCAGCTGATCCAGGACCTGTTAAACAAATAAAATATGTCACTTAGAAATTACCAAGATTTCAAGATTTGTTAAGGATCATACCTGGTCGAAGTCAAGCTGTTCATCTAGCTCAATTATCTCGCTACCTTTCCTCCTTTTTTCCAGAGTTTTAGGGAGAAGATTGAAGCGTCGAACTTTCACAGGAACAGGAGAAGGCTTCTCAACTTTGGCTACAATTTGAGCATCAATGTCAGAAAGGGAAAAACGGTCGGGTTGAGAAGTACCTAAAAAAACATACTCATTAGTATACGAAACTTTGATTATTGGTAAAATAAAGATATCTCACCTAACATAGTTGGTTCCAGATCACAAGATGTTGTGTTTTCAGACGATTCAGGCAGTGAAAAGGTACGTTCTTCCTTAGAAATTTGGAGCCGTTTGTCTACCTTACATTCGGAGTTCGTAATAGGAAGAGCAAGTTCTATGAGATTCACTGCAACGAAAACAAACATGGTTATAAATATTGTGTGAAAGATAAAAGAAACCTAGATATCCTACCCTTATAATGCTAGGAAGAAGGAAGTCTAGCACCATTAGGAATGGAGTGCCTCTTAACATAGAATAATTTATTCTTCCAGTGTGGATCTTGATGTTTGGTGTTCAAGATGGGACGGTTCAAACTGTTTCGAATTTGGAGCAGATAATACCCAACACCGTAGTGTATTAGGTCATATGCATAGGACATTTATGAGATTCCGAAATAAATTCGATGGTGGGTAATGAGGTACTGGAGCACGTAAAGGATTCTCTAAACCATGGGCATTATTTGGGGGTAGCAGAGTCGGGTTGTATGGAAAAAATCGTCGATTAGAGGAGGAAAAGGATAGATGATGCCTAGAGAGAAGGGGTATTCGGGAAAGAAAACCCATTTGTTGGAACAGAGGTCGGATTGAAGCGCGGAATCGTACGGTCTAAAGATGGCTGACGGA
The DNA here is from genome assembly GCA_910822075.1 of Senecio squalidus. Lineage (NCBI taxonomy): Eukaryota > Viridiplantae > Streptophyta > Magnoliopsida > Asterales > Asteraceae > Senecio > Senecio squalidus. The sequence goes on along the minus strand of CAJVGC010000060.1, from coordinate 39,058,189 downwards.
GGAAAAGGGGGTTGAGTTTGCAAAAACTAGGGTTTTTAGTGATTCTCATGTTTACGAAACTATCGTCGGATAGACTAATAAATTGCGATGATGATTTCGCCATTGAAGAATGAAAATTGCTTAAACGGAAAAAAGAAGGAGAAAAGAAAGAAAATTACCTGAGATCTGAAGAAGAAGAGTGAAGGGTCTGTAAAAATTAGGATTGTGTTTATAAGTGAAGGCACGGTTTTCAAGGAAAGAGTCACATCAATAGTCAATCACCAACTACCTCCCATAAATGAAGCTACGAAGGATATCAGGAAGTTATGATCCCATTAAGTATCTCAATGACAACATAACTTGGGGACAATTGTTATGGATGGAATTTTCATCTATGATCACAACTAATTGCAGGCCAACTAAGGATGATGATCAGTCTACATGATCACGTAATCACGGATCACATACACGTTCATGATCACTAATCCCACTTATTTTCATTTTTCTATATGTTATACTCTTGTGTTCACAGGTATCTCGATCATCTGATTATAGCCGTTGAAGACTAAGTCTGAGTCAAAGCTTAAAGATTTGAAAAAAACATTGAAGAAGTAGTCCATGAAGGATCCCGGATATCTCGGAACTGGGAAGATCCCACCTTTTTCGTTATACTTGTTATTTTCTTTTCATTATAAATAGAGGCAATGATCAAAATAGAAACACACAGTAACACCTGAATACTCACCTGAATTTCAACACAAACACTTAGAATCGATCACTTGTACTCATTTCTGTAATCGTTACTGTTCTTATTAATAAAATTAACAAGGCAAGGGATTATTATCCATTCCCGAGGTTTTATGTCGGCAATCCAAAAGGATTAAGGGATTTCCTCGTATATCATTGTGTTCATTTAGTTTTCACGTATTTCTTAACTGTTTTTACAAATTATCTTGTGATCACTCATTAGATTGTTACAGCACCTTACCTCACTTAACTGATTTGATCACAAAATTACTTTAAATAGTTTTTGGTCAAAACAAGGATTTATTCAGGGTCTTCGTGAATGAGTGTATTTGATGAAAATGTAGTGATACAAATATCTGGAAATGACTTTGGTAATTCCCAGGGTTGTTAAGAAATTGATATTGTAAACCAAAGCGTTTTCAAAAACTAATAAGGTGGTCTTCACAGGATGCGAAGTTTTGATAAAGTAAAAATGTTTGTAACATCCTCAGCAGGATCTATAGATAAGTCTTCATTAAAATAAATATCCCCACTGGTCTAAATTAATTCACATATTTTTGAAATAATTAATTTGAAATCACATACCTAAACCGACATAATGTAATTCCAAACCTTCAAAGTATCCGATCTTGGGACGGCGTCCAAGTCCTTTGCGATAGTCTTCATATTTTGATCTATTCAAAAATCTCCACATGGATCTTGAATTTCTTCTAAGGTTATTAAAATATCTTTATCAATGAATCGTTTTCAGGATTTTGAACTAATCTTCTTCATCACATTAGGTTCCTCAAGAGGATCTCTTCTTGTATATTGGCTTCACGGTTTTGAGGGGTTGTCCCCATGTCTTTAAGATTTCCTTGAGATCTTCATGATTCATTTTCAGGATCTTTAGGGTTGTCCCCATTCCTACAAATGTTAACTACTTGGGCTAAGCCAATAATCCTGAAATATCTTGGGATTAAGCCAATGATCTCAAGGAAACTTGAGACTAAATTGATGATCATAAAGAAACATGGGACTAAACCGATGATCATTTGGCGAACTTGGGACTTAGCCAATTTGTGACATGAAAATGCCAAAACCAAAGATTAAACCAATGATCATATGAAATTTGGGTACTAAGTCGATGATCACTTAGGGAATTTGGGACTTCGCCAATTTTGTGACATGTTAATGTCAAAACCCTTGGTAACATGAATATGTTACAACCAATTGCATGACATGAAAATGTCACAACCATTTGGGTTAACACAATCGTACACATAGTGTTAACAATTCGTTTTGGTTGGATTCTTAGGTCAATGATCATACAATTGTCGGACACCGTTAATATCACGATCCCATAACCCTAATTCTAAGATCGAACATCATGTGCTCCCGGCGAGGTGTATAAACCCTTATTCGAGAAAGGTGAAAACCTTTAACCTTTATAAGAGATCGGTATCTCTTAAACTTAGAGGGGTCGTCATCCCCTATCTTCAAGTAATGATATCCAAACTGCAAAACTAGAAGATTTGTTAGTTTTGGCTAACACCAATCTGATGCTTAAGTCAGTAAATGTGATAAAAAAAAAATAAAAAAATAACCATAATAAAAAAATAAAAGTACAAAGATAGAAAACATACCTTTTTAAGTTAAATTTTTTTACTTTGTAAGTTACATATGATAGGCTTTTAGGTGGATATCATTCCATGATCCATGCAGAATATTTCCTTCCATTATAGCTAGCCAGTATGCTCCTTTGCCAGCTTCAGAATCAATCAAGTAAGGACCTTCCAATTTTGGTGCAAGCTTCCCATCTGTTGGATTCGTATTATTTTGAAAAGCTTTCCTTAGGACCAAGTATCCTACTTGAAATATCCTTATCCTTAAATTATTGTTGTATGATCTCGAGATCCTTTGTTGATATGTTGAAAATTTTAATTTAGAAAGATCCCTGATCTCGTCCACTTTATCAAGATCCTCCATTAACATCTCAAAATTTGTTTCATGGTCTTTGAATTTAGATCTTCTCGTTGAGATCACCATCTATGTTAGGATCACGACCTCTGCTCCAAATACTAGTGAAAAGGGAGTTTGGCCTTTTGTGTTCTTAGAAGTTGTTCTATCCGCCCATAATGCAAATGGTAACTCCTCAGCCCATTTCCCTTTCTTATCAGTTAACCTATATATAAGTTGTTGATGATGATCTTACTGATTGATTCTGCTTGACCATTCGCTTGTGGGTGAGCCGGTGTTGAGGTGATTATTTTGATTCCCCTACTTTCACAGAATTCTGTAGTTCTCTTACTACTAAATTGAGATCCGTTATCACATATGATCTCAGCAGGAACTCCAAATCTTGTCAAGATATTACGCTTGATGAATGATACTACTTCTTTCTCCCTTACTTGAGCGAATGCTTCAGCTTCTATCCATTTCGAGAAATAATCAGTCATTGCTAGCATAAATACCTTACCACCAGGTGCCTTAAGTAACTTTCCAACAATATCCATTCCCCACTTCATGAACGGCCATGGAGCTTAGATTGGACACATTGGTTCTGCTGGTTTATGAGGAATGTTCCCATGTCTTTGGCAAGGATCACACTTCTGAGCATATTCCCTAGCATCCCTCCTCATGGTAGGAAAGTAGTATAATCTCCTTAAGATCTTTGAAAAGAGTGCTCTTCCACCTGTGTGATTGCCACAATCTCCTTTATGTATATCTCTGAGTACTTCTTGTGCTTCATGATCCTCCAAGAATCTTAGATATGGACTTGCAAGAGATTTACGATCCAATGTCCCATGTATAATAATAAAACGAGATACCTTCATTTGAAATGTCTTGTGATTTTTCTCATCCATATGGATCACTTCATCTTACAGGCATATCAATTGGTCAGGTCTAAGATCATGAACCGTCCCCGGTATTTTGGCTTTCAGGATCTTCAGTGTTCATGATGTGCACTATTAGGATCTTGACATCTGGACAGAGCCTGAGACATGATCCACGATTTGCTAAAGCAGCAACTTCAACACTATCTTTGCTTGGTACATGTTCAATGTTAAGGATTTCGAAATTACCTTAAAGTTTTTTAACTATCTCTAAATATAATGCTAAGTTTCGCCTTTTACTGCATCATATCCACAAAAGTGGTTAGAAATTAACAAGGAATAAACATAAACTTGAATATATTTAATCTCATTATCTAGTTGTGGTCCCTCAATATTAAGCTTTTGAAATTCCCAACAAATGGACTAGGGTATTATGTCCCCCTGTGGCGATTTTAGTATGATCGCAAAGCATGTTTGTTTAATATTAGAAGCTCCATCGGTGAAAAATGTTCATTTTTCTTTAATTTTTTCTACTAGTTTAAATTCTACTTTCTCTTTGGAGATCACTAGTGAAATCAGCCCCAAAGTTTGCTAAAGTTTAAGATTTTAATTCTAGGTTCGTATAATAAGTTAAAAACCATTTAGCCATTCTACCCAACATTTCTAAGTACACATTTATAGGATAATCGGTCTCAATATGTATAGGGTGTATCTCAAAATAATATCTAAGTTAGGTAGAGGCCATTACCAATGCTAAAATAAGTTTTCAAGATTGGAATACCTAGTTTCGTCATCAAGTATACTTTTACTTACATAGTAGACGAGATGTTGCTATCCTTCATGATCATTGGAAATCATCACCCTTACATCATTTCGGAATACTTAGTGTTCGTAGGTGGTGATCATGTTCTTTGCGAGATCTTGGAATGATCCTGATCATGCTTTGTCTCCAAGATTCTGCATGGAATACATTAAACCTGCAATATCAACGAAAAAACAGTAATCGGGTATCTTAGGATAATCATCCTTATCTTCATCCTCCACCACGTTGGTTTTGTGGCTATCTAATCTTGAGTAAGGCTTGCTTTAGTTGGATCTGTAAGATGATGATTTCGTCCTTCGGTTTGGATGATCGTGTCTTCCTTCAAACTGGTGAACCTTAATTATCTGGTCCTGACCTCATCCAAGTTCCTGCAAGGATTCATTACAAGATCTTGAAAGAATTGGGTATCCCTCTTCAATCCAATTTTCAATGCATGAACTGCGGTTGGCATATCAAATTTGGGATATCTAAGGATTCACGTCCAAATCTTCCTATAAAATCCCTAAGTGACTCGATGTAACCATGTATAAATCGTTAGTTAACTCTTCGAAAGACAAGCTACAAGAAAACTCGTTATTCATTAAGTTAATCATATAAGCAAAAGAAATAAAGTAAGAAGAAACATTGAGAAGCCATTTCAACTTTGATCCTCCTAGTGTAGATCAAAATCGTTTGAACAGACAAGCTTCTTTGAGATCAGCGGGGAATGGGGAAGATATCCTTCCTTTCCCTGGGCTAAGCTACTTGTTTTTCGGGATCCGTGGTTCAGTCGTGCAACTTCATGCTAGGAGTTGAAGCATTTCGTGATCTCGGCATCACATATTGGAGGAGAAAATCTGGAGATCCAACGAGTTGCTGGAGCAGCTTCAAGTATTGGTTGTTCCACACCATGTACGTTGGATATCATTACCTTCAACTTCTGTAACTCCTTAATCATGACTAGACTAATCCTAGATCCTGCATAATATTAGTCCCAAAAGCACAAGTATTCGACATGTTACCTCCACAAGGAGTTGGAAATGAGGATCCCGCAATAAGAGCATGATCTTGAGTTGTGGAGATCCCGGTCACATAGGCAACATCCAAGACCGTGGGATCTTCATGTTCTGGTGATCATCTACCGACTAGTTCTTTTTCCAATGTTTCTTTTAGTATTTTCCACGTGCTTTAGACTTCATACTAACCTCGTCTTCAACGTAAACAAGATCATAACTACTTTCTGCTAAGATATACTAAGATATACACAATATATAAAACGGGTTAGCAAGATAATAGCTTAGGGATCATGATACTCGTCAAGTCCTTGAACACAGTCAACATAATATTAAAAGTCAAGATCCGAGATCATGATCGCAAGATCTTGTTCGTGATCATTAATCTTATGTCGTCCATTTCTTTCTTCATTACATCATTGTTTTATTGATTCTTCTCGAATTGATGTTGTACCTGAGAAAACACATACATTATATATTTGTTCACAATAATTAGAAAATAAGAATTTGTTACCCAAGATCTCGAATAGGAGGATCCTCCAGGATCTCGAATAGGATGGTCATCCATGATCTAGAACAGAATGATCCTTCATGATCCCAAACAGGATGATCCTCCGTGATCTCGAACGGAATGATCCTGCATAACAGTCTTCTTTGATAGATTGTCAGCCTTTTTAGATGATGTTAAACTAAAGGGTTAGGAGGAGGCTACAATGTTCAAATTTGAAGAGATTGTATAAGGAGGTGTAAATTTTCCTTGAAAAATTATTTCCGTAAAGATTTTTTGATAAAAAGTTATGAAAGAAGATATTTTTGGGAGAAATTGATAATAAAAAGCACCATTTGCCCCACGGTGGGCGCCAAATTGTTTTGACCAAAAATTACTAAGGATAATTTCGTGATCAAATCAGTAAAAGTGAGGTTAGGTGCTGTTGTGATCTTTTTTGTGATCACGACAATGATCACCAGGCTTTTTAGAATAAAAGTGACGAACACATAATAAAAGTGAAAATAAATTAAAATGACACAATATATACGAGGAAAGCCCTTAATCCATATGGGTCGCCGACATAAAACCTCGGGAAGGGATAATAATCTTTTGCCTTAATAGAAGAGCTCAAATGGTCAATCTACGGTGTAAAATGCTACTGGGTTGTGTGATAGTTGTAGACTGAGTTAGTGCAGACTGAGTTGGAGCTCAGACTGAGTTAGGTGCTGACTGATTTTGTTGTGTTTGATTATGTCTCGGATTGGCTATGCTGACTGGGAAAAATGACTATTTTACCCTTTTGTTTATTTTTATATTGATTTATATATAAGTGCTTAACAACATGCAGACTTTCTTTTTCAATCATTTGGACTTGTTTTTCAGTCTAAACAATTTATATTATAATTTCCCATGTATGAAGTATTTGACACACTATACTGACGACTTATAATTATTAAAATGCTTTAGTTATTTTGGTTTGTGTTAACAAGTATCATTTATATAATGTAAAATTATAAATCAACTAATAGTTAAAATGGTAATTTCAGCTACTCACGTTTAGAATAATTATCAAACAAACAATTATATTCATGATCAAATTCATTCATCATCGCTAAATCATTTGATACCTCGAAACTATTCATCGCCAAATATGTCAGGATCAAGTACGTTTGTATACACCTAAAGCTTGGCTTCGTTAGATCTTGATCTATCAAATAAGGTTAGGAGCGGATTGAACACTTTGATATTACAAGTTAATTAGATCAACCAATATTGTAAACGAATGAACAATGATGAACAATAAGTTTGTCGAATTCTAAGCCTCAATTGAATTAATAATGATTATCAATTACAACGTGTTTTATATCAATTACAAGGATCTATATATATAGACCTTGAGGCTAACCTAGCTAAACTAGGAAACTACATCTATCAATATAGAAATACAATCTAACTACAATTGTAATTCTATTCTAAACTTTCATGGCAAGTATGTTGCCGTAGAAACAGCTCCGTAGTAATAATGTTGAACAGCAGTAGTAATGTGAAGCAATAGTAATAATATCTTCCGCATTAACTTCAACTGCAGTAGTAACTTGTGTTGCTTCCGTAGTAACTGGTTTGTTCAGTAGTAATTGACCATTACCTTCACAGCAGTAGTTAGGAGCAGTATTAATGAAACTGTGGGGTTATAACTTAGACAAAAGAGTTTAACTCCTAAACAATATGCTTAACAACAAGAATAGTAACTTAAACGATTAATGCGAAAGACATTAAGAAGTTACTACGGAAGACAAGTTAGTGCGGCTGTCCAATCAAGTTACTACTGCTCATAAAGTTGCTACGGAAGAAGACAAGTTGATGCGGTCATATCAAGTTAATACGGAAGACCAAGTTACCGTGCAAGAATAATCTAAGTTATAGAATTATAATTAGATTATGTTTATGTTTCCTTTTGTAATTAGATATAGTTTCCTTATTCTAGATAATGATAGTTTCAGATAAGGATAGATGATGTTTCCTAGTTTATCTAGGTCGGCCTCAAGGTCTATAAATAGATATATCCTTCTATTGATAGAAATACGTTGTATTAATATTCTGAATTAATACAATTGAGGCTTATAATTCGACAATAATATTTGTTCATTCTTATTCATATTCTATTGTTCGACAACTCATAAATATTGAAGTGTTCATCCGCTGCTGAACTTCTTCAATAGATCAAGATCTTAACGAAGGGATATTATTAGATTACATTAGCTAATCCGATCCTGACAAGTGGTATCAGAGCACAGGAGGTGCTTTAGATCCATTGATCAACGAGTTGATAATCCTCATAAGCAAGAATCAATATAACCATCATGACTGAAGTTGAAATCGGCAAAGTTCCCGTTCTAAACAGCAACAAATTCGACTTATGGAAGCTACGAATCAAGCAACACATCCTATTGTCCGACTATACAGTTTGGCATGTGATCATCAATGGCAACAAGCCTGCAGCCACTCCAGGCGTTGATGGACAACCAAGTCTTCTTACTCGTTCAGCATTGTCTGACTTGGAAAGAAGAGAAAAGCAAACCGAAATCAAGGCCCTTAGTATTCTTCTAATTGCCATCCCCAACGAATACCAATCGCAATTTGAAGAATATCAAGATGCCAAATCGCTATGGGAAGCTTTGGAGAAAAGATTCAGCGGAACAAAGAATACCAAGAAGAACAAGAAAGCTCTTCTTAAACAGGAATACGAAAACTTCAATTCCCTGAATGGCGAACAAATGACTCAGACGTTTGATCGATACAAAAAGCTCACAGGAGAGATGATCAGTGCAGGAATTAAGTATGAGAAAGATGATCTCAATCGAAAGTTCATAAGAGCTTTAAGCAAGGAATGGAAAATATACATTGTTTCTTATAGACAAGGAGACACGTTAGAAGAACTGGAATTGGATGATCTTTACAACGACTTAAGAGTCTTTGAGGCAGAAGTGGAAGCAGAAAAATCTGGCAATAGCAACAACAATTTTAACAATGTTAATACTGCCCTTGTTACAACTTCTGGAGGACCAAAACATGAAATTGGTGAAGAGATTTCATTCGAAGCTTTCATCTCACAATGTTCAAATCTCACAAGTGATGACGTAAAACAGATGCATCAAGACGATTGTGATGAGATTGACCTAAAGTGGCAATCTGCCATGCTGGCTTTACGTGCAAGAAGATTTGTTAACAGAATAGGAAGAAGGTTCAATCCAAGAAATAATGAACGAATTACGTTCGACAAAAGCAAGGTGAAGTGTTATGATTGTAATGAACTAGGCCACTTTGCTAGGGAATGTCCAAACAAGTCAAAAACCAACAATCCACGAACCACTCAAGACAACAATCAGAGTGCACTCATGTCACAGGACATATTTGGATACGATTGGAGTGACTTAGCCGAAGAAACAAGTCAAAACAGGGCGCTAATTTCTGGAAAAAAAAACTACTGTTTACGTGGAAGAAATTACTAATGTTCACCATGCATGCATAGCAGTAGTAATGGATGCTACGGACAATGTTTCTACGGAGGATCCAGTTACTACGGAGCTAGTTTATATTGATCTGGGAATTACCGAAATTGGCAACAACGTTCTTGGATATGGCTGGAATGATGACGACCAAGGAGCAACTCAAGAAGATGCTCTCATGGCAATCAACTCATCACCAACAGAATCTGAAAATCCATCACTTATGGCCGAGGTAAATTCTAAACTTTGTACTTCTGAATGAAAAGATATATTTGTTAAATATAAAAATCACAATCAACTAATGAGTGATTCAATTAAGATCTTAGAAGAACAAAGACGGTCAGCTGCTAGGGTAATTGATAACTTAGAAAATCAGATCAAGTCACACAAAGTTAATGAACAAAGTTATCAAGAGAAAATTAGCTTAATTGAATGGCAAAGAGAGGACTTACTACTTAAACTTAATATAGCTAGGGACGAAATCAAAAGATTACAACAAGAACATGATAAAGTTGAGTTAGATGTAGGGAAATTAGAATTTGCTTCAAAATCAGTAAATAACCTATGCCAACAACAAATACATGGAAAGGTAAAAGCTGGTTTAGGTTACAAAGAAGTTGCCCCTCCATTTAATCAAAACTGTATCCCTCCATCCTTAGATCAACCTAGAATTCCTATCTCTCAGACACCACCAAAGGAATCATTCAATGTTGATCCAATCAACTATGATGAAGTTCTAATTGAGGACTTAGTTGAAGAGAGTAAGCTTAATATTGTGAAAAACAAGGATATTCCTTTGGAAAATCACTTACTGACAATAGAAGGCATTACTCAACATTCTTCACAAAGTCTAGTGTCTATGCCATCCACTGACCCCATCAAGAAAGTAAAAACTCTCAATGAAAGCCCAACCAAAACATCCCCTAAGGAAAACGAAAAGACTTGGAAACATATAGGTAAAAGAGGAAACCAAAGAAATATGAACCAAGTAAAAGTTCAAAAGGGTCAGAGTGTCAAAAGTTCGGGAAAGGGATGTTTTATATGTGGTAGGTCAAATCACTATGCAAAAATCTGTTATCATAATCCTCAAAATCAATTGCAAGTGATTCAAAAACCACATCATGGGGTGGGATATACAGGAAGGGTTGCACATAAAAACAAATTCATGAATAATAGTAACAAATCAAATCAAGCAAATCATAAATTTGTTACTATGAATTTAGGGAGAAATAGTGTGAACAAACGTAACACATGTTCTAACAATAAGAATAGAGTTCCTACTGCCAGACAAAATTTTGTTTCTACTGCAAAACTTAATACGGCCAAACATAATGGTGTTAATATTGCCCGTATTATTACTGTGAAAAATAACCGTGTTAATACTGCTAGGGTTAATACTGCCAAAGGTAACTTTGTTACTACGGCTTCCATCAACACTAAGAAACAAAAGCAAGTCAAACCAGTATCTGTCCCTATTGTTAAATCAAAAATTGTTAACACTAAAATTGTTTCAAAAGCTAAAACTTTCAAACCAGTGTGGCAACCAAAGATCCAAGTAACTCAACCACCTATCCCCATTGATTTTTCAAAACTAGTTCAAAGGAAGGTGAGTTACTTTGATGAAATGGGCAAACCCAAGTCAACTTTGGCTTGGGTTCCCACTAGAAACTAATCTTTATCGTTTATGTGCAGGTTCAGCCAACCAAAGAAAGTGAGAGCAGTTGGCATGTAGATAGTGGTTGTTCCAGGCACATGACGGGCAACATGTCATGTCTTCAGGACTTTGAAAAGTTCAATGGAGGATATGTTGCTTTTGGAGGAAATCCAAAAGGAGGAAGAATTTTTGGGAAAGGAACTATAAGCAATGGTACACTAAACTTCAAAGATGTGTACTATGTGCAACAGCTTCAATACAATTTGTTGAGTGTCTCTCAAGTTTGTGATGAGAAACACACACCGATTTTCACTGCATCAGAATGCATCATCATGAAGCCTGGGTACGTCATAGATGAGAGTATGATCTTACTCAGAACACCAAGGAGAGACAATGTCTATTGTCTTGACATGTCAAAGGTTCAACTCAACTCATCTGAAGCATGCTTTCTCTCAAAATCTACCTTAGATGAATCCACCTTATGGCATAGGAGGATGTGCCACATGAACCTGAAGAACATCAATAAACTAGTTAAATCTAATTTGGTTAGAGGTCTCCCCAACAAGCAGTTCAACCTTGAAGACAACTGCTTAGCATGCTTGAAGGGCAAGCAACACAAGTCTTCTCACAAGACAAAGGAGATCAACACTAACCACACACCTTTACATTTACTACACATGGATCTCTTTGGTCCTACCAATGTAAAGAGCATTGCAAAGAAGTCTTATTGCCTTGTCATCACTGATGACTTTTCAAGATACACATGGGTGTACTTTCTTGGTACCAAGGATGAAACAAGTCAGCTACTCATCACCTTCATCACCAAGATTGAACATCAAATTAATATCCAAGTCAAGAAGATTAGATGTGATAATGGCACGGAATTCAAGAACCAAGTAATGAATGACTTCTGTGACAAGAAAGGAATTGTTAGGGTTGTGTGATCTTAAGAGTCAACGTTATATCAATAACCTAGCGGAAATAAGCTATCGATTATCTAGCGAATATAGAACCTTCGGAAACGGAATCAAACCAACGATTTTTGATAAGATCGGACCTAAGGAAGACTATTCGGATGATTGTTTATACGTTATGAACGATTTGGAACTCTAATAAACGGAGCAGCAGCAGTTCGGCACGCAAGATAAAACCCTAGCAAAACTTACGTAATGCAGAAACCTAGCTGGGTATATATAGGCCCAGCTTTTCATCCGTACGGATGTGATCTCATCCGTACGGATTACTTCCTATTCATGCGAACTTGATCTTGTCCGTACGAATGTAACATATTAATAAACACTTTGTTTACTTAACTGATTCGCGCGAATGGAACTTTCATACGCACGGATATCATCCTCATCCGTGCGAATGTATCTGAATATTATTAAAACATCACAAAACACATATTTGATTAATTCATAACAACGTAAACGTTCAAGCATATAATTAATCAAATATTCAATATTAATATTCAAACAAACAATATAAAGACTGATATTAGAATACACGTTAATTACATACGAATCTAGTAACTAACAAATGCACCTACAAACTCCCCCTAGGAACTAGATTCTATGTCTTTAAAAACAAACACCAAGTAAACGTTAAGCACATCAATTTCAGAAAGAATAAACGTTTTGCTCAATGAAACATTAATTTCGAAAGAGTCTAACTAAAACTTCATCAAACAATCATGACTTTAAGAATTTAACATTAATCTCTGTTTCACATTTAGCTCTCAAGTCACGACAAGTAACCGTAAAACTAACAAAATAAACTATAAAAACAAAATAAATTAGATTAAAAATAAAATCTTTTTGTATTTTTCTGTTTTTGGTAAATCAAAGGAAATTTTAACTAAGACAAAATAATGAAAGATTAAAAATTTAACTAACAACTACATAAACTGAAAATTTCACATTCTTTTTGTGTTTTTCGAATAAGGGATCAGACTGATACTGAAACATAGCATTGTCATTCATTTTTCGTAGTAACTATTAACATATCAGTTGACGATTATTGGTATATTTGTCCTCTTAAACTTAAACAAACATTCACTTGACATTTTTCTTTCAAAATGGTTATCTCGCTAAGATCTCCCAATGTTTTGAACATAGATATCAACACACATTTTGAATCTTAACAGTCATCAAAATTATATCATAATTTGAATTGTATGTATGTTCGTGTATTTGTCCTCTTAACTTTTCAGCCTTTTCAATTCTATCTTCCTAAATACCAGACGTAATATCATAATATTTATTTCGTATGTCAGTATGACATCCACTGCACAGGCAATAAGGACCAGTGATTCATGATCGTTAAAACGTTCAATTTACACCATTCAGAGAATAAGCACTTCGTCACCCTTTATTTGGAATGCTCGAGTTATGATCATTCTTTCGACCTTATAACTCTGTTCATCCATCAAGGTATTTTTGAAGTTTTTAAGTACTTTGTCACCCTTTATTTGGAATGCTCGAAATATGATCATTCTTTCGACCTTATATTTCTGTTCATCCATCAAGGTATTTTTGAAGTTGTGTACTTATCTCTTACTTTGTATTTGATCTTGAATAGACTGTGTCTATTTTGGTGTTCACGTAACTTCTTCAAATTCATTGATCTTGATCAAATCATTCAAGAATATTTTCCCAAAATCACTGAAATGGCCCTTAGTTGCTTCAATAAATACTGACATACTGTATTTATTTTCTGATATTACGCCTAATATTTACTATTTTCGAATTGATCCAGCGAAAAGCCACAAACACTACAAGACAAAAGCTAATCATAATATTTGAGAAAATTAATTTCGACTGTTGTGTGTTGTTTACAGTGTTCTCAATTGTTATTGATCTCCAGATATCATTTAGACAGTCTTTGAGACATATCCATAATGATTTAAATTTTAAATTTGATATCTGCGACAACCCTCTTAAAATGATTAATTTTCGTCAAGTTTCAGTGAGATAAGCCTACCAATATATCCTACAACTGACATGTATAAACGTTACGTTCAGCATACATTTTGACAATTACCTGTTCAGTTTGGTTCAGTATTTCCTCACTTCCCCGTTTTTTTTTTTTTTTTTTTTTTTTTTTTTTTTAGTTATTTCTCCCCCTAAAATTCTAAAAATAAAAATCTTTTTGTATTTTTGAAATTTTTTTATAAAAGTAAAAAGAAGAAAATAAAATAAAAATAAGAAAAAAATCTTAACGTAGTATACAAAAGTAATTTCGGTTACTTGTCCGACTTGATCTCTTCAATCACATCACTCTTTTTGCCTAGACGCCCCACTATCAACAATCCAGGTATTCTTGATAGGATCATAGACGACCTGCACATCAAATTGAAAAGATTAGTTTGCGATGCAAACCCAAGCCTTAATGGCTGTGGGTTTACCATCACCACCTAAAACCTGTAAGTCCACCCATTTTCCCGTGGAACCATCAGGTACATTTGACGGTCCAGCACCCTTAGGCTTCCATGATTGTGATTCATGAGTAGAACGTTTGACATAACCAGTTGATTTATGAGTTGGTGATGGTGATCGTTTTTCAATTTGGTTAACAGGAGGTTGCTGTTTGGATTTACCAGCAGGAAGCAACTCACTGTTTTGTTTTGGAAGTGATGACCGATTGTTTGAAAATCGATTTCGATTTGGGCTAGAAAAACGATTTCCAGTAGACATTTTATGTTGGTCAAAACTGTTCCTAGGCCTTTGTTTCAAATTTGGACAATTATAGTTAACATGGCCTTTCTCCCCACAATCAAAACAAGTTCTCCATTCATTAATGTTTTGAGAACTTCGCGTCATTCTCCGGTGATGTGTAAGAGGTTTGGAGAACATAGCATTAGGACGCATGAAGCCATTATGTTGTTGAACATTTTGTGGCTTCTGGGGAATGGTTTTTGTGTTTCTCAAGTGAGGTGGTATAAATTTTACTTTGTCGGTTTCCTTTTTCTCAACCTCCACTGGTGATTCCCTGGCTTTCACAAATTTTGGTCCCTTAAAGTCAGGTCTTTTCAAAATTCTAACTGGTTTAGGTTTACTCGAAGTTTTATTCGGTAACTGACGACCCAAACCCGAACCCTTTTCTTCCTCATCTGAGTCAGAAACCCAATCTTCAATCAAAACTGTTTCTTTTACTTTTTCGGTTTCAGCACTTTTAGCATTTGAATTATCTTTGGGTTTAACAATAGGTGTTTGGACAACTGGGTCTGGTTGTTGAAGAATAAATTCAGTGTCCCCTTCCTCCTTTGGGGCCTTAATCAATTTGTTAAAGATTGGAGGTAGTCAACCCTTGGTTTCCCTTCCCCATTTTCAGGACGTTTTTCTTTCAAAATATGATCTAAAAGGTATGATGCGGTGGAATAACTTCTAACCTGTTGATTTAAAGTTTCAAAACTGATTTTTTTAGAAGCATTTTCACGTTTAAGGGCATCAATATCTTTTAAATATTTGTTAATGGAGT
>CAJVGC010000060.1:38979072-39042603 GCA_910822075.1 Senecio squalidus | reverse complement strand
TAGCAGAGGGAGAATGGTCTGATCTACAACACTGGAGGGGAGTATAGAACTCTCAGCCTCATGGAAAAGTGAATCCATTAGTGCCTGATTTATTGTGGGGCTTGATGTGAGTGCTTTTTCAAATGAACTGGGTGAGGTCATTAGATTGGTCGCTTGAGTAGCTAAGACATCAAGTGGAGGAGTGGACTGCACCTCAGACTGAGAGGGGATACCCTCAGACTGAGGGAGAGAAAGAGATATATTCATACCTGGGTCAGCCTCAGCGCGCCCTGCCCCACCCATTTCTACCTCAGCATCTGCAGCAGGATTGTTTGCCTCCATTTTCCCGTCGATTCCTTCAGTTTGATTATCTGAGTCTGAATGGTCAGACTCAGTGAGTTCATGATCTATAAATGGATTTTCAATCCACTGAATCCTAACTGGGGTTACCCCTGGCTCAGTCTCAGTAATATTGATGTAAGTGAAAAATTTTGGAGTCAGCCTGGGAAGAGGGCACACATAAAAAGTTTGTTCAAGCTACTCATAAGCTTCTTTTCCCAGAGCCTCCTCAAAACTGAGTGAAAGGACACGAATGAATGGAACATCATTCAATCGTTTTGTTTTCAAAGCAAGGGAGAGAATCTCATCAAAATAGAGTTGTGAATAAGAGATTCTTCTACCCGTTACCATAGAATGAAACAGATGGGTTTCAAATTCATTCATCTGATTCAAACTGCCAGATTTGCCCCCCAAACACCGTGTGATCATGGACAATAGGAATTTCCATCTACCGGTAAAAAATTTATATTCAATTACGCCTTGGATTTCAGGCTGACCAATAAGAGGGAATGCCTCAGCTCGAGCCTGCTGTTTGCTCAGTCTGGCCTGAAATCCCCCTTCGCCTGCTTCAAGGACGGTGGGAAGCAATAAGGCTGCGCGAATGGTTTCCTCAGTGATGGTAATAGTCTGTCTCCCATCATTATACGTGCCAGTGAGTGCAGTCTTTTCATCATTTGCGGTGCAGGTATACCACCACTCACACAACACCGGTGGATACATCACTGTTTCACAAAAATAAGCGCCATAGAGTGGATGTGCCTTCATGAATTGACACATTTGCTCGAACCCCCTGTTCTGTCGATTGGCGGGAAGATCAATGGTGGCCACTCGATTGTTGTCTTTGATTTGAACTCGACTGTGAAAATTAGCGCCAGGAATCATGCGAGGAGTAACGTGAAGAATCATGTTCATATCCGCCATTGATGAGCTTGTAAGAAAAATATTAGAATTAGGTTACAATTTGAAATTCAGTTGTATTTAAACTAAGGGAGCGAAATTTAAGGAACTAAGTTAGGAAACTTTCCATTTAATCTATGTAATTTAACTCTATTGACAAATATGACCCTTGAGAGAAAAAAAAAATTTAAAAAACTGACCCGTTTTCAAAAATGAAAAATAAAAAAAAAATTAAAAGATATATACGAAAATTACATTCAGTCTGAGCACATGGTCAGACTGATGAATCTCGAGCTGACTAACAAGTCAGACTGAAAAATCACAAGCTGACTAAAAGGTCAGCCTGAACTTTATTATTTTGACAGATTAAGGATTTAACATGCCCAGTTCTCCCAACAGATAGAAAAACCTGTCCTCACTCAGAGGTTTCGTGAAAATGTCTGCCAATTGATCATGAGTAGCTACAAACTCCAGTCTGACTTTGCCTTTCTCCACACAGTCTCGAATGAAATGATGTCTTATTTCAATGTGTTTTGTCCTGGAGTGGAAGACTGGATTCTCAGTAATTTGAATTGCACTTTTGTTGTCACACATGATTGGAGTATTTTGAATCTGGATTTCAAGATCAGCCAATTGGTGTTGCATCCATAGTAATTGTGCACAACAGCTCCCTGCAGCCACGTACTCAGCTTCAGCTTGGAAGTTGCCACTGAGTTTTGCTTTTTACTTGACCAGCTGACTAGTTTTCCTCCCAGAAGCTGACATCCTCCTGATGTACTTTTCCTGTCCAATCGACACCCTGCATAATCTGCATCTGTATAGCCAATTAATTCAAAACCAGAATCTTTAGGGTACCATAGACCAAGATTTGGTGTACCCTTAAGATATCTGAAAATTCTTTAGACAGCTTTAAGATGGGATTCTTTTGGGTCAGCTTGATAACGTGCACATAGACATGTAGAGAACATGATATCAGGTCTACTAGCAGTTAAATAAAGTAAAGAGCCAATCATACCTCTATAAGTAGCTTGGCAAACTGACTTGCCAGATGAGTCTTTATGCAACTTATCAGAAGTACTTGTAGACCAAGGAAGAATGTGAGTTCTCCCATCATACTCATCCTATATTCACTACACATGAGATTTGAAAACCATGTACACAACTTTTCATTTGTGGATCCAAATATGATGTCATCAACATATATTTGTACCAAAAATCACATGTCCATTTTCCTTTTTGATAAAAAGTGTTTTATCAATTGATCCTCTTTTAAAATGATTTTTGAGAAGAAAGTCAGATAGAGTATCATACCAAGCTCTAGGAGCTTGTTTGAGACCATATAATGCTTTGTTTAGTTTAAAGACATGATCAGGAAAGTTAGGATCAACAAAACCTGGAGGCTGCTTGACATAGACTTCCTCTTGTAGATCACCATTCAAAAATGCACTCTTCACATCCATTTGATACACCAATAAATCTTTAAAAGCTGCATATGCTAAGAAGAGTCGAATTGTTTCAATTCTGGCCACTGGGGCAAATGTTTCATCATAATCAATGCCCTCTTCCTGCTTGTATCCTTGAGCCACCAATCGAGCTTTATTCCTGATCACCACTCCATCTTTGTCATATTTGTTTCGAAAGATCCATTTGAGTCCAATGATAGTCTTAAACAGGGGACGTGGGACCTTTGTCCAAACATTGTTCCTTATGAATTCTCCAAGCTCCTCTTGCATACCATCAACCCAGTCTTCATCCAATAAAGCTTCTTCAACCTTCTTTGGTTCCATCAGACTCAAGAAATTTGTATAGAAACAAAAATTAGCTGTGGAAGTCTTTCGTCTGGTTTTGACTCCTTCAGTTAATGAACCAATAACTGATGATATGGGATGTCCCTTGACAGTCTTGATGTTTCCTATCTCAGTGTGGGAAACTGCATCAGCTTGAGACTGAGTATCATCATTCTGAGTGTCATCAGGCTGAGTAGTTTGAAGCTGAGTTTGGTCAGACTGAAGAGTGTCAGTCTGAGTTTCATCAGTTTCAGTAGGCTCAGTACTTTCAATATCAGGGACACTTTGGAAAGGTGATTCATCAGGTTTACTTTCAGATTCTTGATTTTGATGAATTTGTGCACCATTCTGATCTTCAGCCTGAGAATCAGATTCAAATGTGGTGACTAGTAATTCATCACACAGCTGATTGATAGTGGCTATGTCAGTCTGTGATGATGATTCATCTTTGTCGGACTGAGTAGTGTCATCAAATGTAACATTAATGCTCTCTTCCACAACCTTTCTTCGTTCAATGTAGACTCTGAATGCTTTTGCGATGCTTGAGTATCCAACGAACAATCGTTCATCAGCTTTAGGAGACATCTTACACAACAAGTCCCTCTGATTCAGAATATAACATTTACTTCCAAAGATATGGAAATAATGAATGGAAGGACCTTTGTTATGATACAATTCATATGCTGTTTTTCCATGCCTCTTCACTATGATGGACCTATTCTGTGTGAAGCAGGCAGTGTTCACAGCTTCAGCCCAGAATTTTATCTTCATGTTCCCATAACACAGCATTGTTCTGGCAGCTTCAATTAATGTTCTATTTCTTCTCTCTGCAACTCCGTTTTGTTGAGGTGTTCGAACTGAGGCAAAGTTTTGGACTATTCCTAGTTGATCACAAAAGTCTATCAAGACTGAGTTTTTGAACTCAGTTCCATGGTCACTTCTCATTTGGCGAACAAGAGTATTTTTCTGTCGCTGTTCTCTTTTAATCAGACTGATGATTTCCTCAGTTGCATCACTTTTAGCTCTTAAGAATATAATCCAAGTGAATCTAGTAAATTCATCTACAATTACAAGGGTGTATTTCTTTCCTCCTTGACTCTCAATCCCAATTGGTCCAAACAAATCCATATGTAACATGAATAAAGGTTCATCAATTGAATGCAACATTTTGGATGGGAATTGAGTCTTAGTTTGCTTTCCAAGCACACAAGCTGAGCAAACTTTGTCTTTGGTATAGGTCAGTTCAGGAAGACCTCTAACCAATTTACTTTTTGACAAGGCATTTATGTTTTTGAAGTTTAAATGTGACAACCTTCGATGCCATGGCCAATTAAGTTCCTCTTTTGTTTCTGTGAACAAACACGTCTCAGCCTCATCATTGGCTGTACTCAGATCCAGGCAAAAGACATCACGTTCTCTCTTGGCAAGTAGTAATGGTTTCCCTTGGCACTGTAGATTATTCCAGCTTGCTTTCTGAATCTGACTTCATGGTCTTCATCAGTGATTTGACTTACACTTAGTAAGTTATGTTGTAAGCCTTCTACATATGCAACTCTCTTAAATGTAACAGCTCCAGCATGAATCTTTCCATATCCTCGTGTCATTGATACCCCGTTGTCACCATATCTCACTTGAGGCCCATCTTCTTCTTTATAGTCTTGCAGAAAAGACTTCATTCCAGTCATGTACCTTGAAGCTCCACTATCTAGATACCATTTTGTAGAGTCCAGCACATGAAATAGAAAATATTAGTTCCTTTTGGGTACCCACTTTAGAGTGGATCCATGAACTGAAGCAGATTTAAGTTCAGGTTCAGTCTTGCAGTCAGTTTTGGAGCTGATGTAGTTCCATTTATTTAGTTCCTTCATGCAGTTAACAAAATAATGCCCTATGACACCACAGTATTTACAAGGAGTGTCTTTGAGACTGACTTGAGATGAAACTGACTTAGTCTTGGTAGATTTCACACACTTTGTCTTTGATTGAGATGGTTGTCTTTGCTTTTGAGGTGAAACTGACTGTGATGCAACTACCTGGACTTTGGCGAAACTGACTTATGTATAGATGGAGCTGACCAATGTTTTGGTGAGGCTGATTTTTGAAAAGCGTTTTTCTGTGGTCTAGACTGGGTCAGTTGCTTACAAAACACAGCTTCATGTCCTTTTTCACCACAATTGTAGCAAATTCTCTTAGGAGGGGTCTTGGGCCTGATGTGATTAGGTGATTTATTCCTGACCAGAGTTTTTACGATGTTAGTCAGTTCCAACAATTGATTTCTCAATTTATCAATAGTTTTTGTTTCATCACTTTTGTTAGGAATTTTGGAACTCACATGGCGCTGAATCTTAGGTTTACTCACAACCTTGGGCAAGACTTTATTTAAATGCAAAGAATCTTTTTCACCATGCACATTTGTATCAGTTTCAGATAAATTAACACATTCAGACTGAGAAGAAGATGAAGAATCACTTTTATTAAAAACTTGGGAAATTACAGGTTTTACAAAAGCATTTGACATCATTGTTTTTTCTCCTTTCATATAAGTGAAAGTATTTGGAAGAATTTCAGGTTTGAAAATGATTTTTTTCTCTTTCAGCTTCTTCTTCTTCTTCAGTCATATGCTTCTTCAGACTGAAGTCCTCACCCAACACAGCTTGAACTTGTTTGGGTACCTGTCTGCTTAAACAATCTTCATTTTTTAAGGATGATATGCACCATGATTTACAAATTCTTTTATAATGCTCAGTTTCTTCTCTAAATTTATAATTTTCTTTTGCAAGATCACTATAAGCTTCAATCTGAGCATTTAAAATAACTTTATAACTTTCTAGTTCACTTATTTTATCATCTTTAATTTTCAAAGTATTTTCAAAATCTTTAATCTTTTGTTTAAGTTCAGATTGTTCTTCTAAAGTGGTGGTTAAATCAATAAACATATACTCAAACATTTGAAGTTTTTGTTCATTAGTATAAGTATTAAAGTTATGCACCTTGTAAAGCTTTGATTTGTTCCAGTCTGAGTTACAGCTCAGTCTCTCAGCTTCCTTCAGATCCTTCTCGAACTGAGATGCAGATTTCTCAGCTTCAGTCACTTCCTCTGTGAACGCCATCAAGCACTTATCCACCACTTCCTCCTCATCAGATGATAGTTCCTCATCTAACCATCCTTCAGCAAAGAATGCCTTTTGCTCAGTTTGAGGCTTTTGAGTGCTTGAACTATTGCCTTTCTTGTATTTAATATACTTTTGTCGGTATCTTTGGGCCCTCTCAGCAACCTCATTCAGGTGTTCAGTCTGAGCATTCTTTACTTTACAGTCAGCAGCCATGTGACCATATTCATTGCATTTAAAGCATTTAACTTTCTTCAGATCGAAAGGTTTCTTTCCTTTGTAGCCTGTCTTTTGTTCAAGCTTCATAGTTAACAGAGCAAGCTGACTTTTCAGCTTTTTGACCTCAGTTTCATCATCTGATTCTGAGTCTGAGTGTGACACAGACTCAGATGAGTCAGATTTAGAATAAATTTCTTTATTCCTTTTGCTGGTGGCAACTAATGCAGCTTCTGGATCTCTTGTAGTCCTTCTTGTGTTTATCTTTTTCCTCTCTTGAGATTCTTCAAAATTCAGCAACAATCCAAAGAGTCCAGGCAGCTTGTAGGTGGACAATTTTTCACTAACCACAAGAGAAGTAACAACAGATTCAAATTTGTTGGGCAAGATGTCAATAAACTTTTTGCAAATTTCATCATCTTCCTTCATCATTCCCAGGGCTGATAGGTCATTCAACAGAACTTGGGACCTTGTATGCACATCAGCTAAGGTTTCTTTATCTTTTACGTAGAAATTTTCATAATTTCTAATCAGACTGTTAACCTTTGTTCCCTTACTATTGGAACTCCTTCATAAGATACAATTAAAGTATCCCATATTTCTTTAGCAGATCTGCATCCAGCAATCTTTGAGAATATTTGCTCAGACACAGCATTTCCTAGAATGCTTCTTGCTCTTGGATCTAGATTAAAGAGTAGCTTATCTAGATCTATCCACTGTGATTTAGGAGTTTGAACCCACCTTGCACGTTGGACAACCTTGTCTCCTTCCTTGACCTCATCAATATGCTTTCCTGGAATAATTGGTCCTTCCGTTACAGTCCTCATCATTTCTTCATGAATTCCGGACAAATGCCACTCAGCTTTGAGTTTCCAGTGAGCAAAGTTGTGACCACTAAAAATAGGAATACCTTTTCCAGCCATAGCAGGTGTAGTGGATTAAGATGATGACATTGTATTTGAGATTTTATGTATTGATCGTTTAAGATTAGTAAATTTATTAAAATTGAAATCTTATTTGCTCTGATACCAGTTGTTAGGTCTCAATAAGATCTCAAACACTAGCTAATCAATTACAAATAAGTATTTAGATGTTAATTATTACGAATCGATTAATTGCTCAGTTTCTTAGTTTATTATAGCGGAAATATAATAACGAAGCAACTAAAATAACACACAGTTATATTGATTCAAAAGGTACAACCGATTACTAAGCTCAAGCTCACTATTTATACACAATAATAGTGAGCTTTGATAAGTACGAATCTTAGTAAATCTTCTAAAAAGATAGAAGATTTAATCTAACCAACATACCTAAAATAAAGCAATACGTTTCATTATGAAGCTGAGTAGTCAGCTCCATAATGCCTTAGTCGCTTTTAGTCACTCAGACTCAGAGTCACTAAGACTCAAAGTCACTCAGACTCAAAGTCACTCAGACTCAGCAACTAAGACTTTAATAAACAGATTTATTAACTTGGGTTAAATCGTTGATTTTCCCAACAGTAACATTGGAGCTTTCTTCAATAATACTTGTCTTTTGATTATAGAGTTGATATGCTTTGCTTTGTGAAGAATAACCCACAAAGTATCCTACATCTGCTTTGCTCTCAAACTTGCCAAGATAGTCATTTGAGTTGAGAATAGTACAAGGACACCCAAAGGATCTTAAGAAGCTTATCAAAGGTTGTTTCTTGTGTAAGAGCTCATATGGAGTCTTGTTTTGAGACTTGACTAGGAGAACTCTATTTTGCGCATAGCATGCAGTATTAACTGCTTCTGCCCAGAAGAAAACAGGTAAGTTGGAGTCAGCCAACATACTTCTAGCAGCCTCAGTTAGAGTTCTATTTCGTCTTTCAGCTACCCCATTCTGGTGTGGAGTTCTTGCAGCACTGAAATGTCTCTCTATTCCCTTCTTCTCACAGAATTCGTTCATCACTTGGTTTTTGAATTATGTTCCATTGTCACACCTAATCTTCTTCACCTTCAAATTGATTTGGTGTTCCACTCTTGTGATGAATGAGATGAGAAGTTGACTGGTCTCATCTTTAGCTGCCAGTAAATATACCCAAGTGTACCTTGTGTAATCATCAGTGATCACCAGGCAGTATGACTTCTTAGCAATGCTCTTCACATTTGTTGGACCAAATAAGTACATATGGAGCAAATGGAGAGGAGTATCAACGGTGTTGATTTCCTTGGACTTGTGAGAAGTCTTGTGTTGCTTTCCCTTCAAAGAAGCTACACAGTTGTCATCCAAAGAGAATTGCATGTTGGGGAGTCCTCTTACTAAGTTATATTTCACCAGCTCATTTATGTTCTTGAGGTTCATATGGCACATCCGTCTGTGCCATAGAGTGGATTCATCTAGAGTTGCTTTGGAGACAAAGCAAGCTTCAACTGCATGTGGTTGGACCTTGGACATGTCAAAGCAATAGACATTGTCTTTTCGTGGAGTCCTGAGTAGGATCATGCTCTCATCAATAACATATCCAGGCTTCATAATTATGCATTCAGATGCAGTGAAGATGGTAGTGTTCTTCTCATCACAGACTTGAGAGACACTTAGCAAATTATATTGTAGTTGTTGCACATAGAAGACATCCTTGAAGCTGATTCTTCCATTGCTTACAGTCCCTTTTCCAGTAATATTTCCTCCTTTTGGATTTCCTCCAAAGGAAACATAACCTCCATTGAACTTTTCAAAGTTCTGAAGGCATGCAATGTTGCCTGTCATGTGCCTGGAACAGCCACTATCTACATGCCAACTGCTCTCACTATCTTTTGTTGGCTAAACTTGCACATAAACAAGAAAGTTAGTTTCTGGTGGGGACCCAAGCCAAAGTTGACTTGTGTTTGCCCATCTCATCAAAGTAACTCACCTTCCTCTGAACTAGGTTTGTGAAATCAGGTGGAGTAGGTGGTTGATTAACTTTGACTTTCGGTTGCCATACTTGTTTAAAGATTTTAGCTTTTTGAACTTTAGCAGTATTAACAGTTTTTGGTTTAACAGTAGGAACATGTACTGTTTTAACAAGCTTTTGTTGTGCAGTATTAACACTTGCATCAGTAACAGAGTTACTTTTTGCAGTATTAACAAGTGTAGTATTAACACCATTTCGTTTATCAGTATTAATACGGACAGTATTAACACCTTTATTCTTGACAGTATTAACACATGCAGTAATAACATAAGTTTGTTTAGCAGTATTAATCTTGTTTCTACTGTTGTTGAAATTCTTTTTGTTAATACGGTTGTTGCTTGATAAAGTATTAACAGGGTTCTTCTTTGCAGTAGTAACTCCATTACTACTGTTCAAAGCAGGTTTTCTTACAAGAAATGGTTTGGTTTTCTTATCGTGATGGTCAACCTTGCCTGTGTACCCCAACCCCCTGTGCTTTTTTTGAGCCACTTTCTTTTGGTTTTCAGGGTTGTAATAACAAATTTTGTCATAATGATTAGATTTGCCACAGATAAAACATGATTTAACTTGTTTCTTAGGAATTTGACCCTTTTGAGTTTTCAACTGATTTTTGTTTCGTTGATTACCTCTTGTTCCTATGTGAACCCAAGTTTTAATCTTTTCTCTTTGACCATCAGTGTATTTACAACAGTTGCATTCACAATCCTTCTTTTTAATGGGTTCTTTTGACACTGGACTTGGTGAATTAGGTTGTTTAACTTCTTCTGTTTTGGTCAGGTGTTCTTCTACCTCTTGGTCACTCTCTTCATCGACATCCCCTATCAGAACTTCATCATAGTTGATTGGATCAACTTTGAATGATTCTTTTGGAGGTGTTTGGGTGATTGGAATTCTAGGAGCATCTAGAGTTGGAGGGATATAGTTGTGATTAAATGGAGGGGCTACTTCTTTATAACCTAATCCTGATTTGATTTTTCCATGGATTTGTTGTTGAATTAGGTCATTAACAGATTTTGAAGCATGTTCTAATTTCCCTACATTTAATTCAACTTTATCTTTTTCCTCCATTAAACGTTTTATCTCTTCCCTAGCATTCTGAAGTTTAACTAGTAGGTCATCTCTTTGCCATTCTACCAATTTAATCTTTTCATCATAACTAGACTCGTTAGTTTTATAAGATTTAATTTGGTTTTCTAGGTTTTCTATCCCCCTAGCAGATGACCTCCTTTGGTCTTCTAAGGTCTTAATGGAGTCACAAATCAATTGGTTATGACTTCTATATTTAGACACAAATTCTTTACACTCATTAGAACAAAGTTTAGCATTTACCTCAGCTGCTTCCTTAGAGGAGGAATCGATGGCCATCAGAGATTGGATAAGGTTTGATTCTTCAGTTGTTGTTGGAGGGTCTTCATCCCAATCGTATCCAAAAACATCTTCAAGAGCAGCAGTAGGAACTTGATCAGCAGAAACACCATCATCAGTAGTAATGCATGCATGGGCCACAATAGTAACTGTCTTAGTAGATACAGGTGTGTCTTCAATAATCACCGCCATTAGAGCCATGTTTTGACTGGTTTCTTCTACTAGATCAGACCAATCATACCCGAATACATCCTGTGTAATTAATGTTGTGGATGTAGTGTCTTGAGTGTTCCTTGAATTGTTACCCTTTGATTTATTCTTGCACTCCCCGGCAAAGTGTCCTGGCTCTCCGCAGTCATAGCACTTTACCTTACTTTTGTCAAAGGTAACACGATCATTGGTTTTGGGATTGAATCTTCTCCCAATGCGTTGAACAAATCTCCTTGCTCTTAAAGATAGCATGGCCATCTGCCACTTTAGATCTATCTCATCCCAATCATCTTGGTGGATTTGCTTCAAGTCTTCATTGGTTAGACATGAGCTTTGAGAGATGAATGCTTCAAAGGTCAATTCTTCTCCATCATCCTGGGAAGTTGTTCTAGCAGATGAAGTGATCAAGGCAGTATTAAAGTTGTTAGTACTGTTGTTGCTGCTAGCCTTCTTTGCTTCCACCTCTGCTTCAAACACTCTTAGATCGTTGTAAATATCTGTTAGGTCTCAATAAGATCTCAAACACTATCTAATCAATTACAAATAAGTATTTAGACGTTAATTGTTACAAATCGATTAACACTCAGTTTCTTAGTTTATTATAGCGGAATTATAATAACGAAGTAACGAGAATAACACACAGTTATATTAATCAGAAAAGTTCAACCGATTACAACGCTGAAGATCACTATTTATACACAATAATAGTGAGCTTGATAAGTACGAATCCTAGTAAATCTTCTAAAAAGATAGAAGATTTAGTCTAACAAACATACCTAAAATAAGGCATTACGTTTCATTATGGAGCTGAGTAGTCAGCTCCACAATGCCTTAGTTTCTTTTCGTCACTCAGACTCAAAGTCACTCAGACTCAAAAACTAAGACTTTAATAAACAGATTTATTAATTTGGGTTAAATCGTTGATTTTCCCAACAATCTCCCCCTATCTGTTTGAATTAAAGTCTTTTACAATCGAACACATCAAAAACAAACACAAACTTAAAAGTCAAAATAAAACAGTTTGTGAATTAAAAAACTTACTTTCTTCTTTTGGAGGCTTTCTTGGGCTTCAATGGCACATCCCATGGAGTAGGTTTCAATACTTCTTTGGCCCACTTTATTCTTTCAGTTTTCCATCCCATCAGCTTCTCCATTTCAGCATCAGACTTGTTGAACATTAGTTGATAATCATTCTTGATCAGTTCTACTTTGTCCATCAATGTCCCCATTTCTTCAATTCTCCTTAGGTTATTAAATAACCAGCTTATCAGCTTCATACGAAATGGGATACATTGGTCAGATTCACATTCACTTAGAAAGGCAATGCAGTGATATATTGAGGACTTGTTTAAACTGTCCTTAGCTTGAAAGCATTCCTCTCCCCCACAGTTTACATAACACAATCCTTCATATTTGTCAGTCTTCACATAAGTTCTGTCTTGGAAGATTAAGTCTGTAGGAACTGGATGAATGTTGCTTGTTTCTAATCCAAGTGATTTAGCCCCAGCTCTCACTCTGTTGACTGTGCAGAATTGTCTGTAGTCTTCATCTGGGATAAGCTTCAGCATATGGGCAACATTCACATTTGAGACTGCCTCCCTTTTTACCATCAGCCTATGAGCAATGTTATTTATTCTTGAGCTCAGACTGGCTATTTCCATCCATTCTTCCAACCCTAAGGTGTGCATTCCGTGTACACCAATTCTGAAAGTGTTCCCCTTTTGGTAGCATGTCAGCATCAGATCAGATCCACCAGTATCACGACAATCCAAATCATGGATTTTGTTCACATATTTTCTCATGATGAAATTGGATTCAATGTAGTCCAACCTGGCTTCTTCCCTTAGTACTTGCTTAGCCATTTGTCTGTCAGCCTCAACCCTCTGTTGTTCTTCTTGAAAGGCCATTTCTTCTTCCTCTTTCATTTCAGCTTCAAGCACCTCAACAGCTTTAACACTCTGGTCTTGTGTTTCTATGGGTTTAGCATCAAACCTCTCATAATACAAACCCTTGACATATTCCTTGTAGTTTTCAACTGACATACCAACATTATAAGCATATCTATGCAGTTTGGACAGTTTTTCAGCTTCAGACTGACTGTCAGTTATTTCTTTTGTTGATGTCTCAGTCTGAACAGATGGATTCTCCATTTCATTTTCTATCTCAGCTTGAATAATTGGAGTTTCCATTTCAGCATCAGCCTCATTCTTTTCTTCTTCCTCCTTGTCACTCCCTTGACTCTCTGTCTCAGACTCACTTGAGATGTCACTGTAATCAGTCTCATAATGGTCCTCAGACTGACCAGTTTTCAGGTTGAATATCACTGTCTTGTAGTATCTTTTCTCCCCTTCATCTCTCTTTCGTTTCAAGCTTTTCTTGGGGAGGTCAGACTCACAAGTAGTTGTAGCATTTTTCTTCCCCTGAGTCTGAGCATCCCCTGGTGAGTCCTCAACAATCTGTTTCCCCTTTCTCGTCAGACTGATCTCAGATGTTAGTTTCAACACCATCCCCTTCAATTCCTCCATCTCCACAGCATTTTAACATTTTAGAGCATTCATCTCAGCCTGCATTGCATTCATTTTGACATCAAACTGAGTTGACATGTCCTTAATTGCTTGTAACAGCAAAGGAACAGCCATAGCAACCTCAGACTGAGATGGAGTAGTAGCAGTAGATATGGGTACAATTGGTATAGCCTCACATCCCCCCTGTTGACTAGGAGAGCGATCCTTGGCCATAGAAGTGGAAGTCTGTACCTCACTCAGTTTGAGAAGTGAGGCATTGACGACTTGTGCAAAAGAGTGAGAGAGATTTGGGGGTTTAGTATCGTGAACTAGTACAGAACTAGTGAAAATTGCCTTAGGAATAGGCTGTGAAACTGATGGGGGTTTTCCCATACTAAGTACAGGGATATTCAGGAGTGAAATATCGTCTTCAATGCTTACCACATGTGTCAGTGTGGCAGCAGCAACGTGTTTCTCCAAGCTGACTACTCTAGTATGGCTTTGGGTAGTCTGGGTAGTCAGTTCCACCTCTTGCTCTAGCAGAGAGAGGATGGAATGATCTATAGCACTGGAGGGGAGTTTAGAACTCTCAGCCTCATGGAATAGTGAGTCCATTAGTGCTTGATTTTGAGTGGGGCTTGATGTGAGAGCTTTCTCTAAAGAACTTGGTGAGTTCAATAGGTGGGTCGCTTGAGTTGCCAAAACATCAAGGCGTGAAGTGGATTGTACCTCAGACTGAGAGGGGATACTCTCAGACTGAGGGATAGAGAGAATGATATTCATACCTGAGACTGCCTCACCTTGCCCTGCCCCACCTATCCCAACCTCAGCATATGATAGAGGAATGTTTGCCTCCAAATTTTCGTCAATTCCTTCACCTTGATCAACTGAGTCTGAATGGTCAGACTCAGTGATTTCAGGATCAGTAAAAGGGTTATCAATCCACTGAAGCATAATGGGTGTCAAACCTGTCTCAGCTTCAGTGATGTTGATGTAAGTGAAAATTTTAGAGGTCAGTCTGGGAAGAGGGCACACATAGAAAATTTGATCAAGTAGGTCATAAGCTGCTTTTTCCAGAGCTTCCTCAAAACTGAGTGAGAGAACCCGAATGAATGGGACATCATTCGTTCTTTTTGATTTTAAAACAAGGGAGAGAATCTCGTCAAAATAGAGTTGTGAATAAGAGATTCGTCGACCCGTGACCATTGAATGAAATAGATGATTCTCGAATTCATTCATTTGATTTAGAATCCCGGATTTACCCCCCAAACACCGTGTAATACTTGAAAAGAGAAATTTCCATTTGCCGGTGAAGAATTTATATTCTATTACCCCCTGTATGACAGGCTGACCAATGAGAGGGAATGCCTCAGCTCGAGCTTGTTGTTTGGTCAGTCTGGCTTGAAATCCCCCTTCACCAGCTTCAAGATTGGTGGGAAGCAATAGTGCCGCTCGAATTGTTTCCTCAGTGATGGTAAGGGTATGCCTTACATCATTATAGGTGCCAGTAAGTGCAGTCTGATCAGCGTTTGCGGTGCAGGTATACCACCACTCATATAAAACCGGTGGATACATCACCGTTTCACGAAAATAAGCGCCATAGAGAGGATGTGATTGCATGAATTGACACAATTGTTCAAATCCCCGATTCTGTCGATTGTCGGGAATATCTGTAGTAGCCACCCTATTGTTATCCTTAATTTGAACTCGACTGTGAAAACCAGTGCCAGCAACCATGCGAGGGGTAATGTGAAGGATCATATTCATGTCAGCCATTGAAGAAAGCACAAGAAAAGATTAGAGAAAAGAAAAATTAGGTTAAAATTTGAAATTAAGTTGAATTTAAACTAAAGGAGCGAAATTGTAGGAACTTAGTTAGGAAACTTTCCATATGGACTATGTAGTTTGACAATATTAACATTTATGACCCCTGAGTTTTAAAACTATGTACAACTGACCCCTAAAAGAAAAGAATTTTTAGCAGTTTGAAAATAATTAATGATTAAAAAAAAACTTAACAAAAAAATTAAAAGAAAAGAAAAAAAAATATAATAAAACTATTATTTACGAAAAGTACATTCAGTCTGAGCTCATGGTCAGACTGAAAAGTCTCGATCTGACAAAAAGGTCAAACTGAAAATTTTGATTCTTTGTTAAATTTCAAGGATTTAACATGCCTAGTTCTCCTAACAAATAGAAGAACCTGTCCTCACTCAGAGGTTTCGTGAAGATGTCTGCTAAATGATCATGTGTGGCTACAAAGTCCAGTCTGACTTTGCCTTTCTCAACACAGTCTCTAATGAAATGATGTCGTATTTCAATGTGTTTTGTCCTGGAGTGAAACACTGGATTAGCATTTATTTGAATAGCACTTTTGTTGTCACACATGATTGGAGTGTTTTGAATCTTGATGTCAAGATCAGCCAATTGATGTTGCATCCATAGTAACTGTGCGCAACAGCTCCCTGCAGCCACATACTCAGCTCCAGCTGTGGAGGTTGCAACTGAGTTTTGTTTTTTTCTTGACCAACTAACTAACTTCCCTCCCATAAGCTGACATCCTCCTGAAGTGATTTTTCTATCCAATCTACACCCTGCATAATCTGCATCTGTGTATCCAATTAGTTCGAAGCCAGAATCTTTAGGGTACCATAGGCCAAGATTTGGAGTACCCTTAAGATATCTGAAAATTCGTTTGACAGCTTTAAGATGAGATTCCTTTGGGTCAGCTTGATAGCGTGCACATAGACAGGTAGAGAACATGATATCAAGTCTACTAGCAGTTAAGTAAAGTAAAGAACCAATCATACCTCTGTAAGTAGCTTGACAAACTGACTTGCCAGTTTTGTCCTTATGTAACTTATCAGATGTACTCATTGGTGTTTTCATTTCAGAACAAGATTCAAAACCAAATTTCTTTATTAAATCATGGACATATTTGCTTTGATTTATAAAAATCCCATCTTTCTTTTGTTCTACTTGTAAACCAAGGAAAAACGTGAGTTCCCCCATCATACTCATCCTATATTCACTGCACATGAGATTTGAAAACCAAGTACACAACTTTTCATTCGTGGATCCAAATATAATGTCATCAACATATATTTGGACCAAAATCACATGCCCTTTTTCCTTTTTGATAAAAAGTGTCTTATCAATTGATCCTCTTTTAAATTGATTTTTAAGAAGAAAGTCAGATAAGGTATCATACCAAGCTCTAGGAGCTTGTTTGAGACCATACAATGCTTTGTTTAATTTAAAAACATGATCAGGAAAGTTAGGATCAACAAAACCTGGAGGCTGCTTGACATATACCTCCTCTTGTAGATCACCATTCAAAAATGCACTCTTCACATCCATTTGATATACCAAGAAGTCTTTAAAGTCTGCATAAGCTAAGAATAACCGAATTGCTTCAATTCTGGCCACTGGAGCAAAAGTTTCATCATAATCAATGCCTTCTTCTTGCTTGTATCCTTGAGCCACCAATCGTGCTTTGTTCCTGATCACCACTTCATCTTTGTCATATTTATTTCTAAATATCCATTATAGTCCAATGATTGTTTTGAACAGGGGACGCGGGACCTTAGTCCATACATTGTTTCTTATGAATTCTCCTAATTCCTCTTGCATGCCATCAACCCAGTCTTCATCTAATAGAGCTTCTTCAACCTTCTTTGGTTCCATCAGACTCAAGAAGTTTGTGTAGAAACAAAAGTTAGCTGTGGCATTTTTGTGTCTGGTTTTGAGTCCTTCATTTAATGAACCAATTACAGATGATAGGGGATGTCCCTTGAGAGTCTTGATGTTTCCTGAGGCACTTTGTGGAGCTGTATCTCCTTGATACTGAGTATCATCAGTTTGAATTTCATCAGTCTGAGTGTTTTGGTCAGACTGAGGAATGTCAGTTTAAGTTTCATCACTTTCATTAGACACATTCGTTTCAACTTCAGGAACACTCTTTGAACAGGATTCATCAGGTTCACTCTCAGACTCCTGATCGTGATGTGCTACTTCTTCATTCTGATATGCAGCACGGGAGTCAGCTTCAAACGTTGTTACTAGAAGTTCATCACACAACTGATTGATGGTGGCTATGTCAGTCTGTGGTGTCAGTTCATCTTTGTCAGACTGAGTGGTATCATCAAAGGTGACATTGATACTTTCTTCCATAACTTTCCTTCTTTCATTATATACTCTGAATGCTTTAGCAATGCTTGAGTATCCAACAAACAACCCTTCATCAGCTTTAGGAGACATCTTACACAACAAATCCCGTTGATTAAGAATGTAACAGCGACTTCCAAAGATATGAAAATAATGGATTGAAGTGACTTTGTTATGGTACAATTCATATGCAGTTTTTCCATGTCTCTTCACAATGATGGATCTATTCTGTGTAAAACAGGCAGTGTTCACTGCTTCAGCCCAGAATTTTATCTTCATGTTTCCATAACATAACATAGTCCTTGCAGCTTCAATTAATGTTCTATTTTTATCTCTCTGCAACTCCGTTTTGTTGAGGTGTTCGAACTGAGACAAAGTTTTGTACTATTCCCAACTGATCACAGAAATTTATCAAGACTGAGTTTTTGAACTCAGTTCCATGATCACTCCTCATCTGTCGAACAAGAGTATTCTTCTGTCGCTGTTCTCTTTTGATCAGATTGATGATTTCCTCAGTTGCATCACTTTTAGCCCTTAAGAATATAACCCAAGTAAATCTAGTAAATTCATCCACAATCACAAGGGTGTATTTCTTTCCTCCTTGGCTCTCAATTCCAATTGGTCCAAACAGATCCATGTGCAACATGAATAGAGGTTCATCAACTGAGTGCAACATCTTGGAAGGGAATTGAGTCTTGGTTTGCTTCCCAAGAACACAAGCTGAGCAGACTTTGTCTTTGGAATAGGTCAGCTCAGGAAGACCTCTAACCAATTTACTTTTTGACAAGGCATTTATGTTTTTGAAGTTTGAATGTGATAATCTTCTATGCCATAGCCAATTAAGTTCTTCTTTAGTTTCTGTGAACAGACATGTCTCAGCCTCATCATTAGCAGTACTCAGATCCAGGCAGAATACATCTCTTTCTCTTTCGGCAAGTAGCAATGGTTTCCCCTTGGCATTGTAGATTATTCCTGCTTGCTTTCTGAATCTGACCCCATGATCTTCATCAGTGATTTGACTTACACTTAGTAAGTTATGTTGCAAACCTTCTACATAAGTAACCCTTTTGAATGTGACAGCTCCAGCATGTATCTTTCCATATCCTCGTGTCATTGACACCCCATTATCACCATATCTCACTTGAGGCCCAGCTTCTTCTTTATAGTCTTGCAGGAAAGACTTCATTCCTGTCATGTGCCTTGATGCTCCACTGTCTAGATACCATTTTGTAGAGTCCTGCACATGAAACAGAGAAAAATTAGTTCCTTTTGGGTACCCACTTTAGAGTGGATCCATGAACTGAAACTGATTTAAGTTTAGGTTCAATCTTGCATTCAGTTTTGGAGCTGGTGTAATTCCATTTATTGAGTTCTTTCATGCAGTTAACGGAATAGTGACCTATGACTCCACGGTATTTACATGGAGTATCTTTGAGACTGACTTGAGGTGAACGATTTTTGACTAACTTTGGCTTAGTTTGAAAGATTTTTTTTTGCTTTTGAGGTGAGACTGACTTTGATTTTGATGATACTGGCTTAAAATTTTGTGAAACTGACTTCTGCATGGATGGAGCTGAAAGAGGTTTTGGTGTGACTGACTTCTGAAAAATAATTTTCTTTGGTCGAGACTGATTCAGTTGCTTACAGAACACAGCTTCATGTCCTTTTTCACCACAATTGTAGCATGCCCTCTTAGGAGGAGTCTTTGATCTGATATGATGAGGTGATTTATTTCTGACTAAAGTTATTACGATGTTAGTCAGTTCCAACAATTTATTTCCCAATTTATCAATAGTTTTGTTTTCATTACTTTTGTTAGTGATTTTGGAACTGACTTGACTCTGAACCTTAGGTTTACTCACAACTTTGAATGAGACATTATTTGTATGCAAAGAATTGTTCACAACATGCACATTTGTATCAGTTTCAGATAAATTAGCACAATCAGACTGAGAAGAAGTTGAAGAATCACTTTTATTAAAAACTTGAGAAATTACAGGTTTAACAAAAGCATTTGACATCATAGTTTTTTCTCCTTTCATGTAAGTGAAAGTGTTTGGAAGAATTTCTCGTTTAAAAATATTTTTTTCTCTTTCAGCTTCTTCTTCTTCTTCTTCAGTCATATGCTTCTTCAGACTGAAGTCCTCACCCAACACAGCTTGAATTTGTTTGGGTACCTGTCTGCTCAAACAATCTTCATTTTTTAAGGATGATATGCACCATGATTAACAAATTCTTTTATGTTGCTCAGTTTCTTCTCTAAATTTATAATTTTCTTTTGCAAGATCACTATAAGCTTCAATCTGAGCATTTAAAAGAACTTTATAACTTTCTAGTTCAGTTATTTTATCATCTTTAAGTTTCAAAACATTTTCAAGATCTTTAATCTTTTGTTTACATTCAGATTGTTCTTCCAAAGTGGTGGTCAAATCAATAAAGATATACTCAAACATTTGAATTTTTTGTTCATTTGTATAAGTATTAAAGTTATGAACCTTATAAAGCTTTGATTTGTTCCAGTCTGAGTTGCAGCTCAGTCTTTCAGATTCCTTCAGATCCTTCTCAAACTGAGATGCAGACTTCTCAGCCTCAGTCACTTCCTCTGTGAATGTCATTAAGCACTTATCCACCACTTCCTCATCCTCATCAGATGATAGTTCCTCATCCAACCATTCTTCAGCAAAGAATGCTTTCTGTTCAGTTTGAGGCTTTTGATTATTTGAACTATTGTCTTTCTTGTATTTAAGATACTTCTTTCTGTATCTTTGAGCCCTCTCAGCAACCTCATCCGTGCGCTTAGTATGAGCATTTTTTACTTTACAATCAGCAGCAATGTGACCATACTCATTGCATTTGAAGCACTTAACCTTCTTTAAGTCAAAAGGTTTCTTTCATTTATAACCAGTCTTCTGTTCCAGCTTCATAGTCAATAATGCCAACTGATTCTTTAACTTTTTGACTTCAGTTTCATCATCTGATTCTGAGTCTGAGTTTGACTCAGACTCAGATAAGTTAGCTTTAGAATAGATATCTTTATTTCTTTTGCTGGTTGCAACCAATGCAGCTTCAGGATCCCTTACAGTTCTTCTATTGTTCATCTTTTTTCTCTCTTGAGATTCTTCAAAGTTCGGCAACAGTCCAAAGAGGCCAGGCAACTTGTAAGTGGACAATTTCTCACTAACTACAAGAGATGTGATAACAGATTCAAATTTATTTGGCAAGATATCAATAAACTTCTTGCATATTTCATCATCTTCCTTCATCATTCCAAGAGCTGATAGATCATTCAACAAGATTTGAAACCTTGTATGCACGTCAGCCAAGGTTTCCTTTTCTTTCACATAGAAATTTTCATAATTCCTAATCAGACTATTCAATCTTTGCTCTCTCGCAATTGGTACGCCTTCATAAGACACAATTAAGGTGTCCCATATTTCTTTAGCAGATCTGCATCCAGCAATCTTTGAGAATATCTGCTCAGACACAGCGTTTCCTAGAATACTTCTAGCTCTTGGATCTAGATTGAATAGCAGTTTGTCAAGATCGGTCCATTGTGATTTAGGAGTTTGAACCCACCTTGCACGTTGAACAACTTTGTCTCCATCCTTGACTTCATCAATATGTTTTCCTGGAATGATAGGTCCTTCAGTTACAGTTCTCATCATTTCCTCATGAATTCCGGACAAATGCCACTCGGCCTTAAGTTTCCAATGGCCAAAGTTATGTCCATTGAAAATGGGAATACCTTTTCCAGCCATAGCAGGTGTATTAGATGAGGATGATGACATTGTATTTGAGATTTTATGTATTGATCGTTTAAGATTGGTAAATTTATTAAAATTTAAATCTTATTTGCTCTGATACCAGTTGTTAGGTCTCAATAAGATCTCAAACACTAGCTAATCAATTACAAATAAGTATTTAGACGTTAATTGTTACAAATCGATTAACACTCTTTCTTAGTTTATTATAGCGGAATTATAATACCGAAGTAACGAGAATAACACACAGTTATATTAATCAGAAAAGTTCAACCGATTACAACGCTCAAGTTCACTATTTATACACAATAATAGTGAGCTTGATAAGTACGAATCCTAGTAAATCTTCTATAAAGATAGAAGATTTAGTCTAACAAACATACCTAAAATAAGGCATAACGTTTCATTATGGAGCTGATTAGTCAGCTCCACAATGCTTAGTTTCTTTTCGTCACTCAGACTCAAAAACTAAGACTTTAATAAACAGATTTATTAATTTGGGTTAAATCGTTGTTTTTCTCAACAAGATCATCCAATTCCATCTCCTCCAATACATCTCCCTGTCTGTAGGAGACTGTGTAGATAACCCATTCTTCACCAAGAGATCTGATGAATTTGCGATTGATATCATCCTTATCAATCCTTACCCCAGCGCTTCCAAGTTCTCGTGTTAGCTTCTTGTATCTATCGAATGTCTGTGTCATTCGTTCTTCTTTCAAAGCTTTGAAATTTTCATACTCTTGCTTCAGTAGAGCCTTCTTGTTCTTCTTAGTGTTTTTAGTTCCACTAAATATTTTCTCCAAGGCTTCCCATAGAGCTTTAGCATCTGTGTACCCTTCAAATTGTGACTGGTACTCGTTTGGAATTGCAATAAGAAGAATACTTAAAGCCTTGATCTCGGTTTTCTTTTCTCTTCTTTCATTATCAGTTATAGGACGAATAACTTGACCAGGTAGACCATCAGCTGCAAGGTTTTGAACTTCTTTGTTGCCATTGATGATCACATCCCAAACTGTATAGTAAGATAGCAAAATATGTTGCTTGATGCGTAGCTTCCATAAATCGAAATCATTACTATTGAGAACTGGAACCTTATTGACTAGAACTTCAGGCATGTTGTAAATTGAATTCTTCTGCATGAGACTTCTTAAACTTGTTGATCAATGGATCTAAAGCACCTCTTGTGATCTGATACCACTTGTCAGGATCAAATACGTTTGTATAAACCTAAAGCTTGTCTTCATTAGATCTTGATCTATCAAAGAAGTTCAACAGCGGATTGAACACTTTTATATTACAAGTTAATTAGATCAAACAATATTGTAAACGAATGAAAAATGATGAAAAATAAGTTTGTCGAATTCTAAGCCTCAATTGAATTAATAATGATTATCAATTACAACGTGTTTTATATCAATTACAAGGATCTATATATATAGACCTTGAGGCTAACCTAGCTAAACTAGGAAACTACATCTATCAATATAGAAATACAATCTAACTACAATTGAAATTCTATTCTAAACTTGCATAGCAAGTATGTTGTCGTAGAAACAGCTCAGTAGTAATAATGTTGAACAGCAGTAGTAATGTGAAGCAGTAGTAATAATATCTTCCGCATTAACTTCAACTCAAGTAGTAACTTGTCTTCCTTCCATAGTAACTGCTTTGTTCAGTAGTAATTGACCATTACCTTCACAGCAGTAGTTATGAGCAGTTTTAATGAAACTAAAACTATTTTAACTAAGTTCTAATCCCAATAAAATAGCTTCGGAAAATAAAAACTGTGCAATCATAAAACACCTAAAATGTGATATTTGTGAAAATAAAAGGTAGTTATATAGATATAAGTAAGAGTTGAAGGATGAAGAGGGAGAAGAAGAAACCTCCAAACTTCTAGTCCACTCAAAGAAGAGAAGCAATATATACATACCGATATAGATACAGATTCAATCTCCAACTTTTTATCCGTCTCCGGTGATATATGTTATCTTTGGAAATGGCAGATGGGACAAAAGAATCGACATCAAGTAATGTTGGTCAACATGATATTGTTGTTGAAGATACTCATACCCACGCCGCCCTCAAATCTTCCCCAAATTCTCCCAATTCCTGTGGAGGAGATGGAGCAAAGAGAGGGGTATGATGATGGAAAAGTTTCAGGGGGTGTTTGATATACCACGGACCAAAGACTCGGACTCAGACCACGGACTCGGTCCGTTCCACGGACCCATATCAAAGATTGAGTCTTTAATAAAAAAAAACTGCAGACTCGAAAAAACCCAACCCTACCCTTCATCCTCCACCACCGCTACCCTTCACTGCAATCCTCCACTGCCGCCGCTGCCCCTCCTCCGCTAATCCTCCTCCACTACAAGGTAATCGTTGAAATTAAGAATATGATGTTGTAATATTGAAAAAAAATATGATGCTATAATATTGAAAATATGAGGTTGAAAAAAATATGATGTTGTAATACTGGAAAAAAAAAAGAGAAAGAGGTTAAGAATATGATGTTGTAATAGTTTGTATGCTGTAATAAAAATAAATATGATGTTGTAATATTGAAAATATGATGCTGTAATAAAAAAAATGTGCTTATGTAATTGATTGATAGTATGTGTTTTTGTTTAAGCTTGTAGTCTATATTCACGTTTTGATAAATAGTTATAAGTTGTTAATTTTGTGTTATTTGTGTGATAGTTATGGGTAGAACATACATGACATAGAATGGGATTCACAAAGCAATCAATACATGTCCACTTTACGTGATTAAATTGCTACTCAACTGTTTTCAAATGCTTCAACTTAATTGTACGCAATCATTGTTAGGGTTTTTTTGGATTTTTTTAATTTGGATTTTTTTTTAATTTGAAGTTGTAAGACATTTGGATTTGTTTAATTTGGATTTTGTAAGACATTTGGATATATGTTTAATTTGGAATTATGGTTAATTTGGATTTTGTACGACATTCAATATAAAAATAAACATAAGGGTAAAATAGTCATTTCTCCCAGTCAGCATAGCCAGTCCGAGGCATAATCAAACACAACAAACTCAGTATGCACCTAACTAAGTCTGAGCTCCAACTCAGTTTGTGCTCCAACTCAGTCTGCACCAACTCAGTCTGTAGCTATCAAACAGCCCCTCAATCTGCATATATTCAAGATAGACTCAGGAGTTTGGGTCCAGGGTATGGACCGAGTCCGAGCTATTGATGACTTATCAAACGCGCGGACCATGGACCGAGTTTGTGGTCTGAGTCTGGGTCCGTGGTCTGTGGTGATCGCAAACAGGCCCTAAGTGTTTTGTGTTTCAGGTTTTTCTAACAGCTAAACAATGGAGTTTTTCTTTGTATATTGTGTGTAATGTGTGGGGATTCGTCCCTATGACCATTTGGCTCGAAATATATATAAAAAATGTTAATAACAAACTTTCCTATTATCTCGGGATTATGACCCCCGAGATCCGTGGATCAACCAGCCTTCTAGTATGACTTATTCACAAAAACGTGTTTATTGACTTTCTCAGTGACTTTTATCCCGATTTTCATGGTATACTTAGTCAAACCTTGTTCCTAAATCCCTAGAATAATGAACCTGAGATCCTGAGCCCGAGATCCTTAACCTGATATCCTGAACACGAAATATTTAACCTGAGATCTTGACCCCGAGATCCTTAGCCCGAAATCCTGCCCACAC
Organism: Senecio squalidus; assembly: GCA_910822075.1. NCBI lineage: Eukaryota > Viridiplantae > Streptophyta > Magnoliopsida > Asterales > Asteraceae > Senecio > Senecio squalidus. The sequence continues at coordinate 39,017,643 of CAJVGC010000060.1, read as the reverse complement.
CACCCTAAAAGCAAAATGTCTCTATGGTCATTACATACACACACACACACACACACACATATATATATATATATATATATATATATATATATATATATATATATATATATATATATATATATATATATATATATATATATATATATATATATATATATATATATATATAGGGTGAGGTTCGGGTAAGAACGGCCCAAAGTATAGGAACGCTAAGAACCAATGCTGACCGTCCGATTAAGGTGATGATCAGTAGTAACCACTTACTACTGATCAGTAGTAACCACTTACTACTGATCAGCAACAAATTCTGGCCGTCCGATTAAAATTTTTATATCAAATCTTGCGGTGCTGATCAGTAGTAAGGTTACTACTGATCAGTAGTAAGTGGTTACTACTGATCATCACCTTAATCGGACGGTCAGCATTGGTTCTTAGCGTTCCTATACTTTGGGCCGTCCTTACCCGATCCAATTACTATGTATATATATATATATATATATATATATATATATATATATATATATATATATATATATATATATATATATACATATAGAGGTTGGTTCTTGTAAAACAAATTTTAAGGTAAAATAAGTAAAAAAAAATTAAAAAATAATTTATAACGTTAGATATTTTGGATTATCGTTCATTTTAACCATATATCAAACTTTAAAAAACGAAGTTTTGTTGTACATCAAAAAATGGGTAGTTTTATCGTTGTGCATCAAATTTGAATATTTACTACAAAAAAACAATGAATTTGATGCACAACCTCTAAACGACATATATTTTGATGCATATCAAAACTTGCTTTTTTAAAGTTTGTTATAATTGAATAAATAAACATAATACAAAATTACACATATTATAAATTATTTTTTCATATTTTTTTTACTTAATTTACTTTAAATATTGGTTTATAAGAACCTCCTCCTATACATATATATATATATATATATATATATATATATATATATATATATATATATATATATATTAAGACCTTGTGTGGGAGGTCACGGGTTCGAAACCTAGTACTCGGGTGGGTGACCTCCCAAAAATATTTTCTACCAATGCTCGTGGCTCTCTCAGCAGAGGTGTTTTAATGGGACCAAGACTTCGTGCAGGCTGAGTCGGTCGGTCACAAAAGTGACACGGGTTCGGAAGAGGCCTGCCATATATATATATATATATATATATATATATATATATATATATATATATATATATATATATATATATATATATATATATATATATATATATATATATATATATATATATATATATATAGAGAGAGAGAGAGAGATTATATAGATTAAGATTCAAAAGGGATCCCTAATTCTCCAGAGATCCAGTAATCTCTTCCTAACTACCCATTTTTCCTTATATCTTTGTTCTTTTTTTTTACTTTTTTTCTAAAACTTTTTTTTTCTTTTTTCTTTTACCTTTTTATTTACTCTTTATTTTTTATTTTATTTTTCTTTCGAAAATCACATTTGATTTTCAACCTTACTTTTAAAAATCACATGTGATTTTCAATCTACAAATCTTTTATGGGTAAAATCACGTTTGATTTTAAAAAATTATTGATTATTTTTTACCAAAATCACATGTGATTTTTAACCTACAAACTATTTTGCTTATAAGATCACATGTGATTTTCGAGAAATAAATTTTTCAAGTGTGACTTTAAAATTTATAAATTTTGAATTTTGAAAATCACATGTGATTTTCGACAAAAAAAAAAATTCACCTGTGATTTAAAATTTATAAATTTTGGTTTTTGAAAATCACATGTGATTTCAATTTTTTACAAAAAAATCACATGTGATTTTCAAAAAAAAAAAAGTTAGGTAAAACATAGCAAAAAAAAAACCGAATTAAAAAACAAAAAAAAAATAAAAAAAAAAAAATATTAAGGAAAAAATGTATGGTTAGGAAATGGATCTCTGGATCTCTAGAAAATTGGAGATCCCTTTTGAACCTCACTATATATATATATATATATATATATATATATATATATATATATATATAGGGGAGGGTTCATGTAAAAAGTGTTAAATTTGTAAAAAGTGTGAGAAGCATTGTGGAGTGACATGTGCCAAGCTTGAATTTTTTTTTATTTTTTTTTTTTTTTTTAATAAAAACATAATATTTTTAATAAAAAAAATATTTAAAAAAAAATCGAAATTTTTTTTTTTTCGAGAATTTTTTTTTTCTTTTTGCTCGAAAAAAAATATGATACACATTTATGATGCACATTTATAATGCACATCTATGATGAACATTTTATGTGTGCATCATAGTTGAATATCATAGTTTTTTTTTGTGCATTATTTATATGAATCATATTTTTTGTGCATCATATTTTGTGTGTGCATCATATGACGTGGCAGATGACGTTATCAAAAAGAATTTCAAATTTTTTTTTTTTTCCAAAACCTTTTTTTTTTTAGGATTTTTTTTTTTTTTTCAAAAAAAAAATATTATTTTTTTAAATATCTTTTTATTAAATTTTTTTTTTTTTTTCCAAGCTTGCCATATGTTACTCCCACAATGCTTCTCACACTTTTTACAAATTTAACACTTTTTATTTGATCCTACTCCTATATATATATATATATATATATATATATATATATATATATATATATATATATAATTCAATTATCAAATAAAACCATCACATAACCTTTTAAATCCAAATTCGTAAGGTGTCACGCATATTCAATTAAACGCATAATAATATGTTTAGTCCAATTTCAATTAACAATATCTCATATCTAATTTCTAATCATACTTGTAAAATTATGCATGTAATTTTACAAATATGATTATTTGCTAAACGAAATATACAAAAAGGTAATAAACATCAATTATTGCGTATAAGATTTAGTTTCTAATTAACACTCAATTAAAACAAATTTTAACTAATTAACATGTAACAAGTAAATTAATTAGTCTTAACTTACTTTTTATTTTTTCTTTTTGGTTCGATCAATAAACAAAACAAAAAAAAAAAATGTTTTTTTTTTTTTTTTCGTTTGGTCCGAACTCATTTTTTTTTTCTTTTTTCTTTTTCAGTTCGATACTAACAAAAACAAAGAAAAACTGTTTTTTTATAAACTAACCAAACACCCCCACAATCTTTGATGTTTTAACTAGTTAAAATCAAATTACGGTTTGACTGATACCACTATAGGTATATAATTATCAGATTGTCATACAGCACGCAACGTAAGGAAATAGATCATGTAACTAATATTAACTAAGTTGAAATATTACCTTATGATCTAGAAAAAACCTTGTTATGATTTATAATGAAATTTCTTTACGGTTTTGCACACGACACCTTCTTTAGCAACATGTTTGTATGCTATTACACGTTCCTTATCTCCACAACGTTTGTCAAACTCTTCCCTTTTCCTTGCCTTAGCCGAAAACCGAACAAACCCTCTCAAGGGTTTCGGTCGATTGGAACAAGAGAGGAGAGAAAGAATTGATCCCAAATAATTAACCTCATTGTTTATTATATACGTGATCTATATTAGGAAGCAAGTTATGCATTCTAATTAGGATACAATTCGTAATTTATATAATTAACCCTTTCATTTATTAATTATTACATTTAACATATTAACCAATAATTAATAAATATTTAAACGTGTAGTCGGGTCTAAATGTCAATGCGTGCGACCTCGTATACTCACGTATTTATAGACACACATTTAATTTGACCTATTCGAATACCAACGGTTCTCATGCCATGCACTTTTCACACAAAGTTGGAAGTTAAATTTCATTTCAGATCTCGACGAGTTAAATAAGAAGTTTGGAAATCTACTTCATGCACACACATAATAACAGATTCACTTCATGATCATGACTCAAAATCCTCTCCATGTTACATCATAAATCTTGTGTCCCCTTAACTAAAAAGGAACAAAATATTTTTACCCTGCTTACGAAAGGTTCAAGAACAGCAACAACATCCACAAGACAAGGATCCAAACCAATCTCTTCTTGAGCTTCCCTCAACGCGGTATGAATATCATCCATATCCCCTTCATCCCTTCTACCTCCCGGCAAAGACACATGTCCTGCAAAACAAAACAAAAAACTCATTTCAACTTCATATTCATTCAAACATTTAACGTGCACAACTTTCTTTTACCTGAGTAAGAAGAGAGTTTGGATGATCATCTGGTTAAAATAAGATACAGGTCATCTCCTTTCTCGAATAGACAGATCAGAACAGCAGATTGGTTGGGTCTTTCAGATTGGTTAGATTCATCATCTGAAACAGACTTAGACTGATGACGAATGAGTTGACATAAATCTACTAGTTTCTGGATCTTTTAAAGTTTTTCGAATCCATGAAGTTTCAATAATAATTCAATCCTGTATTCCTAATATTTATTTACACTTACACATGAGAATCCACTTGAAAACAATCAAACAAACATGCCACTGACTAGTGTACAATGTAATAATAATCCGGGTTTTAGATTCATATCCAAAGATTATTCAATCATATGTCAAGTTAAGAGTTATTTTAAAAATACATTTTGGGCACATGGAGTAATCAGATTTCATGAATTTTACTCCTATCTTTGCTACTACATGTCAACTTTTTTATTCACTAGTTCAAACCAAACAAGATCATATCATCTTGAGACCTAACCATCACACGCTTAAGATTGAGATCGATCAAAATCATAACATCTTAACAATCATTATATAACGGGCATTACTTACAATTTAATCCTTATAATATACAATTTTAGTTACAATTCAATCAACACTGGTTGTTTCACTACATGAGAAACAATAATTTCTACTCGTCAAAATACACATTGAGTCACTCACAAATGACGACGAATGCTTATATTGAGCAACTGGCATATTTATTCAAATTGGTTTGTAATTGCATGAACATTTGAATTAATATCTACTGTAGTTTTTGTTCCAGAATTTAGGCATCCTTGGTTGAAAATCAGGTGGCCGCTGGTAAACAAGCGTGGCAGCTGCTATCAAGATCCCAGCGGTTAAAGCCCATATAACATAAATCTTGTTATTTGTTTCGTGATCAAAATAGTGAAGCAAGTACTTGTCTCCTCGAAATTCTCTCTCCTCATGTCGTCTGTTTTCGTCCTATGGATCAACAGAATCCCAATTTTTATGTTATTTTTTGTACAAGAGGCAAAATGCACAGGTCGGGCCGCTTAGTTATCGGGTTAAAATTTGTTCAGGACAAACGGGACTGGTAAGGATGGTTTAAAACTTCCTCCCGGTCTTTTAAATTTGTTTTATATTGATGATTCAACACGTAAAATGGTATATTGGTAAAATAATAATACAACATCGTACAAGTTTTTTTGAATATGTTTTTAAAAAAATTATACACATTTGACCCTTTGATGATAAACAAAATCCAAGTCTACTGATAAATAAATGGGTCAAAATTGCCACCTCAAATTTGATTTTAAAACAAATTCCAAAGAAGATAGAGAAAAACAAGAAAACGAACCTTGAGAAACATTTCAAAAGGAGCGTAGAATATGGATTCTACTTCATCAGCATTTGGAACTGGATCAAATGCTTGCTTACTCCATAGAATACCGAGCACTGGAACTACTGTAACATTCTCCTGCCATTACAATCAAAAAGAAGTTAACGACAGGTGAAAGAAGGTAGCATTTGATTAAATGATGGATTTGAGGAATATTATACTGGTAATGGGTAATAAGAGTAAAATAAAATAAAAGTAGCTAAAGTAGAACGTGTTACTAATATTTAAGACATAATCAACTCATGATGTTACCACTTTAGTGTGACTGGGATTGAAAGCAAAGGAAGTACTAGAATGGAACAAATATTAACCTTGGTTACGAATGGTTCAAGAACAGTAACAACATCCACAAGAGCGGGATCCAAACCAATTTCCTCGTGAGCCTCCCTTAATGCGGTTCGAATATCATCTGTATCGGATTTATCCCTTCTACCTCCTGGTAAAGACACATGTCCTGCAAAACGGATTTTCATTCAGACATTTTATCAAACACCTAATGTGCAGGGCACTACCAACCAGAGTAGGATGAGAGCTTGGATGATCGTTTGGTTAGAATAACATAAATGTCGTCTCCTTCCTCGAATAGACAGATTAAAACTGCAGATCGGTTGGATGTTTCAGATTGATCTAAAACAGGGGGGGAATTAGACTTAAATCTTTGAGATAGCTTTACTAGTTTCTTCGATCTTATATTGTCGGAATCCATCAACAATAGAATCAATAATTCAATCCAAATGATATCCAGCTGTTGCTGTTTTTGGAGGCAGTTAACCTTATTTATCGGTAGTTGTGATTCTTGGTCAACGTTGGCCACCGGAGCTACTCACCCGACAAGGTAGAGCTGTTTCAAAAATAATCACCAAATTTGTTGTTCTTTGTGAGAAATGGGTTTTTTGAAATAAGTGATGCCAATTATGTATCATCGTTGCTCTGTATTGCATATCTTTGAATGTGTCGGGACAATGTTTCCGAACCATATTTAATTTTTATGACAAAATGTTTGGGCATGGAAATTTTTTACGAATTTAATAATTATTTTTGAGATATAGATGGGTTAGATACTATTTTTGTGATTTTCTCTACAAACAATCAAATAAAAATGTACTTGATGTTCTAAACGTCTTAACATAATCCTAATTAGTGAACTCGCGTTTGTCATAACGCTTTTATTTCAATAATTGTTACATGTTTAAAATAAAAAAAATAGCTAATTAAATAAATGGTCTCTATGCTTGTATTGAAAAAGCGGATTCAGTCCCTTGGTAGCAAATTCTACGGAATCAGTCTCTCTCAGCCTATTTGACTACACGGTTGGTTCCTCCTTCATTTGAAATTACTATACTACCCTTAAATGATTATTTACTTGCTTATATTCTAATTAAATTCAATTTTATAATAAAATTTAATTAAACGAAAACCTTTATTCCTTTTAATCACCGTATGGTTTAACCCTTTTTCTAACTCACATTCAATCACCACTTTCATCACTATAAGTTAACCATCGTCGGCTTAACACCACCTTTACTTAAACGCCAGGCGACCACCAACGAGTGGTTGCTTCGCTCCCTTCCATCTTCCTCCCAGGACTACTAAGAAACCCCCAAATATCACTACCCAAATCGAAAACATAATCATAATCCAAATCTAAATTAAAGTATATACACGTTTCATATATGAAATCAAAATCCCAAATTATAAAGGTTTAATTGAAAAAATCATAGATCAACAAGAAACCCCCTACTTACTCAGAATCGATACTCATTCCAAGATACACACCTACAAATTAAAGACGAGGAAAATGTTGGGAAAGAAATTGAATCAACACATGCACACACCTGCTTGATCTTGAACTATATACAAATATATATCATGTCCATTACCATTGAATCGACACACACATATAGTTTCGGGTGCTTTGGGTGGTTGCCCAACGGGGATCTAACAAGCGGCGGGCCGAGAATTTGAGTGATGTGTTGATGGTGGTGGTTGACGGTGGAAGATGGAGCGGGAGATGGCCGTCAGTGGAAGGTGAATGGTCGGTTGGGGGAGATGGATCTGGATCGGGGGTGGGTTAGGTTTTAGTGAATTTAAACGAAAATTCAAATTTAAATGGATATTAAAGAATTAAGGATATTTCGGTCATTTTAGGTCAATGAGGGACCAACCGTGTAGTCAAACTAGCGTGAGAGTGACTGAACTCGTAGTATTTACGACCCAAAAACTGAACCTGTATTTAGATACAAACACAGGGACCATTTATATAATTAACTCTAAAAAATAAAATAAAAACTTATATTTTCTAAAAGCCTCGTACAAAACACACACCAAGGTATCACCACCATTCAGGAAGACATGCATGATTTGAACTTGATTAATTCTCCTACATGAGATTTAATTCAAGTCTTTTGTTTCGGATATCAACTCAACTAATTTTCTAAGAGTGTTTTGTGGAAATATTTTACATTCACACCAACTCCGTCTTTGCAAAACCCTTTCAGAAGTCATCCTTCATGTAGAAAAAGTTCGTAATTTTATATATCAAAAGAATTTTGACGATTTGTTATTTTGAAACCATCCGTCCTAGTTTCCAATTGAGCTATCCACAACAAAATGTTGCAAACCATTCTGCAAGGTCAGGACTAAAATCAATTGGTTATGTTGAATACTCGTTCAAAATTATGTACCTTGTTTGACAGCAGTGACCAAGGCATTTTGATAAAAACATAATGTCCTTTGCAAATACAACTCATATGCAACCAGAGTTTATGTAAATGATAATTTGTCCAATAAGTTTGTCGTTCATTAGCTAGTCTTGGAGAGATCGATGCATAAATGATAAATCTGTTTCAGTATCTTCAATTTACATTCACTATATCCTTGCTAATAACTGAAAAAAAATCGAATAGATCTTGTTTTCTTAGCAAGGATTATAAATGCACCTATTCCATTAACATTTGATGATTCAAGACAGGTGGTGTAGCATCTTCTTTCTCCAAAGGACTTGTAGGCCCCAAAAGTGTGCAATATGCGATAAAAGGGCAAGAAAACCAGACGTTTTATTGATTTTGTGTACAACTATAAGTCTATAACAAACTGGCACGAAGCAAACGTTTATGAAATCCAAAAGTTCACACTGGCAAATGAAAGGAGGTAGCCTCTTAAGAATCAAAAAATATCCCATCTTCATATCATTGTTCTGATTATTTAAACGATTTTCTGAATCATTGATCCTTCAATGAGGAGGATACCTGAGTTAAGTCACTCTTGCTTTTACCTCTCTTCATTTTTGCTTTGAACTGGGATTTCAGAACAAGAGTTTGCACTGTGTTTACAAAATTACCAACAGCCATGATAATTAAAAGGATTCCACAAGCAACCACCTGAAAGAAAAATCGAAGCATTTAACATCAGCATGATCCCAACACACACACACGAAAAAAGAAAAGAAGAAAAAAACTAGAGATGAGATAATGGGAAGGGCAGGGGTAATGGCCCAAAATGGTTGAAACAAACCAGGTCGAGTTGCAATGACCCACACAAACATGAAACATCTTTTTGTTTTAATATCAAAAAGAATTACATATAATTAATGTGAGAGTAAAATAATTATAAAAGCGATATTATTACTAGTATTCATAAACTAAGTCTTTGAATATTAGTATTTAGGAGGAGGTTGTAAGCACTGAAAATAGACTCGCGAAACTATCTACCTATTTAATATGTTCGACTTTTAGGTAAAAACAAAATCATTTGAGATAAAACACAACCCAAGTCAAAATAAAGATGAGCAAATGGGTCTAAGTTTCCACCTCTACCTTGAACGAGTATTGTGAAGTTTCTTACCTGCCATTCAGAAACAACCCCCACGACTGCAGTTTTTAGCAATAGCACACCCACATATGCTTCAAAAGCCTGTAATGAGAAAATAAACGACGGGTGATTAAGTATAAATTTACACCTTTTGTAGATTCCTTCTATTCCATATCTTCAAATTCCAGAAATATTTATTTTAATGAACTTTCCCTTGCTTGAAGTTGATTTAATTGTTAGACGAAGGGAGCAGACAATGAAAACGCATATACAGAGAGATATAATAGTGATTTAGAGGTATGAAATGAGAGCGAATTGGAGTTATACTTAAAGTAAATTGGTTTTGGCTGTTGCCATGAATTTACCCGAACAACTTCAGTACAACCAAAATACTTACCCAGATGTGCAAGATCTAAAAACCAAAAGAATAGGTTTGTACATTAGGGGGTGTGACTCTTTATAGGTATAAAACAAGTTAAAGATTGTGCGAGAAGATGAAAAAAATGCAAACATAGGCATAGAGGATCAAACAGTAAGATGAAATCCTAAATACATTCTGATTCGGCACAAGTTGAAAACTTCCATTTTTAATTCTTGGTGTCATAAACTATGAACTTCCAAGTGATGAAGTTTTATGGAGAAAGTGCAAGCAAGGATAATATTTAATGGATGCTTAAATCACGGGAGTTGACCCCCACCACTCTGCATACTATATATTTCACGCATAAAAAGTTCCCTTCGCTACATATAAACGAAGCTACTAGTTGCTTCCTTAGCCCCAGCATAACCAAACAAAACAGCTAGGTAAGCGGATTACATAACTCATAAAACTATTGTTTAAATTTATGATTTATTCAGATAGAACTATTTAGTAAGCAAAACACCTGCAAGATGAAGAGTATGGGCAACAACAGCCATAATTGACCTTTTACTCCAGCAGTTTCACCCCACACAACGTCCATTCTTCTAGCCTAAAATCAAAACAGATAGTTAATAAATATGTAGAGAATAGGAGCCATCCTAGAGAAAGAATGTAAAACGATTTAATTGACTTCTCACTGGGAACTAGTTCCTAGAAGTTGAAGAATATAAGAGAATCTATGACTGCTAATATTTTCATTTTGTTTTTTCCTTTTTCTTGGTAAGTTAAGTTTGGAGGCTATAGAACAGCATTTCTTGGTAAATAAAGTCACTGAGGGGTTCTATTAACGGTACCTTTCCCAGTGCAATGCGTGTATAAAGTCTCTGACGTTGGTATCTGTTCTGAAGAAGCATTGCTACTCCTTGCATGATTGCCCATCTCAAAAACAGTTGTATACCTTTCTGCAAATTGGATGAATACAGACATGAAGATTTGGTTCTCGGGAGTTAATATCGACAGAAATAAACAATATTAGAACCTGCTTCTGGGCACAGTCAGGTTGCCTTTCTATCTCCCACGTGAGGCTGATGAGAGCCATCGCCATAGCACAATAGTGATGGTATATCCACCTGCATCATCACAAATTATAATACATCACCTATTTCCAACTCGACGTATACACATGAAAAAAGTTTATTAGGATGTGTTTTGACTTTATAACATCATTTGCAGCCTAAAAACTAAAAAGTTAATAGAACATGAGGAGAATCACATAGGATTACCATGGACGTATATCGCTTCCATTAACTCTCAATATATTTTCTCTTAAACCTAACCCTGTATAGAGAAAGAGCAACCATGCCTGAAAAGGGCACACTCGTTATGCTGTGTAACAAGTTTATTCACTGCAGTTCTTAGCAGGACATAAGAACTAGGGATACAGAGAAAAAAAATGTCTACCTGATAAAGCTGGACAGGTAATGCAGGGAAACATCCATCCCAAATCCATGACCTTAGCACCAGTAGCAACGATGGGAAAAACAAAAACAGATATGCAGTTCTATCCTGTCCACAATACATAGAAAATACTATAAGTCTATAAGTGGTCAAATTAAGTCAAACAAGAAAGAAAAAAAACGTATTTTGAACATATTTATGGTATGCAGCTACGCAACTGAAATATGTAAAAAAAAAAAACATTAAGGCCTGCACAAAGAAAAAAACTTTTATTGCCCTATCAGTTACCAGGATATATATCACTCGATTAAAAACAACTATTTATGCAACAAAACAGAGTAATGAAGAGAGAAATAACACCAATAACCATATCATATCAATAAACCTTTAACTAATTGTCAAGTGAAGTGCCGAACCATAAGAATCTATCACCCCTTTTAGCACCAATTTCTCCAACCTGGATCGGTACTAACATCAATTATGTCCTTGTTATCAAATCAAGATCATAAAAATTGTACATCCTTCTACAGCTACATTAGTGTTGTTGCAAAGATTAAAAAAGATCTTTGGTAGGAATTTAAATGGTTGTCTTAGAGAGAATCGTAGGATAACTTTTTAAAAGGTCTGCTACTGTGCTACATACTTTAACACAAGAAGAAAGAATTGAGTGCTTAAACTGATAAAATCGAGTTCATACCAGATGAAACCCTAGTCCACAATCTACTCTACTCTCTTATCATCAACTTTTACCCACTCAAAAGTCAATACTTTAGGCATAATCATGGTTAATCAGTGATGATGCATAACGTTTAAAACAGAATTGATTAGTGAAAAGATTCACATAAGAAGGTACACGTATGACAAAATTTAGAATGGAACATAATATTAAATGGTTAAAATGAAAGAGCAAAAAATGTATATGCTGGCTGAAAAAAGCATAATATCCAATTAAGGGTAGTGAATGTGTATCACGTGCAACCGAGTCACAATCATATGAACCTGAAATATATGTAGTATGCACAAAAGCAAAAATGGAGAAATTGTTACCCTGAAACTATAATATTCCTCCTTGACTTTCAATTGAACATCCTTTCTATTAGCACGAACATTTATGGGACCAAGAAACATCCTCAAAAACCTTCCTGCAATCGATCAACAAAAGTCAAACCTAGTGGTTTAATATTAACATAGATTTCTTATAACGAAACTGCGAATGGAAAAGGCAAAGCACCATGTGATTTGCAAGGAAGAAAAGTAGCTGCATCTCCTTCACTCAAAGTATAACTTGCTCTATTTAGCTCTTCAACCAACTATCAACATGCAAATTAAAAAAAAAAAAAAAAAAAAAAATAGAAATGTAAATAATAAGCAAATCGAGCATACTTTTTCTGCATGTTTGGAATCTAAGCTGGCTTTTTTAACAGAAGAATTAATAAAGGAACGAAGCATTTTAATATTCGAATCGAGAGCTAGGGCTCGTTGGCGTAAGGAAGCATCTTCTTGTGAGTTTCTAGCAATTAAGATCGAAGATGATTCCTGTAACTCTTTACTTTGCTCAACAACCCTACACACTTCTTCACCGGCGTTTCTCTCCGATGATGAATCACCGCTCATATTCAACAGATCCACTGACAATTATATCAAGAATTGTGGTGGTTTATGATGGTTTACGGTGGTGGGAATTTTGGGGCTGTTTTTTCTGGTTATTGGAACCACGTGCACCTCAGCTTTCTTCTAAACTAAGTTTATTTTCTACACGTATACAACAATTATTTTATTGCATCTACATAATTTAATTCAAGACAATTGTTCAGTTCTTGAAGACATCGAATTGAAATTGAAAAAGTAGGAATAATTTAATTGAAATAATTGATTTATAGAATAAATTTGTATCTAAAGGTTCTTATATTATCAAGCATAACATCAAACCATTAGAAGTACATTTTAGAATAAATTTGTTTAATAACAAAAAAAACGAGAACCACTTAGAACTCTAATTTTACCTTTCAATCAACCTACGCTCACTCTCAATACTTAGATTCCTTGCAAATCATCATACGAAGCTAATGTAATTCTTTAATTGATCTTCAAATCAATGCAACTATGATAAACCCAAATTCTGATCTAAAAACTCAAACTGAAACTCATTTCCATCAAACTCTATCAATTCTAATATCATTTATCACAATTGAACTTTTCGATACACCCCATATCTAACGATTAAGATAACATAATGAAGAAAATTAACATAATAACACCGAATCATACAAAATCTTGATTTGTTGATTTTTTTTTTTATATTCATAAATCTTTTAAAATGTTAAAAATGAATTGATATATTAAAATTGATTAAGTAGTAATATTATATTACATGCGGTTAAGCAATTCCATTAATTAAAATAAATTTCTTTGATCAGAATCAAAATAATTCATGTTAGTTGACTTTCATGTTCATAGTTGAAGTCAATATTTTGTGAAAAAACAATAAAATAGTTTAATTAATTTGGTGTTTGAATTTCTGAATCTTTTAGCCGGTTTAAAAAAGTTTAGGTAGTTAATTAGCCGGTTTAAAAAGTTTAGGTACCCAAATGAACAAAACAAAAGTTCATTACATAAAATGAACATTTGGGAAAAGTAGGTTATATTCTGACAACTTTAACCCTAAAAATTATTGGTATAAAAGGAAAATAAAATTATTTTATTTTTTTACGATTGTTTTGCATAAAAACGAAAAACATATCATATGAAAAAAATCTTCTTTTCTTTTTCTTCTTCCTATTTACGCAATATGAATGTCACTTGGCAAAGTAATAACCATTGGATGGGTTTATAATTTTAATTTACACCATTAGATCATTTTGATGATGTAATCATTATTAATTTTTGTTTTAACCCTTTTACTTTAAATAATTTAACCCTTATATTTATACTAATAACGAAAAAGAACTAATTAACTTTTCTACTTTAATTAATCTAACAATTGTATTTTAAATTAATATCTGAAAAATACGAAACATATTTTTTTTTCTTCATACAAATAAAAATTATTGGTATAAAAAGAAAATAAAATTATTTTATTGTGTTTACGAGTGTTTTGCGTATAAACGTAAAAAATATCACATGAAAAAATCTTCTTTTCTTTTTCTTCTTCCTATTTACGCAATATGTTTAGTTTTTTTTATATATTATAATTATTTTATTTTTTAATAAGGTTTTTCGAAAATTATGCATTAATTATTTTCTTTATGTCCACATTTGCTAATCTAATCATTTTGTGTACATGACTAATAGCTTTTCTATTAACCTTTTCATATACGTTATTTGTTCTTTGTTGGCATTATATTTTTTTGATATAATTGTTCGTGCATTACGCGGGTCAATAAACTAATTTTATATTATAAAAATAATTATTTTTTAGATCAAAACATTATAGACATTATGATAAAATATTTATAGTATAATACTTCTAAATTATTATGATAAAATGTTCTAGCCCCAAATAAGTATTTGTTTATTAAGTTGAACTATTCAAATCCTAAAAAAATGATTAAAAACCGAACTTGAATCCAAAAACTGAAAAACCGAAGTAATATAAAACTGAACCGAAAGGTTTATAAATATTTAAAACCGAATTTTTGATTCGGTTTCAATTTTATACAAAAAATCAAATCAATCTGAACAATGCTCAACCCTAAGATAAATGGAAAAATGGATTAAGTTATTTTTGTTTAGATTGTCTAAAAAATGACGAGTCTATTTGATTTAAATGTATGCAATTGGAGTATTATGATTAGGATTAATTGGTAATAATAATAATAATTAGTAGCAACATGCACACCAATGTGGAATTTGGATAACTCAAACGACAATTGGTGTACAAAAATAGTCTCGTACAGCGTTTGAAGGCATACTACATGGACGTTTATAGGTTATTCAAAGTATAAACTCTATTTTTCATGGCTCGTGAATTTTCACACCTTCATCCGTACATTTTGTCCATACGACATGTGGACCGATAGTTATTCGTTTTTTTTTCTTCTTCTTTTAACTAGAAATCGTTTTATTTTTGTTTTGGTAACAAAGTGGAGTGCATTTTGTGTTGGATTAAAATAAGATTGATTCATGTTATTCAATTACCTCCTGACGATCCTGGGATGTTGTTAAACATGTTGGCCATTGATGATTCCCAAAATGAGATAATCGTATTAGGATGGATTTTGGAGAGAAACACTTAGGGAGAATATGGTGATGATAAAGAAAGAGACCAACCCTAATAAGGGTTTATAACGACCCTTTTATAGATACTCAAGTTAGGAGTATTTATCATTTAGTCCCTGGTGTTTAATAAGTGTTTATTATAAGCTCTCTTTATTTCCGATTACCTAATGGGAAATCTATAGTGTCGGTAAGGTAAATACGTCCATCAAATATTTACTAGACACAGATTTCAGTTAGTGTCAGTCATCATATCAGTAAGGATAAATGATCAATGAGGGTCACAAATAATATGGGTCCAACATTCTCCCACTTGACCGAGTAGATCATTTATCTATGAGTATTGATAAGTCCGTACGAGATAATACTCATTTTGTTTAAAACCGAAATCATAGTTGATAAGTACAGTCGTAGAGAAGAACATCTACTCAGGACCCCCACTAGTCAAACTATGACTCAAATTCAAAACTGAATAAGCAATGATAGACCAACTAAGACAAATTTTGTTATAATAATGTCCAACACAGTTATGCGCATAAGGTGTAAATAATAGACAAACAAAATCTGAATAAGGAGGAAAATTTTTCATTAATAAATAATAATGACCAATAAGTACAACAATGCTATTAAATTAAGTCTTTTGTAAGCCCCATATTCGACACGTGTCCTACGAATATATTAGGAGGAAGACCTTTGGTCATCGGATCCGCTAGCATGTCATGTGTACTTATGTACTCAACACAAAGGACATTTTCCTCAACCCGTTCGCGTACAAACAGATACTTTGTGTCGAGATACAGCCCAGCGCCAGTCGAACTGTTACTGTTCGAGAAAGTTACAGCAGCTGAGTTATCACAGTAAAGCTTCAATGGTCTAGAAATTGAGTTGACGAGTTTGAGTCCACTGATCAGGTTCCCTAACAACATCCCATGACAGGTTGCATTATAAACGGCAACATATTCAGCCATCATAGTAGACGTTGTGGTCAGTTTTTGTTTATGACTCCGCCAAGAGATTGGTCCGCCAGCTAACATGAAAATATACCCAGAAGTAGATTTATGGTCTTCTTTGCATTTAGCAAAGTCAGAATCAGAATAACCTACTACTTCCAAGTTGTCACTTCTTCTATAAGTTAATTTGTAGTCTTTGGTCCCTTTCAGATATCGTAGAACCTTTTTAGCCGCTTTCCAGTGTGCTAATCCGGGGTTAGATAAGTAACGCCCCAGCATACCAGCGATGTAAGCGATATCTGGTCGAGTACAGACCTGAGCGTACATAATGCTCCCAACTACAGATGAGTAAGGTATCATCCTCATTTCAGCCTTCTCAGTTTCAGTGCTCGGAGTTTGATGAGGTCCAAATACGTCCCCTTTAACTACCGGAGCCACAGTGGGTGTGCAGTGCTGCATGTTATAGCGTTCTAGAATACGGTCAATATAAGCCCTTTGGGAAAGACCTAGAACACCATTGCGTCTATCTCGATTTATTTCGATACCTAAAACATAAGAGGCATCACCGAGATCTTTCATGTCGAAATTATGCGAAAGCATTCGCTTCGACTCATGTAGCAGATCCAAGTTGTTACTTGCAAGCAGAATATCATCCACATACAAAACAAGGATAATAAAGTTACTCCCACTGATCTTGAGATAGGTGCATTGATCCACTTGATTCTTTAGGAAGCCATCAGATTTTACGACTTCATCAAATTTAAGGTACCATTGTCGTGATGCTTGTTTCAACCCATATATCGATTTATTCAACTTGCAGACCATGTGCTCTTTACCTTCTGGAATAAATCCTTCAGGTTGCCGCATGTATACGTCTTCTTGCAAGTCACCATTTAGGAAAGCGGTCTTGACATCCATCTGATGTAACTCTAAATCATAATGAGCTACGAGTGCCATGACGATCCTTAGGGAATCTTTACGAGAGACAGGGGAAAAGGTCTCTTGATAATCAATTCCTTCCTTTTGAGTAAAGCCTTTTGCAACCAGTCTGGCCTTATAGCGTTCGACGTTTCCATTCGGGTCTAATTTGGTTTTGAACACCCATTTACATCCAATTACTTTGGATCCTTTAGTGAGTGGAACCAATACCCAAACGCCATTACGCTCCATGGATTTGAGCTCTTCAATCATGGCTTCAATCCATTTAGCGGCCTGATCACTATTAATAGCTTCTCGGTAAGAGGTTGGATCAGTAAGTTTCCCAATGTTTTCGACTTCAGCCAGATAAGTTTCGAAATCATCAAAATTAGTGTTTCTGCGAGCCCTTGATGATCTCCTGAGCTGAATTACGGGTTCATTAACAAGCGGTTCTTCGGCGTTAAGATTAGGAGGCATAGGAGGTTCAACCGATTCATTAGGAGATCCAGGTATATTGGGAGCAGCGTTGGGTACAAGAGGAGTTATCGGAGGAATCATAATAACCGACGAGTGGTTTCCCCCCGCTTCTTGTACTTCTTGCAAATCTAAATCAGGATTTGTCGTGCTCCCACTGATCTCTGAATATTCGAGGAAAGTGGCATGTTGCGTATCTATGATGCGGGTAGAGTGAGAAGGACAGTAAAACCGATAACCTTTTGAGTTCTCGGGATAACCAATAAAGAAACATGTAAGGGTTTTAGAATCCAGTTTCTTTAAGTTAGGGTTATAGACTTTTGCTTCGGCAGGACAGCCCCATACTTTCATATATTTTAGACTCGGTTTCCTACCTGTCCAGATCTCATAAGGAGTTTTAGGGACAGATTTTGATGGAACCCTATTGAGTATATGAACAGCTGTTTTTAAGGCCTCAGTCCAAAGAAATTTGGGTAGGTTAGTGTTGGCGAGCATACTTCTCACCATGTCCATTAAAGTTCGGTTTCTCCTTTCAGCAACACCATTCTGTTGAGGAGAACCTGGCATGGTGTATTGGTTAATTATGCCCTGTTCCTTGCAAAAATTATAGAAAGGACCAGGAGCTTGACCAATATCAGTATGTTTACCGTAATACTCACCTCCCCTATCTGATCGGACAACTTTTATCTTATGATCAAGTTGGTTTTCAACCAAAGTTTTATAATCGACAAAAGTTTGTAAGGATTCAGATTTTTCTTTAATCAGATAAAGGTGCATATAACGTGAATAATCGTCAATGAATGTAATAAATGATGTATGTCCTGTTATTGATGCGGGATAGGGGCCACTAATATCAGTATGAATTATTTCCAACAAGTTGGAACATCTGGTGGCTCCTTTCTTATTCCCTTTAGCCATTTTGCCTTTGAGGCATTGAATACATGTTTCGAAATCACTAAAATCAAGAGAGGGTAAGATTCCTTCTTTTACGAGTCGTGTCATGCGATCTCGTGAGATGTGGCCGAGACGTTTATGCCACAATGTGGAGGAATTCTCTGCTTGTTTAGGTGATTTTGTCTTTGTTTTAGTTATGTCATCAATATTAAGAGACAACAAAGACTGTGAGAAATTATGATCTAGTTCTAATTTATACAGTAATCCATCCAAAAAACCACAACCAAACAATTCATTATTAAGAGTAAAAGTGATCCTGCCACAACCATGAGTAATTACATAACCTTCAAGATCAAGTCTAGATATAGATACAAGGTTCCGAGTAATTCTCGGTACATATAAGGTATCTATTAATCTAATACACTTTCCGGTATTCATATGTAAATTTAAGGTCCCCATGGCTTCGACATCTAAGAGATCACCATTTCCAACTCTAAGCTTTCTTTGGTCCTTTTGTAGCTTCTGGATTGTAAGGAATCCCTGTAAGGAATTGGTCACATGGACCATAGAACCAGAGTCACCCCACCATGTATTAAATGGAACATCAGTAGTAAAGGAATCAAATATTACGTAAAGAATGTTACCTTTCTTAGCTAGCCATTCCTTGAATTTAGAGCAATCTTTCTGTCCGTGCCCTTTGGAGCGACAGAATTTACAGTTATTATTGCTTGTCGAGGATTTAGGGCCAGAGGTAGAAGCACCATGATTTTGGACTTTGTTTTCAGTCTTGTTACTGTAGTTACCTTTCCTCTTCTTGAAGTTTGAAGTGGTAGTAAGGTGAACAGCAGCTTCAGGTTGAATGTGCTTAAGACGATCTTCCTCTTGAACGCACATAGCAATCAGTTCACTTATCGACCATTTATCTTTCATAGCGTTATAATTCACTTTGAAAGTGTCGAACCGAGCAGGCAAGGAAGTCATTATGAAATGCACAAGAAAGCCATCTGAGACTTCCATTTCCAGATTCTTAAGCTTATGAGACATATCAACCATCTTCATTATGTGTTCACGGACACCATTAGAACCTTCATACTTAAGGGTTAGCATCTGTAGCATTAAACTACTTGCAGTTGCCTTAGACGATCCCTTAAAGTGATCCTCAACAGATTTGAGGTAAGTTTTCACTTTGTCGTTATCAGGGATAGCTCCTCGAATGCTGGGATGAATTGAGTTCTTGACCATCATTAGGGACAGCCGATTCGCCCTTTCCCACTTATCAAAGTCCGCTTTCTGAGTCGCAGTAGATTCAGCAGTAATAGCGGCGGGTTCATCATGGCGAATAGCATAGTCCATGTCGAGCATTCCCAGAGTTAAGTTAAGTTGCTCCTTCCATGAAGTGAAATTAGCACCAGTAAGTGCCTCAATGCCGAAGTTTGGTACTGTAGTGGAGAATAAGGAGGATTTAGGATTATGATACGAATTATAGAAGATTTTAGAGTGACAGAGTTAGCTATATAAGGCAGACTAAGTAATGTCCCTTAAAGTAATAGAACTAGAGTAATGTCTAAAATAAGTAGACCTAATAGTAATGTTCCTGAGACTAAGACCATATAAGTAATGAAGCTAGTGATAGGTAAGCCTATTAAAAAAACACCAAAATAATAAGCTAAAGTAAGGCTCTACTTAGATGTTACATCACCTTTGGGCAGAAATAACTAATATCTAAGTAAAATTATGAGCATAAGGTTTATGCAACACAACGTTTGTCTTTTGACCTTTGGGCAACAAAATAGAACATCGTGTTTTAAGGCATAATAAGAATCCTTTCAAGCACACAAGTATATTAAATCACCTTTGGGCAGAATTAATATCCTACGTGTTTATTAGGCTAAAGGAAAAATGCAATCATAGGAATCACCTTTGACCTTTGGGCAACAAAGATGAAAACATGAATATTAGTGCATAAGTATAATAAGGTCACATATAAATAAGGTGACTAAATAAGGTGACCACTACAAATAAGGCAGGGGTCAAGGGGGCTGCGCTCCCTTGCGGGGTTAAGGGGCAGCGCCCCTTACGGATGAGTGTTGATTATATTCGTACGGATGAGTGTTGATTCGTACGGATGTAAGTCCAGGTTCGTGCGGATGTAAGCCTAGGTTCGTACGGATGTAAGGTTTAAGTTCGTACGGATGTAAGCCTAGGTTCGCACGCATTAGCCCAGATTCGTACGGATCAACAGTTACGTTCGTGCGTATGAACGAATCAGATTCGTACTAATGAACAAGTCAGGTTCGTACGAATAGGGCTTCATCCGTACGAACGAACAAATCAGGTTCGTACGAATGAGCCGATCAGGTTCGTACTAATGAACAAATCAGGTTCGTACGTATAGGGCTTCATCCGTACGAACGAACAAATCAGGTTCGTACGAATGAGCCTTCATTCGCACGAACGAAGTTCGTCGAAATTAGGGTTGCAGTCCAGCCGCCGCCAGGTCCAAAAATCACCATTTTTCATCCAAAAAACACAAATCGCCGACCAGATTTTTAGCAGAATCATAATAATAATGGATAGGCAACAAATAAACATGAACCAATGGATAATCACGAGCCATTGGCTCTGATACCACATGTTGGATTAAAATAAGATTGATTCATGTTATTCAATTACCTCCTGACGATCCTGGGATGTTGTTAAACATGTTGGCCATTGATGATTCCCAAAATGAGATAATCGTATTAGGATGGATTTTGGAGAGAAACACTTAGGGAGAATATGGTGATGATAAAGAAAGAGACCAACCCTAATAAGGGTTTATAACGACCCTTTTATAGATACTCAAGTTAGGAGTATTTATCATTTAGTCCCTGGTGTTTAATAAGTGTTTATTATAAGCTCTCTTTATTTCCGATTACCTAATGGGAAATCTATAGTGTCGGTAAGGTAAATACGTCCATCAAATATTTACTAGACACAGATTTCAGTTAGTGTCAGTCATCATATCAGTAAGGATAAATGATCAATGAGGGTCACAAATAATATGGGTCCAACATTTTGATCCACAAATTCATGAACGTTGATTGGATGGTATCGAAGTCTTTGTTTCCGATTTTAGTTTCACAATAGGGTTGTGTCGAGGTATAACTCTCTTTCGTTTATATAATTTTTGGGACCATGTCATTTGGTTATTGAGAAATAGATAGTTGTTTTATAGTTTGATCTAAGGTTCTAAATAACGCGTCATTGCGGCGCCAAGGGGCATGACGTCGAGGCGTGGCAAGAAAGTTATGAAAACATGCAAGGCGTCTTTGTTAGGCGTGGTGGCAAAAAACGCGGCCATGGCGCGCCTTAACGCGTTACAGAAATTTTTTTTAAAGAAAAGTTTAAAAATAGTAAAAATTGGCTATAAAGATCATTTGATTGTAAATTGGTGACTATATCTTAAAATATATATATACTTAAATGTTAACACAGATTTTTTGAAATTTATTGATATTTATATAACTTAATAATAGTAAAAATATATATACAAGTATATATGAAATTATAAAATATATAAATTTTTCACATTATTACGCTTTGAAAAATGTTAAGTCTCGCAATTTCTTGCAAAGCTTGAGGCTTACTAATGCCGCCACGCCACGCCTTATGTTATCTATAGATCTTGTACTTGCTAATTAGGTTGTCGTCGATTACTTATTCTTGACTGGAATGTATTGCTTTTAATTGTTAAGGTGAGTACAATAGTCTTTATAACAGAATACAATGACAAAAATGGATTTTCATGTTATAAGTGGGTGTTTGGTTAGGGGTAATATGGGGTAATGAATAACTAATGGAATGAAAAGTAATGATTGGTTTCATACAAGCTAATCATTCATTACCCATTAATGGCTAATAACCCATTCCTCTACAGTTTGAGGTTAATGAAAATCATTACTCATTGCATTGCGTAGTATATCCTTTCCCTTTCCCTTTCCCTTTCACTTTCTTATTACCCAATTTCAACCAAACACCCCCTAAGTATTGTTTTGATCAATAATTCGATGATACGTTTGATGATACTTTGAATTACTATTGATTTTAATGTTTGGGCTGTTAGATAGGTGTTCATTTGGTCTTACTAGTATTGTTCCAATATAACGTTCATATTATACTATTATTTCTATGTTTGATTATACTTTATTTAGATATTGATTTTGTGGGTGAGTGGTTTGGGTTATAATTTGTCATTGTTTAATATTTGTTGAATTGATTAGTTGGAATTTGATCTTATTCTTGTAATGACATGTTTTGATATATTTGTATGTTCGGTTGAAGGTATTCAACAATCGAACATACAAAAAATTACTCATTTCTAAATTGGTAAAATTTAAAAACTTATTCCTAATTAAAATTGTATATAAATAACTAAAATAATAAAACATAAAATAAAATAAAAGAATAAAATAAAAAAAGAGAATAAAAACAAGACATATGAAAAAACGGCAAATTTCTGGAGTTCCCTGTAAAGGAAAATGTGTTATTACAAAACTTGATCACAAATTCACGCTAAAGATTTATGATCAAACTGAATAACAAAGTTGAAGGACCAAATTTAGAAAAGTGAAAAATTGACCCCACATACACAATTCATTAAAATATAAATTGAGAGTATTTATATTTATAATTATAATATAATTATAATTTATCTATAGTTTAAAATCTGTCTTTGCCTATGAGTTTGTACATTATATTATTATTATAATGAAAATATTGTTTTTAAATACAATTTTTATGATTTTTGTTACAAAACCAAGTTGTTGCCGGAGTAGTTAGCCCCCGCCCCCACTGCCTGGAGACCAGGGCTGGAGATCAGGGTTCGAATCCCCCAACCACCTCATTTTTTTCCTTTTTTTTGTACTGCTTTAAAAATAAATTAAAATAAATTTGTTGGGTTTGGGCTTAGGTGTTGGGTGTTGGGCTTATGGGTTGGTGTTGGACTTTCATTTTTTTTTTTTCAGATTAGTATCAAATAAAAAATATACTTTGCGAATCAAATAATCCCGTCAAGACGATCACACATTTCGTTTTTGCCCCGAACTCGTGCAACGCACGAGTCCCCTCTAGTTATAATTAATACTTTTTTATAGCTATGACCTATAGTTTAACCTAATTCATAATTAACCTAAACAAATTAGTCAAATAATAATCCAAAGATTTAATTAAATATAAACATTTTGAATTAACTAAATAAAAATATTTGATAACTATGACTCTAAAAATTAGACATAATTAATTATAATTAGTATCATCATATATGTTGTAAATTGAAAAAAACACTCATATATTTATAAACTAGCTTATTGTCCCGCCTAATACGCGGATAATTATATCAAAAAATATATAATGTTAATAAAGAACATATGAAAATGATTATGTAAGCAAATGTGAAGTTAATTAAAGCATTTACTATGTAATTTGGAAAAAACCTTATTAAAAATAAAATAATTATAATATAAAAAAAAAATTAAAAATATTACGTAAATAGGACGGAAAAAAATGAACATTTTTTTTATATGATATGTTTTCCGTATATATGCAAAATACTCGTAAAATAATAAAATAATTTTATTTTCTTTTTTTAATATATAAAAAAACTAAAAATATTGGGTAAATAGGACAAAAAAAACAGAAGATTATTTTATATGATATTTTTTCCGTTTATATGCAAACACTCATAAAACAATAAAATAATTTTAGTTTCTTTTTATACTAAAAATGTGTATGTGTTTGAAGAAAAAATATATTTTGTATTTTTTAGAATTATTTTAAAATACAAGTTTTAGATTATTTAAAGTAGAAAGGTTAATTAGTTTTATTTAATTATTACTATTTAAAATAAGGTTAAATTATTTAAAGTAAGCGGTTAAAATGAAATTATTAATTATGAAATCATCAAAATGATCTAATGGTTCAAATTAAATTTGGATTTCCATCTAATGGTTAATACTTTGCCAAGTAACATTTTAGGACTCTTTTTTATTATATATTAAGATTAAGATGTCAGCTCCCACAATCATAAAACATAATTTTATATGTTTCTTTTTATATTTTAATCACAACATAACTATCAATATTCTTTATATATATATAAGTTAAAGACTTTATTAACCAATAATAATAACAAATAAATAAATAAATAAATAGTCAAAAACTTAGAGAAAAGCACTTGTTTGGTTTGTTACTTTGATGATCCATTGCGTGTCGACGTGGAGATCCTAAGTTTTATCCCATACATACTTTTCACATAATTATTTAACGGGTGGCAATACAAGCCACCCCCCTTGGTGGGGCCCAGGAACAATCTATCACATCTCCTTGGTGGGTCCCAAGAACATTCCATCACATCACCTTTTTCTATTTTCTTTTTCTATTTTCTTTTTCATTTTATTATTATTATTATTATTATTTTTATTAATATTTTTTAAGTTATCTAAACATTGAATATATCAGAGTATTTGGTTTTGAAATTTATGGTTTTTATTATTGTGTTATTTTATGTCGATAATAATGTTATGTGTGAAAGAATTATCTTGATTTTATTTATATGACGAAAACAAAAACTAAAATTATTTGACGCGACTAAAGGAAAAGCTGAAATTATTTGAAGTGACTAAAGCAAAAGTTGAAATTACTTGACGCGACTAAACAGAAAAATGAAATTATTTGACGTGACTAAAGCAAAAACTGAAATTTGACTTGACTAAAGCAAAAGCTTAAATTATTTGAGGTGACTAAAGCAAAAGCTGAAATTACTTGACGCGACTAAACAAAATAATGAAATTATTTGACGTGACTAAAGCAAAAGCTGAAATTTGACTTGACTAAAGCAAAAGCTTAAACTATTTGGTTCCAGTTTGGTTTCAACCGTACGTAACGAACATTCATAATGTACTCGCTGATGGGAATTGCGGATTTAGTTCGGTAGCTTCATGTCTCGGTCTTAATGAAAAATGTTGGCCGCAAATTAGAAGGGAGTTGCTAGAAGAGATAAGAATGCACCAAGCAACATACGCTACTATGTTTGGAGAAGTTGAATTGCTAAAAATTTATGAAGCAATAGATATTCCACCAGATACTCCTGCAATTCAAAAGTATTGGATGATTTTGCCGATAATGGGTTTTCTAATTGCTTCAAGGTACAATGTGGTCTTGCTGTTTTTGAGCAATATGGGAGATACGACGTGTTTACCGCTCTGGTCCAGTCCACCCGAGTCACAACAACATTATATATGTGTAATTGCTCGAGTAAATGGAAATCACTTTGTAAAAGTGGATTTGCAAGGATATTATCCGGTACCTCCGACGCATCCGCAATGGAATACATATAAATATGATGCCGAATGGGAACGGCCGTATAAGAATCAACAAGATTTGTACCTTCACCTTAGGCGTCCCAATTATAAATCTTCGTTTGCTAATGTTTTTGACTAGAGATAATATAAAATTATTTGTTATTGTTAATTACTTGTCTTGTATTATTTAGTTGGAGTAATTTAAAAAAATGAAGTTATTAATAAATAGAAAAGATAGTTTATTTAAAAATTTTATTTAATTGAAAAAAAGAAAAGGCAAAAAGTATGTGTTTGGTAAAATACAAAATAAAAAACAAAACAAAAACAAACTTAAAAAAAAAAAAAAAAAATTAAAACAAAATAAGATTGTGGGACCCATGTGTAGGGTGGGTGTGGTGGGACCCATGTGGGCCAAGGGGGGTGCTCTAAGAATGAGCCTTATTTAACACAAAACCTATCAATCAATATTTAAATATATCCTTCTATATATTAATAAATAAATTAAGATTTTTTTCCTTGTCATCACCATATCCACTAATATTTTCCCTTTTTATTTATTTACTATTAAACCATTTAAAAATTAATAAATATAATTATTAGCGCACCTATATTTATTAAGTAATCACACATTATTTTTTACTAATATTTTTCCGCCCTTTTTATATATACTTAAACCCTTAAAAATTGATAAATGTAATTATTAGAGGATGTATGTTTATTGAGTAATAGATTATTTTTTTTACCATTTTCATAATTTAGATTTTTATAATTATTATCGAATCTATGTTTATTTAATAATACAAAATATGATATAACGAAAGTTTTAATAAACATGGCATAAGTTTTTCTAAATAACATAGTATAATATGAAGTGATGCATTCAAAGTTTAAAGCCTAAGAAAAAGTAAACATTAAAATATTTATGTTGTTTTATAGTTACACAACATTTTCATGGATACATGTTTTCGAATAAGTTATATCACAACCTATGACTATCCGATTGAAATGAAGTTAAACTCTGTTTTTGTGCTTCCAAATTGGCTTGAAATAGCCACCCATACCTTTTCGATTTACCAAGAGTATTTGAATTCGTTGTACGTTTTTCGAAACCTCACAGTAATGGATTGCTTGTTCGATTGAGAATTAAACCGGTGTAAAACAATTAAATGGTTAAAACAAAAAATAATTGAAAGTTTAAGGATCAAACAAAGTAATGTTTTTTATTTTTATAGCTTTTGACATATGTAATTTTGTTCTTCAAGAGAAATTTTTCACATTTACATACACAAACAAGTCAATAATAATGCATAATACATAAATTAAATCATAATATAAATTCTCTGTCAAACCACACTTCACACACACAAAAAAATAAAAATAAAAAAAAAATTCAACAAATTTTCCTAGTTTTTGCACCATAAGTTACGGATTCGACTTATTTTGTTGTGTGCTTTTCAGGCTTTGGTTTTGCATCTTCAGCTTTAATGCTTGACCCATATGATAACCTACGGTTACTCAATGTTTTCTTACCGTTAGGCGAAGTTTTGGCTGAGTTAGACTTTTTGGTTGATGGTGATTTCTTGTTTGGAGAACTCTTGACTTTCTTTGGAGTCGACACGACTAGAGCTCGACTTTCCCATGGCCGAGCAGCCATCCATCTATCCATCCAACTCCAACCCCAATTAGATGCCGCGAAAGTGGAATCATTTGAGCTTAATTTGGAATTAGAATGAGCCCTCCACTATAAATTTATAGAATATGTCAACAAGTTAGCATATAGCTCTGTCTAGTTCAAATTAAGAAAGTCAGAAGAGATTGTGATTTATGCTTACCTGATGAGAGAACGCGTAGGCCATTGCTCGCTCACGCTTTATAGTTGCTTCTTCTCTTTGTTTTATACGTGCAAGAGCCTCAACCATTGTATGAGAGCTTCCACTCCACTCCACCTAAATTTCGACCAAAACTTTGGTCATCTTTGCCACATCCTCTTTTTAATGAACCTTTAAGTTCACTTTTTTTATTTTTATGAGAGTTAGAACTGACATTACCTCAAGATCACGGGCCTTGGCGTCAAGCTTTAATTTATTTTCAAGCTTCTTTTGTTTGATCCCATTTTCTTCCACCATAGCCAGCCTGCGAGTTCTTATCTGGTTTTGTATCTTGCTCCATGATTGAAAATTTCTTAATGTATTCGAAGTTTGCTTTTTGCCAAAATCGCCTTCCATAAGCATCTGCAATCTTACTAATCGTTTCGAATTGCAATAAAATTTCCTTGCCTAAAACAATTTTAACAAAATGTCAAAAATCAGTGTTTGAAATTACAAGATTTGCCAATCTTGAAATAAAGATAATTCTTTTGACCATTTTTTCATTAGTACTATTGGATCACACGATTTCTTAGAAAGCATAAAGTTAAAAGTTGCAATTTTTATGAAACATGTAAATATTTTGTAACGATAATCACTGAATGTCATATACCTTAAACCCCCTGAATGCAGTTTGAATCCGTATTGCCGCTATATCTTCAGTAAGCAGACCAACATTACGCTTGTTGTTAATTATATATCTTGGTTCATCTGTAACACGGGATTTTAAAATATATCCATTTGTTTCTGGTAGTGATAAACCCTGTAAAAGTTGAATTGTTAGAATATACGATGTTGCCAAACACACATGTTGCCTGCTTTGCTTGTGTATTAAGGGACTCTTTAATTTATAGGCTTTTTTTGGCTCAGAGGTACTTGTAAGACTAGGAATACAACTATACTAAACAAACGGACAGTTTTGACCTCCGTGTTAAAGAGAAACGTATAATATGGAAGAATAAAGCATGTAAAACTGTAAATTCCACATATGCTGATCATATTAAGGTAAACACCGGTGTATAAAAATAACGATGAATTGCATACCTTTGTTTTGCTTGATTTTTGTTTTCTCGCTTTATTTGAGCTGATTATGTTCTTCAACCAATCACCGGATCCCATTGTTAATATATATTTCTGTATGCTGCAACAAAAAATATATATATAAACGATTGGTACAATATCTGTTACTAGATTATAAGAATAGAACAAGTTGTGCTTTTCTAGCAAAGTTTCAATATATGAACATTTAACTTATATCCGCATACTTACAGAATCATCTTTAATAAAGATTGTAAAAAGATTGAATTACGACGAGGTATTTACTGATATAAACGAAGACAATCTTGGTTGATCAACACCAACAACAAAAACCAGAAAACAATTTGCCACAAAATTAGCATCCAATCTATAAGCAACTATCTAAAGAAGGCAACATGTGTCAAGTACATGTATTCATACAAGTCAAACAAAGACTAATTAAGCAAATATAGTTGACTTAACTGAAATGTTACTCAAATCAGTCTAGAAAACATACATTCAAATAATGAAATGGATGTCACTGTGGCCCCAAATCACTAACATTTCCGTTCAGAAAAAAAATAATGAAATTATGATAACATACCAGAGTAGAAAAAGTTTTTGGAAATTTAGTCCTGTTGTTAAGCAAAACACACACAAGAGTTGTTGAAAAAATAAGCAAACAGAAGTGTAATAAATAGGAGCAATGAAAATGGACAAAAAAAGGTAGGTTGGTGTGTTTGTGTGTAATATATTTGCCATGGCCCATGACTCTTTACCTGCCACAAAAGCTTTTGAGTTTTTTAGTTGGCCTTAATTGGTATGTTTAATTTCAACTATGGTATCTTATATTAGTTCCGAGTATGGGAAAATATGATCTAAACAACACTTTTTTTGTATTTGAGTCACGGCCTTTAATTTTTATTTATTTTATAACCATATAACTGAACGAAAAGAAATATAAAATTACACATTGATGTATTTAGCTCGTTAAATATTATGCAAAGTCCAAAAAAAGTTGAATTGGAGAGGTTGCACCAACAAGCAATCAAATTATTGATAATGATTGTGATGGGTGTGTCAAATTAATTAATCAAAAGCACTGTGCAAAGAATCTTGATTATGATTATTTGGTATATTTAACCTTTTATACTATACAACAAAAGGAACAGTAGTTAATATATACAAAGACAGGAACAAGAGGAAGGTAAGAAAATTATGATTATGGTTGGTATGTTTGGATGGATTATAGAAGCATCTTTTTTGGTGTGTTTATCAATCATTGGAGGAGGTTATTATATAGAATAATGAGTACATAAGTAGTATTTATTGTTTACCATCAATTTTTTTTATGCGGGTTACGGACGTAAATACTCTTTATTCATTGTTAGTATCTACGGATTTTTCAAGATTCATTAACCTGTGATGGTTATTTTTTCAGACCTCGGGTACACGTGCAGGTTATATAAATAAATATTTTTTAAATACCGTCTTATATCTAATGTTTGAACTCATCAATAATTTAGTAAAAATCTAAATAAAATACAAATTTTTAAAAAAATGTTAATTAAATTATAGCTAAATAGGTTTAATGTACATGAGTAATACACTTTTACGGTTTTTTTATGTATTAATTTTAACATATAAATGAATAAATGTATTCAATAATTCATAAATTATAAACAAGTATGGGGCTTCACGGGTCTTTTATGGGGATTTCACGGATCTTTTATGGCTCTACCCTCGGATATCTCAAACTGGTATCATGATTTCGCGGATCAGATATTCCCGCGACGGATATAGTGTATCTACGACTCATCCATGATCCGATAACGGGTTCACTTTTTCACACATAACCACCTCCTAAGGTGAAAATTTACGGATTTACCACCCATCATGTTCGGGTATCTTTGGGTGGCAAGTTTTTATTCTTCCCATTGTAATCCATAATACGTCAGAATTACTCTAAGATATTATCATATTAATTGCAACGACAATAATAAAATTTTTTCATTAATTGCATTTATCTTATTTTGATAATTTTTTATTTATAGACATTTTTGGGGGAATAGAGGGGTTCATTTTCAACCTAAAATATCCATTAAAAATTATCGTTAATTAGTCACATATCTATAATTTGTATCAATAATTCTATACTATATACTAAAAGAGATGCATTAAAAGTCATATGGCAAATTATGGATGAGTTTCAAAATTAATTCTACACCATTAGACAAAAATAATGATGACATATGATATCATTATTAACTATTTTTGTTTTAGGCCATCCATTTAAATACAAATTTAACCCTTTAACTTTTTAGTACCTATCTTTCCTATCTAATAAATGGGACTTTCGGATGATGTCATTAAGCAGAGGTGACGTATTTTTAGACTATCCACGTACGACAAAATTTAAAAAGATGATGTCATTTGTTTATGTATTATTTTCATAGGTTTTTCAAATAAAGATTTAATTTAATTTTGTTTTTCCCAAGAACAATTCTGAGTGCTTTAATTTGAAAGAGTAGGTAGTGTGTCTTGGAAAGATAAAATTACACAATTAGCCCATGCATGTTCTTGAAAAAAACAAGCTTATTCTGCAAGCTTTATTTCCTATTTGATGTTTACAACGAACTCTTCATCTTTCTCTCTCTATCAACTTTAGTTCTACTTTATTTTTCTTTTTCCATCTCTCTAATTTTGTTAATTTCATTGACATAATCTATTGATAAATTCATGTGTTTTGAATTTTAAAAGGTCCTATTGCGAAGAAAGCGTTGTTCCTACGGAAGGTTTAGGTTTATTTTTCATTTTTGAGAACTAATTGTGTTTTTTTTCTTCTTTTTTGAGTTTTTTAATTCAAGATTTATTTGGGTTTGATGTCTCTTTTGTTTATTTATGTGTGAAAAGTTGTTGTCTTTCTCTTTTCTTTTTATTTATGTTTGTGGTTAAATGTTTGCAGATTCAAAAATGGCTTAGAATTCTCAAAGGTGTTGTTTTCCTATTCATTTCTAATTATATTTTATATGATTATTTAGTTGGTGTTTGACTTTCAGAAACTTTAGAACCCATTTTTTCTATAATCCTGCGATTTAGGCCTACGCTGCAAATTCTTACGAGCATAAAATCATTCGTTCGATTTAGGCTATTGCTGTAAATCGGAGCTCCGGTGATCCAAATCCGACGGTTGAACATGTGATTTGGGGATTTTGTAAGTTATGTTAATATACATGTTTAGCCCTTTAACTATTGTGAATATTCTTTGTTTATCTAAAGCCAAAGGGAAGATTCATGTTATCACATACTTCCTTGAATTCCAGTTTGGAGTTAAGTTTAAGCTTATTTAGTTTAAGTTAAAGCTCTATTTTATGAAGAACTACATGTTTGATTATTTTGAATTCGTTAAAATACAATAGGTTGTTGTGTATTGGCAACCACCTAAACCGACATTAGAGAAGGTGCAAGAGGTTATATGGAAACAACATTTAGTTAGTCTTTACAGATATAGGGCTTCCTGAGGTTAGAAACACGTTGCTTATAAAAGGCCTTCTTAAGAGCTATATGAAAATGGTCTTAGAGTTTGTTTTATATTTTTTAACATCGTTTTCTTCTTCGTGAAGAAAATAAGTTATCCAAACATCCTTATGCAGGTTGTGACTTTATTAATGATTTGATCTATTTATCTCATTTGTGTTTGCCTTCATTATTGAATTTCTTATGAGTTATGACAGTTTTCGAAAAGAGTTGTGGATGTTTTTGGTAGAAACCATAATGTTTGACCCATGAATGTGATTGCAAGATGCGGGTTGGAAAATGGGTCAAAACAGGTTCAAGCCATTATTGAAATTCCCATTGATGGTCATAATCTATATATTGAAATAGACGATACTTTTACATAAGTCATAACATTTATATATTTTTTTTATTTTTATTTTTTCTATAGTTTACCTTTTTGACCATATCATTTTAGGAATTTATCACTTACTTCATACAAATAAACTCAATTGCAAGTGGACACAGACATAAAAGTAACATGTATTTAGTTTTGAGTTTCTCCGAAGGTATTAGGTTGACACACATTTTTATAGTTTTTTTGCAACAGATTATTCAAGAACAGAAATTGCTTGCCGAATCTTTATTTATTTTACTTATAGTTATTATTATCATTATAATAATAACTTAAGGTGATGATGTCCACTCATTTAGTATGTTTCTATTTTAGGCTAATTTTAAAAGCTTTACTTGATTATGCTCTTCGTTTAGAAATTTTAAATATAGATCTTTTGTATAACCCCGTGTATTACACGGGAGATAAGCTAGTTTAAAAAAATATAGTTTAAAACAATTACTTTAGATATTAAATA
Organism: Senecio squalidus; assembly: GCA_910822075.1. Lineage (NCBI taxonomy): Eukaryota > Viridiplantae > Streptophyta > Magnoliopsida > Asterales > Asteraceae > Senecio > Senecio squalidus. The sequence continues at coordinate 38,984,396 of CAJVGC010000060.1, read as the reverse complement.
TTTTATATATTAAACTTTTTTAATAAAAAAAAAAGTTTTTTAATTTTTTTTTTTTCGGTTTTATCTTTTATAAGAAAATAATAAAACCTATAAAAAAATAAGGTTAAAAATAAAAATCATATTATGAAACTATTTAATTTGACCTCTAAAACTCTGCTCTTAAATAAAGCGTCATTTGAATATAAAATTCACTACAAACCTACTTCTAACAACATGACATAACCCAAGATATAATTCAAAATCTAAAATTTGATAGAGTAGAATCATTAAAAATACTGAAATTAATAGCCTACATATAAAACTTGACAGAATACAACTATCTTATACATATAAACGAAACAATAAATATATGACATCACAACTTATATTATTATATATTGTTAAGTATTAATGACACATGATGTTATTGTTTACTCACTTTCTATATAGAGTTAATTACATTAGTGATCCCTATGGTTTGCATGAATTTCACCACTCATCCCTAATACTTTTTTATTACACCGAGAGTCCCTATTTTAAGAAACTATTGCCCCGTTGGTCCCTAATTTGGATGTCCGTTAAACAAAACCGTTAAGTGTGTCATGTGATGAGGGTACATGAGTCATTTTATCCTTCTAACCCCACCTAACAATCAGTATTCTCTTTCTTCTTCCCACCATTTTCTTTCTTTCTCCCCTTTCACAACCTCCGACTACTTTTTCTCTTATAAAGAAACAAAATTAATAATCAATAAATTAAACAACATTTCTTGAATTTGTAGTAAACCAAGTAGATTAATCACAAATTTAAGAATTGTTTCAAATTCATTTTCACAAAGAATTCAGATCCTAATCATACAAATGGGTGGTTGCAATTATATCACCACCACCACCACCGTGACCCTCAATTGGGCATAATTCCAAGCCAGTAAGCCACCACCACTACCATCTTGCTGCCACCACCATCCTGTCCCTTTGTTTGCCTCCATATCACCACCACCGTCAAGCCGTAATATCTCAGCCCATCACCATCTTGCTGCAAACACCAACTCCAAGCCATCATATCTCAACCACGATTGCGAATCCCTTATACAAAATCTGATAAACACCAATTGAATTTAGGGTTTTTAAAAAACCAAAATTTCTAAATCGAACACCTTCCATAGGGTTCTGATGGAGATGTCAATATGACAATGGCAACCCGCGAAGAGATTACGGTGTGACTGATTACAGTATGACTACGGTAAATAAGAGCGAAAGGTGTCGGTGTTTTGACCGGTAGGTGGATGAAAAGGAGGGGAGGAATTTGAAGGGTGTTAAATCATTAGGATAACTAAAGAATTTGTGACTTTTGAGATGTGTTTTGATTGAATTGTTTTGAAATGGTAATTGGAAAAATTAAGGTTTTTGTGGATATTGGGGAAGATGATGGTAAAAAGACAAATTTGCCCTCACATGTTTCTCACATGATAAGACTTAACGGCACATTTAACGTCACATCCAAAATAGGGACTCTGCAGACAACAAAATTCGAACTTTGGGACGAGTGGTGTAATAAAAAAGTTATAGGGACAACCGGTGAAAATGGTACAAAACATATGGACGACCCATGTAATTAACTCTTCTATATATTATTCTTGTACTTTTTTTGAAAATATTTCTTGCAATACGTGAAAAATAAGCTAGTTATGTTCTTAAAAGGGATGCATGTCATAACTTGTAGACAAAAAACATAATTACTTTCACTAAAGTGATGATTGTGTAATTTTTTAACTTATAAGCAAAATATATAATGAAAAACAATAAGGACAATTTATGTAATTTACTCATGAGAAATATAACATACTTTAATATATATAATAATAAAGTTATTTTTTTAAAAGAAGAGATATCATGAAAATTTGTCATAGATATAGAAAGATATGATGAGAATGTAAATGAACCGGATGGATAGATGCGAAGGTATGTTTACGTTTGTTCTTTTAATTTTAATAGAAAGAATAAATGATACGGACACATAAATTTGTTTATATTCGTTTATTAAGATTTGAGTTTGTTCATTTTCTTTATTTTATATTCGTTTGTTAATAAGTTAAATGAAAGTAAGAGAATATATATAAACACAATGAGCATGATTAAACATAAACGGACGTAAACATAAAATTATTACTTCCATCGATGATCATAAAAACATTATTATCCCACAATATAGTCATAATAATATCATTATCTAGTTGACTATTATATAATAACTTCTAAACAACATAATCGAACGTAAAAGAACGTACAAGGACTTTGTTCATGTTCGTTTGTTTAACTAAACATACCAATAAAATTGTCCATATTCGTTCATTTATTAAATAAACGAATATAAACGAATTTCTTGTTGAACGAATCATGAACAATTGATTGAATGTTCAGTTTGTTTACGACCCTAAGGATTAGCCAAGAAAAAAAAATCATATACCAAGTGTAAATGACCTAGGATATGAATTACAAAAAAGGAAAAAAAAAAAGAAAAAAAAATCTATGTAAAACAAAACAAATATAGTAAGTGTTTGGATATTAAAGACTACTTTACACCCAAACTTTCCTATGTCGCACAGCTAATCGCCTAGATTGATTTTGTAGGGAAACCCCAACCCCTACCCCCCTCAATATATATATATATATATATATATAGGGTTAAGATCAAGAAAGACCTTGAAAACATTTGAGACCAAAAGACCCAATCATAACACTCCATTTTAAAAACCCATTTAAAATATATTTTTTTTTTAAAATTAAATATCTCAAAAACCGTACATGTATTAACCGAATAAATTACACCACTGTAACGAGCATTAACTTACCTTTCTATAGAGTACCCACTCGATATATTTTTGACGAAATTTATTTTCGGATTTTTTTACGGGTTTTGAAATTTTATATTATAAATCACTGTTTTATCATATATGATAACAGTAGTTTGACATATTATTTTTTTGTTTTTCTTTTTGATTGTAGTTGAATGTATGTAATATAACAAATCTATATTTCGAAATTCGTATTTAGTGTTCAAATCATATGTGATATTGTCTTACGAATTTCAACATTTGGCCATAAACGAAAAAATAAAAGTCGTCAAAATTCGAACTTTTTTCTGGGTCTATATAGGTTATACATTGTATAACATTGTTGTGTAATAAAATTCATATTTAGAGTTAAAATCATGTATTTATTGTCTTTTAAGTTTTAAAATTTTACATACATAATATCATATATGATTTATATTTATATCATATATGATTTACAATAATATCATATATGATTTTAGTATATATCACATATGATTTATATTCATATCATATATGATTTATATTCATATCATATATGATTTATATTCATATCATATATGATTTACACTAATATCACATATGATATAGTATTATCATATGTGATTTTAGTATATATCACATATGATTTATATTCATATCATATATGATTTACAGTAATATCACATATGATTTATATTTATATCATATATGATTTACAGTAATATCACATATGATATAGTAGTATCATATGTGATTTTAGTATATCACATTTTATGTCAAAAAACGAGAAAAAATAAAACTAGTTAAAATTCGATTTTTTTTCTAAATTTAGATAGTTTATACATTTTATAGTAATTCTCTTTTATACAATTTTACGTAATGATGTAAATATCATATATGATATTATCGTTATAATTTCAATACCCATAAAAAAAAAAAAAAAAAAAAAAGTCGTCGAAAGTATATAACACCACTGCTCTAATTAAAGATAAAAGCGAGACGATCGCAACGGTATATTTTGTTTCGTCTAACGATTAACGGTTTGTGAGATAATTTAATTTAAAAAAATAAAAGAAAAATGAGTTTTGGTTTTAATCTTAGCCATTAGATTAAAATGGATGAAAGGCCAAGATAAGGTCTTTTGGTCTCAATAAAATTATAGGTCTTAGTTGATCTTCTCTATATATATATATATATATATATATATATATATATATATATATATATATATATATATATATATATATATATATAGTTGGTTTCATTTAATAACCATGTAATTATTTAGGAACCATTAGGAACCATTTTTAGGCAAGGTGGCAATTTTGTAATTAAACTCAAGGTGGTAATTTTGTAATTAAGTCAAAATTGAGAGCCAAATTGGAAATCAATTAAAACCACTTTAAAATCCTAATTAACTTTAAATTAACATATCTAGAGTATAACTAGGTTTTAGGAAAAACTAAATACACCATTAGAACAAGCATTTAATTATCTTTCCAACGAGCACCCACTTGATATACTTTTGACGACTTTTTTTTTTTTTTTTTTTACAGTGAGTTTCGGTATATACACTAGTGTATATACTAAATATTCACCAGTGTATATACTAATTCACAAAAAACACATCTGAACCATATATACTATACACTAGTGTATACACTATATTCACTAATGTATAGTTATACACTAGTGTATTTATACACTACAGTAGTGTATTTATACACTAGTGTATACACTATATTCACTAATGTATAGTTATACACTAGTGTATTTATACAATATACACTAGTGTATACACTATATTCATTAATGTATAAGATGTATTCTCTATTGAATACATGGTATTCACTGGTGTATATTGTATATTCACTTGTGTATATTGCGTATTCACTGGTGTATATTGTATATTCACTTGTGTATATATATATATTGTATATTCACTTTTGTATATTGCGTATTCACAATTAAAAGGAAATTAATATAAAGATTCGTATACATTAGTGAATATAGTGTATACACTAGTGTATAGTGTATATGGTTTAGATGTGTTTTTGGTGAATTAGTATATACACTGGTGAATATTTAGTATATACACTAGTGTATATACCGAAACTCACTAAAAAAAAAAAAAAAAAAAAAGTCGTCAAAAGTATATCAAGTGGGTGCTCGTTGGAAAGATAATTAAATGCTTGTTTTAATGGTGTATTAGTTTTTCCTAAAACCTAGTTATACTCTAGATATGTTAATTTAAAGTTAATTAGTATTTTAAAGTGGGTTTTAATTGATTTCCAATTTGGGGATTTGACTTAATTACAAAATTGGCACCTTGCCTAAAAATGGTTCCTCTAATTTGATTTCCAAATGAACCCACTATATATATATATATAATATATATAGATATATATAATATATATATATATATATATATATATATAGAGTTGGTTTCATTTAAGAACCATGTAAATATTTAGGAACCATTAGGAACCAATATTCACCAGTGTATATAGATGATATCACCAGTGTATAT